>JALJEV010000340.1:0-331697 GCA_026586105.1 Hylodesmum podocarpum
CTAACCAAGATAAATGCACATTTGCCACGGATAGTGTAGTGTTTCTTGGCTTTGTTGTGAGTTCACTAGGTGTGCAAGTGGATGAAGCAAAAGTGAAAGCAATAAAAGAATGGCCGACCCCTACATGTGTCAAGGAAGTGAGAAGCTTCCATGGCTTAGCAAGTTTCTATGGGCGGTTTGTCAAAGAATTTAGCACCATTGCTTCTCCATTAAATGAGCTAGTCAAGAGGGAAATACCTTTTTTATGGGAAGAACCTCAAGAACTTGCTTTTAATTTACTTAAGGATAAGCTTTCTAACGCTCCTATCTTATCTTTACCTAATTTTTCACTAACTTTTGAGCTTGAGTGTGATGCTTCAAATTTAGGTGTTGGTGTGGTTCTAAATCAAGAAGGCCATCCTATTGCTTATTTTAGTGAGAAATTGAAAAGGGCGCAATTGAACTACTCCACCTATGACAAGGAACTTTATGCATTGGTGAGAGCATTCCAAACTTGGCAACATTACTTGCTTCCCAAGGACTTCATTGTACATTCGGATCATGAAGCCTTAAAATATCTCAAAAGCCAAGGGAAACTCAACAAGAGACATGCTAGGTGGGTGGAATTCATAGAAACTTTTCCTTACATCATCAAGCACAAGAAAGGGTCAACCAACATAGTAGCCGATGCCTTGAGTAGAAGGTATACCCTTCTTTCTATGCTTGAGTCTAAATTAATGGGTTTTGAACATGTAAAGACCTTGTATGCTAATGATAGTGATTTCGGTCTCATGTACCAAGAGTGTAACAAGGGTGCTTTTAAGGATTTCTTTAGGTACAAAGATTATCTTTTTAAAGGAACTTGTTTATGTGTACCTAATTGCTCCCTAAGAGAACTTTTGATATGTGAGTCACATGAGGGTGGAATCATGGGACATTTTGGGATAGACAAGACTTTTGCCACTTTGCATGAGCACTTCTTTTTGCCTAAAATGAAAGTGTAAGTTTCCAAGTTTGTAAGAAGGTGCATCACTTGCAATAAGGCAAAATCTAGGATATCTAATCATGGTCTTTACACCCCCTTACCCGTGCCCACTTCACCTTGGCTAGACATATCCATGGACTTTGTCCTAGGGTTGCCTAAGACCAAGAGGGGTTCGGATTCCATCTTTGTTGTGGTATGTAGGTTTTCCAAGATGGCTCATTTCTTACCTTGCCACAAGACGGATGATGCTTCTCATATTGCTACTTTGTTCTTCAAGGAAGTAGTAAGAATCCATGGCGTGCCGCAAAGCATTGTGAGTGATACGGATGCCAAATTCCTTAGCCATTTTTGGAGATCACTATGGGGAAGACTTGGTACAAAACTCTTATTTTCTACTACTTGCCACCCCCAAACGGATGGTCAAACGGAGGTAGTCAATAGAACATTAAGACAATTGCTTAGGAGTTTTGTAAAGGATAACATTAGAACTTAGGAAGAACGCCTACCACATGTAGAGTTTGCTTACAATAGGGTAGCTCATTCTAGGTGTTTGTGATCTTTCACCTTTTGTAGGTTTTGTAACAATATGTTTTGAGCTACACTATCCATTTGTGATCTTTCATATTGTCCTCAATTTTGCTTACAATATGTTTGTGATCTTTCACCTTTTGTAGGTTTTGAGGAAGATGACAACTTGAGAACAAGTTGTGCTCAATTATGAGGGTTTGATGGAAGTCCATCTACCACAACCATAGAAGTCAATGATACTAGGAGAGTTACAAGGTCAATGCTCAAAAGGATGCAAAAAGAAGAAGAGTTGAAGTTGACCCAAAGTCAAAGTCAACAAGAAAGTCAACAAGCCTTCTTGGTCAACAAGCCTTGTAATAGTCTTAGGATTATTTGAACTTGTAATTAGGAACTAGGAACTCAATAATTTGGTTTATTTTGGCAAGTGTGTGCCACGGCTTTGTCTTAAGCTAGAAACCGAATTATATATGCTAAGTGTGAGAAAGTGGCGCACACTCTCCCTAGAGAGAGTGGGAGAGATTTTGGAGGGAAGTTAGTGGAAATTCCACTAACTCCTTTCAAACTTGGCCATTTTATCTATTCTCCATCAAAGGAGGAGATTGGGTCGTGGAGAAGCATGCTTAAGGAACCAATGTAAGAGTGAATTAGCATCACTTGATCTTGATCCAATCAAGAGGTCAAAATTCAAAGTTGAGTCACATTTATCATGCTACTCAAAAGAGAATTCTGGCCACATGATCTAGATCCAATCAAGAGGTGAAAATTCAAACTTGCAACACATGTTCCATGCTTCCTTTGGCTGCACCGTGACCATAAGATCACTTACTAATCTTAAGGATAGGATTAGTGATCCGTGTGAAGTGCCTCTCTTGGCTTACCATACGTTGATCCTAATACTAATCCAAGGATTAGGAATGGATCTTGGATTCAAATTTTTGGCACCAAACTTTCTAGTATAAGTAGTAAATTTTCTGAATTGTAATCACTTTTGATGAATTTAGAAAGAAGCACATTGCTTTTGAGAGAGAAAGTTCTCCTCTAAGTTTCTTGAGTAAACCTTGTTTGAGTCTTATCATGATGCATTCTCCATGTAGCGATCCTACCTAGAGCTTATTGCTTAGGCATGGCGCTCCTCATCCTCTCCTCTACTCCATTTTATACTTTTCTTCTTCTTGAGTGTATATTCCGCCATTGATGACCTTATAACCGTGAAGTTCAAGCTTGTTGAGGTGAAGATTGGGCAAACTAGTGAGACTTCCATGGAAGGCTTACATCAGTTTGGAGTGCATTGAAGAAGCTAGATTGGGCAACATCAAAGGCTCTTTGGGATCTCTCTAAGGAGGCCTCTATCAGTGTTTCGGTTTATTCATAGAAAATCATTTGATTTCCTTCTTCACTTCTTTACATTTTGATATTGATATTAGTGGGCAAACCATCTTGATATTAAATGTTAAACTTAAAAGAGTTTGCTTAATCATTCATCCGGGTAAAATTGTTTTGTAGGTAATAAGCTAAGGCCACTTGAGGACAAGTTGGCCACAAGAAGGAGGGATTGATGGAGGACCATCTCCCAAACTTGAGAATTACAAGAGAAATATGCAAAGAGAAATTGAAGCTCAAGTTGAAAAAGAGTTCACTAAGTCAAAGTCAACATGTCAAAGTCAAAGTCAAAGGTCAACTCTTGGAAGTCAACAAATTAGGCAAATAAAGCCTTGTAATTTTCTAAGTATTTTGTAATTAGTTTTAGCTTAATTTTGTATAAAGCTTGGACCAATAGCTAAGTAGATGTTTCGGCCAAGCTTAGTAATTTGACATGTTGACTTCCTTTGTGTTGGTCAAAGCCTCTTAAGATGGGCTTAAGTGTCTTATGACTCAACTAAGCTACTGTATTACACTCTCTTAAAAAAGAGTGGATGGATTAGGAGAGAGAATTAGTGGAATTGCCACTAACTTCATTTAAATTTCCACCACTTGATCATACCATAATCAAGGGTGCAAATTTAAGTCAAGTTTTTAAAATGTTGACTCTCATCTAAGAAGGCATTCTAGCCTTTGGATTAGCTTCTAATCCAAGGCATAGAATTCCATCTTAATTAATCCATGATCATCACTACTTAGATGTGTCTTGGACCTTATGATCTCATTTAAGTCTAGATCCTTCTTGAATTGATCAAGTGAGGGGTCCCTAGCATCACTTGATCAATCCATCAAGGATCATGTGGCTAGAATAGCTCACGGTTAGCACATTATAACTTAGGCATTTACTAACTTTGTATTCACTTTGGTCATTTATGAAAAGAGAATTTCTAAGACTAAAGTCTTGAGAAAAGGAGAGAGCTCTCCTAGGGTTTCTTCCAAGAACCTTGAATCTTATCATGGATCCATGATCCAAGTGGCGATTCTTCAACCAAGCTTATTGGATGCTTCATCCATGGCGCTTACCACACTTCTTCCTTCTTCCATTGTTGATTTCTTTCTTCCCCCTTTTGTGTTGACCATGAGCTATCATTGTTATATATTGAGTTATTCCGCTGTTTAAGAGTGATTAAACATTGGTGAATGAAGATTGGGGGAGCAAAATAAAAAAAAAATGAATGAAAGAAAATCAGTCCGAGAGGGAGTCAGATGCAAGAGTAGAGAAGAAAAAGAAAAACAAGTTGAGGGGGAGCTTAGAATAGCTCTTTCATATATTATTCTCTTTTGAAGAACTCAAGCTCAAATGAAGATCTCTGATACAGGTTCAGTCATGAAGATCAAGTCTCCAGACATGTCTACATCTCTTAAGCTTTGATACATCCTTTTGCTCTGACTCAAGAAGAAAATCAAGGATATGCTAGGATGGTCTGTAATTATTAAAAAGGGGGAGATTGTTAAGTCAAAAATGACTTAGCATCTTAATTTTGATAATTATAGAAGAATGATCAGACTGAAGAGCAGATTAAAGAACAGACTGAAGAACAAATTGAAGAATGATCAGACTAAAGAGGCATCAGATGCAAACATGAGAAGACTGAAGAGGCATTAGATGCAAACATGAGCAAACTGAAGAGGCATCAGATGCAATCAAGAGCAGATTGAAGAGGCATCAGATACAGACTGAAGAGGCATCAGATGCAAACTGAAGAGGCATCAGATGCAGACGAAAGAATGATCAAATGGATCATTAATGAGCACCTCCCAAGCACATATGCACAAGATATAGTGTTTAAGTCATCAAGCTTCAAAGCAACTACATCAGATGAAGACAGACAAATGGATTTAACACACAACTCATCTATTTGTCCATCCGTCTATCTGTTTAATGAAGTTCAAGACGCTGCGTAACATGTGCATTCGTTTCAAATCAAATCGTTACTCAAAAGCTTCTATAGGTGGAAAGAGATTTCAAAATAAACCTCTGCAACATGAAAAGCAGTTGTACGTTTTAGTGAAATCTTTGAGCATATCAAGTCAAAGGCAGATCTCACGCTGACATCCGCTGACCTTTCATTAATTATTCTGATTGTTCACTCTGCCATATGTTGAAGTACCCAAGACAAAAGGACTAATGTTCAAATCTTTAGTCTAACGGATACTTCAAGAAGCTGTCTATAAAAGGACTTCATTGCAACAAGTTAAAGTTGGTGAACTGCACAACAAAGAAATCATATTTAAGCTTCAAGCTGTAAAGCAAAGTTCACTCGCCCTGAACTTAGAATAGAATTCACATTGTAAAATCCCTCTTTGCATAGAGGATATTTTTTATTTGATCTTAATTGTAAACCACTATTGTGTGGTAATCTGTAGCCTGAGGAGGCTAATTGTTTAAAGAATACCTTGAGTTTAGCCTGAGGAGGCTGAGGTCCAAAGAATACCTATTTTATCTTGAGGAGGCTAAGTGTTGAAAGAATACCTTGGTTAGCCTGTGGAGGCTGTGTTCAAAGAATACCTGGGTTTAGCTTGTGCAGGCTGGGGGTTAAAGAATACCTTGTTTAGCTTGTAGAGGCTTGGTTGATGGAGGACCATCTCCAAAAGCCCAACCAAACTCTCCAATCTTACTTTTCAATTTTGGGCTTCTAATAAAATTCGCTGCTGATTTTTGCATCTGACCTGTTTCAGTATTTCGATCATAACTCGAGCTACACAAGTCCAATGGAGGCGTTCTTGGTGTCAAATTAAAGAAGACTTCAAGGGCTACAAAAGCTATGAAGACACCAAAACCCAGTTCGAACTGCAACTAGTTGGAAAATGAGCTTGAAGTTAGCGTTGGAATGCTTCCAGGAATTTTCAGCGAAATGTTTTAATGTTTAGGCTTATAAGTAGTTTTCTTTCAATTATGTAATTGTTTTAAGGATTTAATTTGAGCCTAAACTTGTAACAAACAAATAATTAGTGACCCTTAGATAGGATTCTAATCCAAGGGTTAAGCTTAGAAGCTTGGAGTGCAAGCTTGGTACCATGACCATTAGATGAGGATACTAATCCAAGGGCTAAGCTTAGAAGCTTGGAGTGCAAGCTTGATGCCATAACCGTTGGATGAGGATCTACATCCAAGGGTGGAGGATTGATCCTTGTCCTCCAAGCTAATCAAGCTTCCACCACAAGCTTCCCTTCATAGCCATTAGATTAGAATCTAATCCAAGGGTGGACATTAGTTCCTTCCTTAGCAAGCTAAGCACCACACCTTAGTAGTATAAATAAGATTTCTTTTGTAATTCAAACACTTTTGATAAAATTTCTGAATATTGAATTAAGCTAAGTGCTTATTCTTTGAGAGTATTCTCTCTTGTGTTCTTGTGAAGAACCTTGAATCTCATCAATGGCTTCCTTGTCCATTGTGGCGGTTCCACCTCTAGCTTATTGGCACTTGCCATGGCGCTTCCATCTCTAAACTCCTTCCGTTTTCTATTTCTTTTTCTCCTTGAGGCCTTGAGCTTCTTCTTCATTTGTCCAAGCCTCCATTGAAGCATGAAGATCCGCAACTTATATGCTATTCTCCTTGAGGATTGCATCAAATTTGGTATCTAGAGCTTGTTCTACTTCAATTGGAGCATCCTATCCGGTTTGAATTTTCCTTACTTTGAGTTTGCGTTTTCTCTTCAATTTTTTGTGTTAATCCGTGTTGTATGAACTTGTTTGAGTTCTTCACATGTTCCTTGAGTTGTCTTCATCTTGAATTGAGTTTTCATGTTAAAAATTCCTAGATCTAAAATTCCTATCAATTCCTTGTGTTTTCACCGTTTAATTTTCTTTCTAAGCTTGTTCTAGTAATTTTTTACATGTGTTCTTGCTTTTGCTTCATATGAACCATGCCAAATCCATTCTATTTCATGAATTACTGATTTGAATGTGTTTGAGGTGCTGTTCATACGTTTTTAGTGCTAAGAATTGTGCATTACAAGTTCAAGTAGCTTTCACCATGCTTAATCTTGCTTACTAGTAATTTTAGACTTAATTTTGCCTTAGTCTTAGGTTTTTCTCAATTCGGTCCAGAAAAAGAAAGTCAAGAAAAAGAAGTACAAAGTCAAAGGAAAAAGAAAATCAAAAGAAAGATTACAAGAAAAAGAATCACAAGAAAAATCAAAGAGAAGAGAAAACTAGAAAAGTGAAACTAGTGGAAAATTCAAGTGAATAGAAAAAGAACAAATGAAAAGTGAATTTAGTGAAATTAAAGCCTAATTGTGCAGTGCAGTACCTTGACTAATTGAGCCTCTAAACACTCCCAAAATTAGTGGTTCAAAGGACTTAGAGTACTAGAGACACTTAGGACTAAGCATTATCACAAAAACTTGAGTTTAGATTGCTAGTAGCCTAGATTCTTGAACTTGTGGTGTGTGATGTGCTTGGTAACTTGAAACTCTATTTTTTCCCCTGTATTTTGAGCATATTACTTGGCTGTACAGTGGTGGAAAAACTGCACCTAACATTTAAAATCACTTCACAAAAAATTCACTTGAAACTTGCCTAAAAATCCGGTTTCAAATTGCTATTAAATTGGCTTGAAATTTTGTCTTCGGTGTTGCCATAATTTTCCAGTTTTTGAGCATTATTTGTGGCTGTCCAAACTTCAGTAGTTTAGTGTCTTTGTCACATATAAACTTCTTATATTTGAGTAGCCAAAATTTTGTTCATTGAGTACCTTTTATTGCTTGTCATTTTCGGACTCCTAAGTTTTGTCTTGAGTTTGTATTTCTTGGAATTCCTAAGCTTGACTCTAGAACCGTTCCTCTTTCACTTTGGATACTTGAACCTTGAATGATTGATTAGAGGTTTGAACAAGAGTATTAAGAGAGGTTGAGTGGAAAAAGACAAGAGAGAACATTAGAGAAAAAGTCTTGAAGTGTGAAATACGAGTGACTTGAGTGTATACACTTAGTGAGTGGAGAGGATCTCAAATTTCTTCTATATTTTGTGTACTAATCTTTCTTGTGCAGCTATGGATAGTTCCCCTAGTGTAGGAAATGATCTTTCACCTAAAACTAAGAGAATGCTAGATTTAATGAAAAGTATGTGGCAAACTAGTTTAGAGGAGAGGTTTGACCTAGAAAGGAGAGCTAAGGAAGAGAGAAAGATTAGGAAGGAACTAGAGAAGAAAATTCTTGAAGATACAAGTGGAAACCAACCAAAACATGGACTTAGAGGTGCTGGAAATTCTAGCCACCGAGGGAGTGATAGTAGAGGGAGCCAATCTATACCTAAGAGTAGTGAACATCATGGGAGGAAGGAGAAAACCTTGAGAGAAAAGCATGAGAGAAGGGAAAGAAAAGAAAGAAGGTTGTTAGAAGAAAATGAAAAGAATTATGACAAGTATTGGAGAAGAGAAAAAGAAAGAATGATAGAGGAATTGAGAGAAAAAGAATTGAGAGCAAAAGAAATTAAAGAATTGGAGTTAATGGAAAAACAAATGAAGGAGAAAAGTGATATTTTACTTGCTTATACTAACCCTTCATTTGATTGTTTTAATTCTTATTTGGAGAATATTGTAGGTATGGTTCCAAAGGATGACTACCAAGAGGAAATTGACAACCTCTTGTGTGAAGATGTAGAAATAAAGGCACTTGAAGACCATTGTGAAGTTGTTTGTGACCATCTTTACAAACAACCTTTTGTTTTGGTGCCTCGTGAAGAGTTGTTCATAATAGAGCCTTGGAACAAACATTGTGAAGAAAAGGAAATACCTATAAAGTTTGAACTTCCCTTTGAGAAAAATTCCTTACCACTTACTATTCCTTTTACTTCTAATAAAAAGGATTTTGCATGTTATAACCTTGAGTATTATGGAATTAGACCTTGGACAATTCTTGAATTTGGCAATTTGGAATTCTTAATTGTACCTAATGATTTTTATCTTAATCGTGTTGAATGTCCTTCTAGGTTGATGGAAGAGTTTAAGAAGGAGGGTACATTGCAAATTTCTACACCTAGAAGAAGAATCTTAACTAAGAGTTCCAGTCTTGACATGTCCACACTTGAGGAAGTGCTAGTATCTACACAACTTGAAGTTGAAACTCCAAAGAGCTTTGGTTATGCTATGAAAGATCAACTAAGTTCTACTTTTACTTCATTAGATTGTGATGTTGATATTAGCAAACAAATTATCATGTTGTTATATGATTGGCAAATAAATAACTTAGGTAAATCTAGAAAATTTAAAGAGTGTTTGAATAGGAAGTCTTATTTACTTTTACAACTATGCAATCACTTTAAGAAACAAATTTACCTCTATGTTGCATCATATAATAACCAATTTGAGGAACCTTGTTTAATCTTTGATCCGGTGGAATTTTATTGTAGGTGGAGCTCAAGTCAACTTGGGGACAAGTTGACCATAAGAAGGAGGGTTTGATGGAGGACCATCTCCAAAAGCCCAACCAAACTCTCCAATCTTACTTTTCAATTTTGGGCTTCTAATAAAATTCGCTGCTGATTTTTGCATCTGACCTGTTTCAGTATTTCGATCATAACTCGAGCTACACAAGTCCAATGGAGGCGTTCTTGGTGTCAAATTAAAGAAGACTTCAAGGGCTACAAAAGCTATGAAGACACCAAAACCCAGTTCGAACTGCAACTAGTTGGAAAATGAGCTTGAAGTTAGCGTTGGAATGCTTCCAGGAATTTTCAGCGAAATGTTTTAATGTTTAGGCTTATAAGTAGTTTTCTTTCAATTATGTAATTGTTTTAAGGATTTAATTTGAGCCTAAACTTGTAACAAACAAATAATTAGTGACCCTTAGATAGGATTCTAATCCAAGGGTTAAGCTTAGAAGCTTGGAGTGCAAGCTTGGTACCATGACCATTAGATGAGGATACTAATCCAAGGGCTAAACTTAGAAGCTTGGAGTGCAAGCTTGATGCCATAACCGTTGGATGAGGATCTACATCCAAGGGTGGAGGATTGATCCTTGTCCTCCAAGCTAATCAAGCTTCCACCACAAGCTTCCCTTCATAGCCATTAGATTAGAATCTAATCCAAGGGTGGACATTAGTTCCTTCCTTAGCAAGCTAAGCACCACACCTTAGTAGTATAAATAAGATTTCTTTTGTAATTCAAACACTTTTGATAAAATTTCTGAATATTGAATTAAGCTAAGTGCTTATTCTTTGAGAGTATTCTCTCTTGTGTTCTTGTGAAGAACCTTGAATCTCATCAATGGCTTCCTTGTCCATTGTGGCGATTCCACCTCTAGCTTATTGGCACTTGCCATGGCGCTTCCATCTCTAAACTCCTTCCGTTTTCTATTTCTTTTTCTCCTTGAGGCCTTGAGCTTCTTCTTCATTTGTCCAAGCCTCCATTGAAGCATGAAGATCCGCAACTTATATGCTATTCTCCTTGAGGATTGCATCATTGGTCCAAAGAATACTGATTTAGCCTGAGAAGGCTGTGCCCAAATAATATCTTTATTTAGTCAGGAGTAGTTGGGTTTAAAGAATACTCTTAGTGTAACCTCATTGTGTTGCTGGGAACTGGATGTAGTCTTGATCAGACGAACCAGTATAAAAATATTGTTGTCTTCTTTATTATTTTATTTGTTAACTAACTGGGGGATAATAACTTGAACTGTCTGATAATAAAATCAATCTTAAAGAAGAAAACAATCTTGCGTCTGATCAAGCTTTAAAACCAGCAGACGCAAACACATCGTCTTAGAGAAAAAGTTTTTAAACAGTCTACACAATTCAACCCCCTTCTTGTGTGTTTTTGTATTTTACAGTAGAGAGTAGGATCTTGGTGTCAAGTTTTCCCCACAAGGATCTCCAAAAATGGCTAAGGAACTTAGAGTCCCTATCACTTACAATGCTTTGGGGAATTCCATGTAGTCTCACCACTTCTTTGAAGAAGAGGTTTGCAACATGAGATGCATCATCACTCTTATGGCAAGGAATGGAGTGTGCCTTCTTTGAGAACCTACACACCACAACAAAGATAGAATCTACACCTCTCTTTATCCTGGGTAATCCTAGGATAAAGTCCATAGATATATCCAACCAAGGAGAGGTGGGTGAGGGTAAAGGCATATATAGGCCGTGGTTAGTGAGCTTAGACTTAGCCTTTTGACATGTGACACACTTGCTTATAAATTTAGCTACTTGAGCTTTCATCTTAGGCCAAAAGAAGTGTTCATGTAATATGGCTAGAGTCTTCTCAATACCAAAATGACCCATGATTCCTCCTTCACGAGCTTCACATATTAAGAGTTCTCTCAATGATGTCTTAGGCACACATAAACATTTTCCTTTAAAGAGATAACCATCATGCCTATAGAAATCATTGTGAGCACCCTTATCACATGTAATGTACTCACGACTAAAGTCACCATCATCACTATACAAAGCCTTTATATGTTCAAAACCCAACAATTTAGACTCAAGCAAAGATAGAAGTGTATACATCCTACTAAGAGCATCCGCTACTATGTTTGCTACTCCCTTCTTATGCTTGATGATGTAGGAAAATGTCTCCACAAATTCCATCCACCTTGCATGCCTTTTGTTGAGCTTGCCTTGTGATCTCAAATGCTTCAAGGCTTCATGATCGGTGTGGACTATGAACTTCTTAGGAAGGAGGTAGTGTTGCCATGTTTGCAAAGTCCTCACTAAAGCATATAGCTCCTTGTCATAGGTGGAATAGTTGAGTTGTACACCTTTAAGCTTCTCACTTAAATAGGCAATGGGATGATTCTCTTGTTTCAAAACAACACCTATACCAAGATTAGAAGCATCACATTCAAGCTCAAAAGATAATTCAAAGTTAGGCATAAATAAAATAAGAGCATTGATAAGTTTTTCTTTCAAAAGAGTAAAAGATTCCTCTTGTTTTGGCCCCCAAACAAAGGGTACTTCCTTCTTCACAAGCTCATTGAGAGGAGATACAATGGTGTTAAAGTCCTTCACAAATCTTCTATAGAAGCTTGCTAATCCATGGAAGCTCCTCACTTTTTTCACATTGGTAGGTCTTGGCCATTCAAGGATTGCCTTCACTTTGCTCTCATCAACTTGCACACCCTTGGAACTTACCACAAAACCGAGGAACAACACTTGGTCCATGGCAAATGTGCATTTTTCCTTGTTCGCATAAAGCTTTTATTTTCTAAGTACTTCCAAAACAAATCTCAAATGTATTAAGTGATCAAGGAAAGATTAGCTATATATAAGAATATCATCAAAGTATACTACAATAAATTTTCCTATGAATTCCCTAAGCACATGATTCATAAGCCTCATGAAAGTACTTGGGGCATTAGATAGCCCAAATGACATGACTAACCATTCATATAAACCAAATTTGGTTTTGAAAGCGGTTTTCTACTCATCACCACTCTTCATTCTTATTTGGTGGTAACCACTTTTAAGATCCACTTTAGTGAATATGGTTGAGCAATGTAACTCATCTAACAATTCATCCAACCTAGGTATTGGGTGCCTATACCTAATGGTTATGTTATTAATAGCCCTACAATAAGTACACACTCTCCATGTTCCCTCCTTCTTAGGAACTAAGATAACCGGTGAAGCACATGGTGATAGGCTTTCCTTAACCCACCCTCTACTCACTAGGTCTTGAACTTGCCTCTCAATCTCATGGGTTTCTTAGGGAGTAGTACTATAAGTTGGCCTATTTGGAAGTAGAGCACTCGAGATCAAATCTATTTGGTGCTCTATGCCTCTCAAAAGAGGTAGGCCGTGGGGTACCTCACTAGAAAATACATCCTTAAACTCTTCTAATAGAAGATCTAAGCTTACTTGATCTCCCACAAAATTAGCATTTAGAAAACAAGGAGATGGTAAGCATAGAAACATGGATTTCCTAGCTAAGAACTCCCTCCTAATTTCACTCATACTCACAAGTAACCCTTCCTTAGACTTGGTAGCTCCTTTCTCAAGCTTCTCACTCCCTTTGAGATTATCTAATTTGGAACTTCCTAGCCTAAGTTTCACTTGTTTTCCTATAGTGGCATTTTTGTTAATTCTTTTTGAATTCTCGGCCAAGTCTCCACTTTTCTCAATTTTAGGTGATTTTTCATGCTTAAGGCTTTCACTTGCTTTCCTTTCACCCTCTCTTTTGATTTTCATTTTAACCCGATCCTCACATACCTCTCTAGGGGTCAATGGTCTAAGAGTTATCTTCCTACCACTATGAGAGAATACAAAAGTATTAGACACTTCATCATGTAATGCATGCTTGTCATATTGCCATGGTGATGGAGGGTCATCTCCCAAGCATGAGAATTACAAGAGAAATGCAAAGATAAATAGAAGCTCAAGTTAAAGAAAAGTTGACCAAGTTAAAGTCAACAAGTCAAAGTCAAAGTCAAAGGTCAACTCTTGGAAGTCAACAAATTGGGCAAATGAAGCCTTGTAATTTTCTAAGTATTATGTAATGAGTTTTAGCTTAATTTTTGTATAAGCTTGGACCTATGGTTGATTATATGTTTCGGCCAAGCATTAGGTGGACATGTGAACTTCTTTTGTGTTGGTCAAAGCCTCTTATTATGGGCTTAAGTGACTTATGACCCAACTAAGCAAGTGTATTACACTCTCTTAAACGAGAGTGGATGGATTAGGAGAGAGAATGAGTGAAATTGTCATTAACTTAATTTAAATTTCCACCACTTGATCATACCATAATCAAGGATGCAAATTTAAGTTAAGTTTCTAAATTGTTGACTCTCATCTAAGAAGGTATTCTAGCCTTTGGATTGCTTCTAATCCAAGGCATAGAATTCCATTTTAATTAATCCATGATCATCACAAAATTAGAAGGTTTATGAGCCTCTTAATCTTTGATCTTTAGGTCCTTCTTGAATTGATCAAGTGAGGGGGTACTTAGCATCACTTGATTAATCCATCAAGGATCAAGTGGCTAGGATGGCTCATGGCCAAACACACACAAGGGGTTACTTAGACAAATTCCATTTGGTAGTTACTTTTGAATTGAATGAAATTAGTTAATTTCTAAGACTTGTGTCTTGAGAAAAAGGAGAGAGCTCTCCTAGGGTTTCTTCTAAGAACCTTGAATCTTATCTTGGTCCATGACTCAAGTGACGATTCTTCTACATAGCTTATTGGATCCATGATCCATGGCGCTACCACCTTCCTAAACCTCCTTCCATTTTTGCTTTCTTCTCCTTTTGTGCCAAACCGTGAGTATCATTAATTATTCCACAAGCTACACATCATTATTAAGTGAGGAATCCACTTGGTGAATGAAGATTGGACACCCTTTGCTAATCCTTGAAGACCCATCACAAGTTCCTTCATGGGTTTGCATCAAATTTGGTATCAAGAGCTTGTACTTCACCTAGTTGTTCTTCACTTGTGGTATTGAGTCTAGCTCCTATCTTTTTTTATTTCAATTTTTGATTCAATTGAAATTTTGTTGAGTTTATTTTGTGTGTCTTGGCTGTCCAATGCATTGAGAAGATGTTCTGACACTTGTGGTAGATCATACATGGCCTATTTTACATGCTAGATACATTCTAGTTCATAGCCCCCATATGTTTGATGAATTTTCTCAATGTGTATTTTGTGTCCTCTTTGCTGGAAATTGTTTGCCCTGTATTTTGTTAGGCTTAATTAGTGCTTATATGTTACATCACTACATGATTAACTCACTATAAGTTCAAGTTACCACTACCATGCATTATCTTGCTTGTTAGCAATATTTGACTTGATTACTTGAGTTTTTGAGCCTTGTTATTGGACTGTACAGCAAATAAAAGCCAAAATAAAAATATATAAAAACAAAAGAAAGGAAAAGATCAAGATAAAATACTCAAAAGAAAGAGTCAAAGAAAAATTCAAGAAAAGAAGTTTGAAGAAAAATTGAGTGAAAAAATAGTAGCTCTTATTAGTTAAAAATTTTTAGGAAAATTAAGTGCAGTACCTTGGTGATTTGGGTTCATTAAACACCCACACATTTTGTGTCCAAGCTCATTTTGGCATCATTACTCATTAGGCTCATCCATCATATTCACAAATTGGATCAAATTTGCTAATAGCATGATAATTGAACTTTGTGGAGTGCTTAGCATGTGCCTAAACATATATGCCCTGTTTTATTCCCTGTTATTGGGCCCATATTTGTGGCTGCACTAAACCTAAAATTGAGCTTATTTAGTGCCTAAAGATCATCCAAACCAATCCCCAAAATTTTGTGTCGACGGTTGGGCGGAAATCCGTGAAAGTTACGAATTATAGTTGGTTCAATGTGTTAACCATTGTTTTAATGACTTTTGGGAATTTGGTTATTTAGTTTACATATATATAAGCTCAACTGGAAGGTTTCATAATTTTCCAAGCTCATTTCATATGCTTTTGAATTTTCACAAGTTTGGGAAGTTTTGGTGACGGTTCTGTCAAATTTTCCAGCAAATTGCACTTGTTATTCTCCCATTCTTTGAGTTCTTGTTTTCAAAATTTTTGCAGTTTTAAATATTATTTTTCCTTCATTTTAGTTCATTAAATACAATAGCCTTTTTCTTGATCATTAATTTTCCATTTGAGTAGCCAATTTTCTTCATTGAGTAGTGTTTTTATTGTTTGTCTTCCTTGATTCCTACATAGTTTTGTCTAGAAGTTTTGTCTTCTTTGATCTCCTAAGCTTTGTAGTTGAATTTTTCCTCTTTAACTTGGATTAATTAGACATTGATGATTGATAGAGGTTTCTCAAGAAACTCTAAGTGAGAGTGAGAGGAAAAAGGCTAGAGAGTAACTTCTAGAAAAAGTCTCTTAAGTGTGCAAACAAGAGTGTGAGTGCAAACACTTAGTGAGTGAGAAAGGACTTTTAATTCTCTTATATTATTTTGCTTCTAACATCTTCCTTGCAGCAATGGATAGCTCCCCAAGTGTTGGAAATGAATTGTCTCCTAGAACACAAAAGGTGATGGATGCCATAATGGAGAAGTTCATGCACTTGCAACATGACATCCAAAAATGAGCTTAAGGAGAGTGTCAATGAGGTGAGGGTGGAGAGTCATAGGAAAATGAGGGAGGAAGATGATAGAAGGAGAGAAATGGAAAGAGCATTAAGAGAAGAAATGGAGAGAAGAGAAAGAGAGGCATTTCATAGAAGAAGTGGGGAGAAAAGAGGAACTAGTAGTAGGAGGGAATATGAATCTCCTAGAGGAAGTGAGGAAGGAAGTAATATTAATGAGGAGGATGTTTTCCATGCTTATGAGGATGAAAGGAGAACCCGAGGAAGAGAGACTCCCCAAGATAGGTATTATGGCCGACAACCCCAAGCCTTTCCATATGGAGGTGGAACAAGGCAAGGTGGCTTAAATGCAAAGATAAAGCTTCCACCATTTATTGGAGATGGAGAGGCAGAATCCTACTTGGATTGGGTGATGAAGGTGGACCAAGTTTACTCATGTCATACTCACTTGAGGGAGGAGGAGAAATTGAATCTAGCCATCCTACAATTTGAAGGATATGCCTTGGTATGGTGGAACCAAGTGTTGGTGGATTCCTTTGCAAGAAGAAGGCCTCAAGTCACCTCATGGACTCAACTCAAACATGTCATGAGAGAAAACTTTGTGCCTCATTCTTATACTAGAGATTTACATATTAAATTGCAAAGACTAACACAAGGTTCAAAAAGTGTTCAAGAATACTACAAGGGCCTAGAACTAACCATGCTTAGGGCGAATTACTAAGAAGAAAGGGAGGCTACTCTTGCAAGATTCATACATGGGTTGAACCATGAGATCCAAGATGTGCTTGAACCCCAACACTTTGTGACCCTTGGTGATGCTCTTCACAAGGCCGAGAAGATAGAGAACCAATTGAAGAGGAAGAGCACCTACAAGAAGAGCTACACACCATACAAAGCCTCTTGGTAGGACAAAGGAAAGAAAAAATACCATTCTTCATCAAAAGGGAAGCTAGGCCGAGATAACCCCAAAGGTAAGGAGGTAAAATCTTCTACTTCCAAGCCTAGTTCAATTAAATGTTTTAAGTGTTTGGGGCATGGTCACATAGCCTCTCAATGTCCTAACAAGAAAGCTATGGTTGTGACAGTTGATGGTGCCATTACTAGTAAGGATTCCCAATCTTCATCTAGTGAAAGTGAAGAAGCAAGGGAGAGTTCAAGTGGAGAAAAAGAGCAACCCGAAGATGGAGATCTCCTAATGGTGAGGAAGATGCTAGGGAGTGCTTTCAAAGAGTTGGATGACTCACAAAGGGAGAACATCTTCCACTCTAGGTGCTTGGTTGATGGGAAGGTATGCTCTCTCATTATAGATAGTGGTAGTTGTACTAATGTAGTTAGCACTAGGCTAGTAGATAAATTAGGACTTAGGACATCTTCACACCCTAAACCTTATAAGTTGCAATGGTTGAGTGATAAGGGTGAAATGGCGGTTAATAAGCAAGTTCTTATTAGCTTTTCCATAGGCAAATATAGAGATGATGTGTTGTGTGATGTAGTGCCTATGGAAGCCACTCACCTTTTACTAGGGAGACCTTGGCAATATGACAAATATGTCATTCATGATGGTGTTTCCAACACCTATATCTTCTCTCATATGAGCAAGAAGGTCACCCTAAAACCTTTGTCACCTAAGGAGATGTGTGAGGATCAAATAAAGATGAAGTTAAAGAGGGAAAGTGAGAAAAAGAGTGAGGACTCATGTGCTAAGCATCCTTGGCCGAGAACTCCTCCAAGAAAATTCAAAAAGAAACCAAATCACCTAGGAACTTAGTGTTGGCCGAGAGTTGCAAGAAAATTACCAAACATGCCATTGAGGATTCTAGGTTGAAAGGCAAGTGTATAGCCAACCATGATGCTAGGCAAACTGAGGCTAAAACAAAAGGGAAACTTAGTGAGAGTTTGCTTATAGAGAAGGGTGAGCTAAAGAGAGAATTCCTAGCTAGGAAAAGCATATTTCTTTGTTTACCTAATCCTCTTGTGTTGAGCACTAACATTGTAGGTAAGCAACAAGATTTGGATGCATTTAAGGAGGAGTTCAAAGATGTGTTTCCCAAGGACATTCCACATGGGTTGCCACCCTTGAGAGAAATTGAGCCTTAAAATATCATTGAATTTAGAAATGTGGAATTTTTAATTGTGCCTACTAACTTTTACTCTCATGATATTAATTGTTCATATAGGTTGATGAATGAAGTAAAGAAGGAGGGCACATTACAAACTTCCACATATATTGAAACACCAAAGGCGCCTTGTGTAATAGCTAAAGGATTCACTCCCAAGAAATTTTGTGTTCTAGGACCAAGTGATAAGTTGTGCATAGAGGAACCATGGAGTGACCTAGGTAGAGGAAAGGAATTACTTAGAGATTATGCATTATCGAAAAGGGAGACTTCTTTGCCTCTTACTTCTCTTATTATTTCTGACACTTGTGGTAGATCATACATGGCCTATTTTACATGCTAGACACATTCTAGTTCATAGCCCCCATGTGTTTGATGAATTTTCTCAATGTGTATTTTGTGTCCTCTTTGCTGGAAATTGATTGCCCTGCATTGTGTTAGGCTTAAATAGTGCTTATATGTAACATCAGTACATGATTAGCTCACTATAAGTTCAAGTTACCACTACCATGTATTATCTTGCTTGTTAGCAATATTTGACTTGATTACTTGAGTTTTTGATCCTTGTTATTGGACTGTCCAGCAAAGAAAAGACAAAAGAAGTATATAGAAAAACAAAAGAAAGGAAAAGATCAAGAGAAAATACTCAAAAGAAAGAGTCAAAGAAAAATTTAAGAAAAGAAAATACAAGAAAAGACATCTTGAATCTCCCTATTCAAGCCATGAGTGAACCTAGCTAGAGTGACCTCTTTTTCCTCTTCATAGCCCGCCCTCAATAAGGTGAGTTCTAGGTCCTTATAGTACTCTTGTACACTCCTTCCTCCTTGAGTTAATCTTTGAAGCTTCACATGTAAATCCCTTGTATAAGATGTAGGCACAAACCTCTCTTTCATGGCATCCTTCAATTGTGTCCAAGAGGTGATATGAGGCCTTCTCCTCTTCTCGGCATCTACAAGGACCTGGTTCCACCAAACCAAAGCATAGCCCTCAAACTTCAATATGGCTAAGTTAAGCCTTTTCTCCTCACTCAAGTTGGGATAACAAGAGTATACTTGATCTACCTTCATCACCCAATCTAAGTAACTCTCGACATCACTATCTCCAAGGAATTTAGGTAGGTTAATTTTGTTGTTTCCCTCCCACACTCTAGTCTCATCATCTCCATAGTTTCTTCTAGGGGTGTGATTTGGCCTCCTATGTTGAGGATTTCTCCTTCCTCTCCTTTCATTCCCATAGGCTCTAAAGGCTTCTTCCTCATTATAATTGTTTCCCCAATCACTCTCCCTAGGTGTGTCATAGTCTCCTCTAGGATCTCCTCTCTCACCACCACTTCCTCTATTACTTTCCCTTCTACTTCTAGGTACTTCATTTCCCTCACTCCCTCAGTTTCCCCTAGGTCCAGCTCCTCCGCCATTGTGACCCTCACGGTTGCCACTAGTCTCACCAAGGATTCTCTTCTCTAATTCCTTCCTTATCTTCCTTTCCTCCTTTAGCCTCCTCTCTTGCTCAAACCTCTCATCCAAACTAGCATTAAGCATGGACTTCATCATGTCCACCATCCTTTTAGACCTTGGTGAGAGATCATTTCCCACACTAGGAGAGGTATCCATGGCTGCACAAGAAAAGGTTAGACAAAAAATACAATTATATAAAGGATCCTTGTCACTCCCTAAATGTTTCACTCTAGTAGCACTCGTGTATCACTCTTTTAAAGGTTCTTTCTCTAATGTTTCCTCTCAAGTCTCCCTCAAAGTTTCTAATTGAACCTAAAATTAATTACCTAGGATTATATCCTTGTGAAAGAGGCACAATTCTTCGTTTGACTTAAGAACTCCAAAGGAACAAACTTTATGACAAAACCAAGGATTCCAAGTGAATGACAAGCAATAAAAGGCACAAAATAGAAGTGAATAAGCTACTCAAATCAAAGAATTGAAGTGATATGACAAAGGCTCTCAACTGGACAACAGGAGACACAAAGCTTGCTGGATCAATCACTTAATCAAGACAAAATTCTAAGCACACAAATTCAAGGTTAACTAGTGATCAATTTAGAGACCGATTTAATGAGCTATTTGGAATAGAAAATTTGTGAGGTTAAAAATTCACCCAAGTGCAGTAAGATATTATATACAACCACAAGAACTATACTGGAAGATTTCACACAAAATGGAGTTCACAAAATTGCCAAGAACAATACACAATTCAAGTTCAAAATTCCAAGTTACTAGCAATTTTAGCTCTCTAGTGATGAGTACTTAGTCTTAAGTGTCTCCAATTGCCCAAAATAACTTGTATCACAATTTTGAGAGTCTCTCAAGTCCTCTAAGCTCACGGTACTGCACCAAAAATTTCCACACAAATTCATTCAAAATTCTTTTTCTTGCTCAATTTTCTTCCAAATAATTTTTCTTGATTTTCTTCTTTTGAATTTTTATCTCTTGAATTTTCTTTCAATCTTTTGGCTCTTTTCTTTTCTTTCTTGCCTTTTCTTTTTTCTTCTTTTTCAAATATACCACTGGACAAAAATATACTACCAATTCCAAGTACTTACTAAAAACTAAAATTACTAGTAACAAAGATAAGCAAGGTTAAGGCTATTTGAACTCAAATTTTGCACAAGTCACTTAGCATATAGCATGTTAACAGCAATTGGCATGATTCAAAACAGGGTATAACACATAAAACAGGGGATTGCATGCATGTTTCCTGCAAGTACTCATACCAACACATATTACAAGTTTAAAACACAAGTTAGCATGTGAACTAGTCCAAATTTGAGTGAACCGCTACTAGGCCAAGTGCTAGCATGAATTTCTACCATTTAACTTTGATTTCCTCCGCATATAACATGTTTGTGAAAGTGATAATTCCAGATTTGGAACTTAAACGCACAAATCAAACGGATAAAAGCATGAACAAGATGATTTGAAACACTTTCACCAAACAAAAATTTCTAAACAAGAAATTGACACAACTACTAGACAATTAAGGAAATCTAATGATGGATCCTAAGCACACTAAGAAAGTTAGATGAAGAACACAAAGAACATTTAGAAGCCCAAATGACTTACTACACAAAATGGGTAGAGATTCCAATCTTGAAGAAGAACAAGCTCTAGATACCACTTGATATGAGCTAGCTTGGTGTGGAGCTAGGAAATTTGGCCGATCTTCATTCTCTAATTAGAACTCTACAAGATGAATGAGTTAGCTTGCGGAAGACTTAACACCAAAGCAAAGATCAAGAAGAAAATATAAAATGGACAAGGGAAGAAGATGATGACGTCATGCTTAAGCAATAAGCCAAGAGGAAGAATCGCCACAAGGATGAGCATCCATTGATAAGACTCAAGGTTCTTAGAGAAACCCAAAGAGAGAACACTCTCAAGAAATAGCTCTTGCTATATTCAATTCATAAAAATGATCAAAAGACCCCAACATAAATGAAATTTATCCTAATTATACTAAGGGAAACCAAGACAATTTCGGATGGCTTGCTCACCATTGGATCAATGCTTGATCAACGCATGGGAAACCTTTACTTAGGCACTTCACACAGTTCAAGCATTGGTAATTGGATGAGCAAAGAAATCAAGGGCCACAGTGCTAGCTAGAGTAAGCATGATTCATGTGTTATAAGACTTATTCTCATCCCCTTGATTAAATCTAGATCATAGGGTCAAAAATCAATCTGAAGTGGTGTGAAACATGTGACTCAAATGTGAATGTCAACCCTTTGATAGAAATTAAATCAAGAGTTATGAATTGGTCTTTGACAAATGAATCATGCCACATTGGATGTAAGCTTGCTTAGCCATTTGATTTGGAAATAATATAATGGTTAAGCTTGTTTAAGAGTTAGTGGAATTGCCATTACTTTTCATCCAAAACTCTCTCCACTCTCTCCTATGGAGAGTGTGCGCCACTCTCTCCCAGTTTCCTTGCAAAATTCGGTCACACTTAGTCCACCATGGCCGTGAGCTTCAAGCTCCAATCCATGGCCAAAAACTACTTATTACAAGTGTTTAAGTTCCTAAGAGTAAAGTCTTCTAGAGTTGACTGTTACTTATTACAAAATATGAAGAAAATTACAAGGTTTAATTTTAAGCGTAAAGTCTTCTAGAGTTGACTGTTGACTTTGACTTGTGGTCAACCATGACTTTGACTCTTGATCAACTCTCTTTGAATTTGCTCTTGTATCTTCTTGAGCATAGACCTTGTAATCCTTCTTCCTTCTTGTGATATTTGAGCCTCCAATGGGGATGGTCCTCCATCAAAAGATAAAATGTTTAGCCTGAGAAGGCTGGGTCCAAATAATATTTGTAATTAGATAGGAGTGGTTGGGTTCAAAGCATACTCAGTGAAAACTTAGCAAGTTGTTGAGTAACTGGACGTAGTCTTCACAGACGAACCAGTATAAAAATATTATTGTCTTATTTGTTTTTTTATTAACTAACTGGGGATTAATAACTAAACATAGATTTTATTAACATCAATCTTTATAACAAAAGAAAATTTGCGTCTATCTTTGGTTTGAAAACAACAGACGCAAAACGTATCGCTAGAAAAGTTTTAATTAATAAACACAATTCAACCCTCTTTCTTGTGTATTTGTTTTTTACATATGCTCATCTCTCCTTCTGAAACCTGCCGATGTGCGACTTTGAATTAACAAAATACACAACTATATTACCAACTTTCCTGCAGCGGTCCTTCCTTATAGCAAAATCTTTCAGACTCTGCAAAATGTGGGACTTTGTTTGAATCCCAACAAACCTCCCCTCAAACAAAGGACCACATTTTGCAGAGTCTGAAAGATTTTGTTTCAACGAAGGACCGCTGCAGGAGAGTTTTTAATAATGTAGGACTTTGAATTAAGGGGGGATTTATTGTGTATTTTGTTAATTCAAAGTCCCACATCGACAGGTTTTAAAAAGAGAGAAGAGCAGAACACTTATATAAACAAGCGTGATGTGTTTTATTCATTCGCACCACACCTTAAATCTACATAATGGATGTATTTAGATTTTAGGTAATGTTTGTCAAACACCGGTGTACTTTTTTCACCATTAGGTCCCGAATATAGCGTTTTTTGTTAATTCTTTTGTAAAATCTCTTTTGTTGTACTCTTTGACTCATAGTGGATATTTTTCTGAACTAGGTCCTGTGGATTTGTCCCTCTTATTAAGGGTTTCCACATTAAAAAAATTTTGTGTTGTTCATGCTCCTAAATTTTCGTTTTCCCTACTCCCTGAGATTTTATATTACCACTTATTATAGTTCTCTTTTCTTCCCTCAAGATGAAAGGTTTTATTTTACACACACTTTCAAATTTATATATAATTTTTCTACTGTGCATCGGGTGCCTTTCCTAACAATAAGAATTCTAAAAATAGAAAATCTGATTTAGAAATGGTCCCTTCCTAAACTCGAAATATCATCTTTATACTAAACTTCTTTCACTGAAAAATTGTTCTCGGAATGAAGTAAGATTTTCAAATGTTCAAACCTTTAAAATGATTAATGAAAACAGGGAATCTTCCGAAAAGATTAATATAAAAGACATATTAAATATACATAATTAATTAAACTATACTAACCAATTGTTATTCTAAGTAACATCTGAAATAACATCTCCATCTAAACCTGAATTATAGTTTCTTCTTCTAATTTAAAGTTAGAAAGATCGTTAGTCACACCTTTTAAGTTTTCCAATGAAGAATTAAAAGGATTAGAAATAAGAGAAGAATCTAATGCTATAATAGAAAATATAAATACAAAATTAGATAACCTAAAAATAAATAAAGTCAATACAAGTCAATTTAATTATGAAGTATTAAGAATAAGAAGTACTTCTAATATAAAAAGGCCTATTACTAGAAATTATTAAAGGAGCCTTACTCTTCTTTATACCTAATTTGAAGATTAGAATACCTTTTATGGATCCGGTATTATTAAATGGAATATTGATAAAATGATTGATAATCAGATATTATATTTTAAGAAAAACCAGTGAAATAATATCACTGATACGACCTATCAAATTAAAAATTCAGATAAAAAACATTAAATTGATAATTGTAGGTTTCAATATGATGCAAACCCCTGAGTAGGAGTAAGGAATCTTCACGGTTATGTAAAAGGGTGTCTAATCTTCATTCACCCTTCATTCAATCACTCACTCAAATGTATAGATTATGCAGAAATTAGCTCAAATAGCTAGGAAGTGATATGTAAGTCTCTAGTGTAAGAGTGAGGAACAAACCTTTCTTTCATGACATCCTTCAATTGAATCCATGAAGTGATTTGTGGCCTCCTCCTAGCAAAAGCATCCACTAACACTTGATTCTACCATATTAGAGCATAACCTTCAAACTCTAAAATGGAAAAGTTTAACCTCTCTTCATCTCTCAAATAGTTGTGGTAAGAGAACACTTGGTCCACCTTCATCACCCAATCATAGTAGGAATCGGCTCCACCTTCTCCCAAGAATTGAGGTAGCTTAATCTTGGTGTTGATTCCACCTTGCCTTGCTCCTCCACCTTGGGGAAATGCTTCAAAGGTTCGACCATAACCACTAGGTGTCTTTCTCCTTCTTTTTCTTCTTTTTTCTTCATATTGATGGAATGCATAGTCTTCCTCATTGTTGCTACCTCCCTCACTCTCTCTTGGTGAGACATACTCTCTCCTACTACTCCCTCTTCTTCTCTCATAAGCCTCTCTTTCTCTTCTCTCATTCTCTTCTCTTAATGCTCTCTCAAAGTCCCTCCTTATATCTTCTATCTCCCTTAATCTCCTATTACTCTCCTCTCTAACCTCATTCATGCTCTCTTTAAGCTCATTCTTGAAGTTATGTTGCAAGTGTGTAAATCTCTCCATCATAACATCCATTAGCTTTTGGGTTCTAGGAGACAAGTCATTACCAACACTTGGGGAGCTATCCATTGCTGCAAGGAAGATGTTAGAAGAAATAATAATATAAGAAAAAAGAACCTTTCCACTCAACTAAGTGTATACCTTCAACACTCTTATTTACACTCTTTAAAGGCTTTTTCTATGATGTGCACTCTAATCTTTTTCCTCCCAACTCTTTTAGAGCTTTCTTAAGAAACCTCTATCAATTACCAAGTCCTATTTATCCAAGTGAAAGAGGAATAATACAGCCAAAGAGCTTAGGGGAATCCATGAAGACAAAGACTCTAGACAAAACTAATAGGAATCAAAGAAGACAAGCAATAAAAGGACACTCAATGAAGAAAAATTAGTTACTCAAAAGGAGATTTAATATGAGAAAAAGGCTACTGTAGTTACTGTAACTAAAATGAAGGAAAACAAAAATTTAAAACTGGAAAAAATTTCAAGACAAAGAACTCAAAATTTGGACACAAAAACAAGCACCAATGCTGGAAAATTTCACAAACAACCGTCACTAATTTTCCCAACTTGTGAGTACTCAAAAGTATATGAAATAGTGTTGGAAAATTATGAAACCTTCCAGTTGAGTTTATATATGTATATACTATCAAATCAAGTGCCCAAAAGCCACCAAACCCCAGATATCAGAATTTGGATACAAAAACAAGTACCAATGCTTGGAAAATTTCTCGACAACCGTCACTAATTTTCCCAACTTGTGAGCACTCAAAAGCATATGAAATGGTGTTGAAAAATTATGAAACCTTCCAGTTGAGTTTATATATGTATATAATATCAAATAAGTGCCCAAAAGCCACCAAAACCTAGATAAACATGTTGATCAAGAAGCAAACCGAAATTGTTACGAATTTCCAGAAAAACGGTCTCTAATGTAGGGAATTTGCTTAAATCTTGGCCAACTTGTAACGAAATTGTGGGGGGGTGTTTTTGATGAATTTAAGGCACAAAATAAGCTCAAAATAGGTGCAAGGTAGCCACAAAACAGAGGTCCAAAAAACAAGGCAAAACAGGGCTTATATATATAGACACATTCAAAGCTCACCACAAGTTCAAATATCAAGTTATTAGCAAAATTGACCCAATTTATGATGATATGCTTGAGCCTAATGAGAAATAAAGCCAAATTGGACTTGAATACTAATTTTGTGGGTGTTTAAGGAGCCCAAACAACCAAGGTACTGCACTCAAAATTTGCACAAATTTTCACTCACAAGAACTACTATTTTTAGCACTCATTTTTTTTTCTTGTATTTTCTTTTGCTTCTTTATTTTGTATATTTTTCTCTTGATATTTTCTTTTCTTTTTCTTTTCTATATTTTCTTTTGGCTACTCTTTTGCTGGACAGTCCAAATAATGGCTTAAAACTCAAGTAAGTCAAAACAAACTTTGCTAACAAGCAAGATAATGCATGATAGTGGTCACTTGAACTTATAATGAGCAATGCATGTAGTAATTAAACATATAAGCACTAATTAAGCCAAGTATAATGCAGAGGATTCAAATTCCAGCAAGATAACACATATTACATATTAAGACAAATCATCAAACACATGGAGTGTATGGACTAGAATATTTCTAACAAGTGAAATATTCACAGCCTAGTACTTGGGAAAAGGTCTTGCTATTTATATTGGTCAACACTTTCATTTGTACTAACTTTGGTCAATATTTTGGAAATAAAATTAAAACTTGTTCTCTTTGGAAGGGAGATAGTTCTCCTAGAGTTTTCTTCATAGAAACCTTGAATCTTATCATGAATTCATGCATCCAAGTGACAATTCATCATTGGGTTTATTAAATTCACAATTCACGGCACTCTCATCTTCTTAATTTTCTCTATTTTATCTTTTCTTCTACCTTTGAGTGAAACCGTGAGCTTCATCATTTATTTCGCAAGCTTTCATGTCTAATTCTATGTTGTCCAAGTTGATTCAAGAGTAATTGATGTTGGTGAATAAAGATTGGGGCACACTATGGATTTACATCAACATACATATTAAAAAGATGATGTAATAATTATTTGAATCAAGAATAACTAATGTTTATTACAACTCGTGTAAAACAAGAAGGTAATGACCAGATTCCTATTATGGTAGATACTCCAATAATTGCCATAATTCATGACTTCATAAGAGATCCAAAAATATTTGATATAGAACTTCAACCCTGCTTCATAACTTAACATGTCCTGCTTTAGGAGACTTTATGTGGTACACTGATAATTTTATGGCTATGGTTCTTACAAGAGATGATTGTAATAAACCATTTTGGAAAGAAAAATTTTAGAAGACAAAAACAATCAAATGTTTTATATAAAGCAAGAAATTCTATATAAAAGAATAAAAGAACAATTAAAATCTCTAAAAATAATTAAAAAAATTTAGGATATCAAATATTTATTTTTAAAAGAAGCATGTTTTGAACTACACACAACATTTTGTAATAGAAATTCGTTTACAGTAACCTGCTATACGAAAATAATTTTGAAGAAAATAAAATACCAACCAAGGTCAGGCTAGGTCAAATGAACAAAGATATCCTAGAGTAGTGTAAAAAGGAAATAAACTCCTCTATGTAGAAGGAGTTAAGCCTAGTAAATCTCTTTTTGAGTTGTGATGCATTTTATGTTCAGAATGTTTTAGAGATAGACAGAAAGGCACTCGAATAGTAATATATTATAAGCCTAATATGGTAAAATGGATCAGGTATCGTCTGCCCAATAAACAAGAATAATTAAAAAAATACACAGTGCTGTTATTTTCTTAAAATACGAAATCTACATATTATCAAATAAAAATTAATGAAAAAGATATATGTAAGATTCCTTTTATTTTACCTTCGAACATTATGAGTGAAATGTTATACTAATGAATTTAAAAAATGCATCACTAGAATTTCAAAACATTATGAATAATATACTAAATCTTTATTTTGAATTTGTTATAATATATTTGGATGACGTATTAATTTTTTAAAATTCAATTAAACAATGTATTACACACCTATAAGTATGTAAAAATGTAGTACGACAAAATAGATTAGTAATATCATTGTAGAAAATAAAATTAATGCAAACCAAGATAAAATTTCATGGACATGAATTTTATTAAGGAACTATACTACCTATTAAAAGAAGTATTGAGTTTGACTTCTAAATTTTTAAATGAAATAAAAGAAAAAATACAACTAGAAAGGTTGTTAGATGTGTTAATCATGTATGAGATTTCATTCTTAATATTAGGATATTTTGCAAAGTTTTATATAATAGATTAAGAAATCCTAAGCCTTGAATCGAAGAAGTAATCAGGTAGTTTTAAAAATTATTAAATATTAGTAAATCTCTTCCTTACATAAGAATTTCGTGTCCCAAAGCTTTCATGACAGTAGAAATAGATGTATCAAAGCTAGATTTTGGAGAAATATTAAAACAAATTTCCTAACATAAAAGAAAAAATAGTTAAATATCATTCAGGAGCTTGGCTAGAGATACAATTTAAATATAATAAAATTAAAAATGAAATTCTTAACAATGTTTTATGCATTATTAAATTCCAAAATGATTTAATAAAAATAAATTTTATTAAGGATTTATTGTAAATATGGAAAAGAAATTTTATAGAAGGATGTTAAAAATATTGTTTCAAAGCAGATTTTTGCTAGATAGCAAAATGCACTTTCGTGTTTTGAATTTGATATATAATCTATAAAAAAGAAAAAATAATTTAATTCTAATTTCTTTACTCATGAATACTTACAAGAAATACCAAAAATTAAGATTAAACCTACTCTTCCACCTTATCTAAAGGTCTTACTTTGCTCAAACATATTCTAAAGTCACCGTTACAACATTATCGAATACTCGTAAATTACCTACATCGTTAACTAAAATTATTATTAAATTACCCATATCAAAAGGTTCATTTTTAGTTCAACCTAAAAAATTTTCACAAACCTTCTTAGAATGTCATCTCAGAGAAGTCTGTCAAAATATAATTTTAACATTTGGAGACATATGGATGATTGCCAATTTATCCCTTTTACAATAGAAAAGTAATTAGATTCCTAAAAGTTAATCTTTAGAGAAAATTCAGAAATTCTATCAACTAATATTAATTAACATTAATTTTGTCGAGGAATAATTTTGTCGAGATTATCCCTGAAAAGAATAAGAATGATCAGGATATAGTCAATTATTCTAAATTGAAGATTTTAAGGATCCTTTCTTCGGTTGATTGGAATCAACATCCCTTGAATGAAATGAAGCAAAGAATACTATGTTAGAAAAAATTCGTTGTAGAAAAATTCTATTTCAATATTTCCATGAGGTTTGACTTAATATATCATTTGAGATGTATCATCTTATATCATCAGATCATGTGGTATATTATTTAAGAGATATCGTTTAAGAGTATCAGTTGAACTGGGTCATCAGATGAAGGTTAAGGATATCAGATGGAGTCTAAGTGTGATAGTATATAGTGTATCTGCAATTTTGTTAAATAATTTTAGCTGTAAACACTATATATATGTATATATATATATATATATATATATATGTATGTATGTATCCTTGTAACAGATATACATGGTGTGTGCATGTGTATGTGTAAAAGCATGTTGCTTGTATCTTTTAGTGAATATTAGAAAGTTTTTTTTTCTTATTCTCGTAATTGTTCACCTTCTTTATTTTCTCTTTCACAATTTATCATTCTTGTGATTGTTCTTGGTTGTTTCCTCTTCACTCCGTGGTTACACCCAACAAGTGTCGTCGTCTATAGGGATTGAAGAGAAGAAGAAATATTATCAAGAATAGATACAAAGTTTGATATGAAGAAGTTCAATGTAGGTAGTTACTTCAGTTTATGGAAAATTAAGATGGATGCAATATTTATTCAGTAAAGGTGCAAGGAGAAGTTGAATATGTTATCACCTTTGATGCAGGCTAAGAAAAATAATATGATAGACAAGACAAGAAGTGCAATCATACTGTGTCTTGGTGCTCATCACCAAGAGAAGTCATAAAGGAGAAAACTACTACTGGTATGTGGGCAAAGTTGGAGATTTTGTATGTGATTAAGTCTCTTGCCTACAGACTTTGTTTGAAGCAACAACTTTACTCGTTTGAGATGGTGAAATCAAGAACAATGGAAGAGCAATTGATGAATTTCAACGAGATCTTTGATGACCCTGAAAACATTGAAGTAAAGCTAAAGGATGAGGATAAGGTCATTATTCACCTAAATTCTTTGCAAAAGACCTTTAAACATTTTAGGGATGTGTTGATGTATGCGAAGGATCAGGTAATTATCTTGGAAGAGGTTGTGACCTCAATTTGAACCAAGGAGTTTCTGCAACTTTAAGATTTGAAGGGAGAAGAGGTATCATCTAGTCTAGCAACAGTAAATGGGAAAGGAAAGAAGAGTAAGGGAAAAAAAAAGAAGGTTAATCTTAATTAGAGAAAGCGAAAACAATGTAGACAACTAACAACACTCCTTGACTAACCTTCAACACTCCTCGACTAACCTTCAACACTCCTCGACTAACCTTCAAGAACTTATAGAAAATAAAATAATAAAGTTTTCCATGGTTACAGCTCTGCGTTAACCTGAGAGTATAGTAGTTCTGTAAAAATCTAATAAGTTAACATATAATGATCCAAGAAACTCTTTTTTTTCATTTATGTTTCCTTGTCAATATATAATTTTATATTTAGAGTTCAAAATCAATACGAAGAGTTGAATGATTCCTTTAGATTCATCATTAATCTATAAGCATTGAATTTAATCCAATATCCATTCAACAAGTATTCTAAACCATAAAGTGTTTAGAATCAAAATATAAAAAATGACATGTTAATTACTGTGATACCTTAAAGTCAAAGAAAACTATTAAACATAATCTTGAGAAATTTTCATTTACAGTTTATGATCAATAAAACCATTAGAAAATCGTAGTCAAGTCGATTCAATAACTACATTCACACATGTGTCATCCATATATATGAATTAACAAATGAAATATATTAATATTAATCCAATAAATACTTTTACATATATGTTTATATATCCAGGTTATTAATGTCCTACTTATAACAATCCTATGATTGAGAACAATTTAGATTGAAATTATCAAATACTTATTTTTCATTATAATGATCTTGTTAAGTCAAAATGACTTAACATCTTAAGTTTTGATAATTACAGAACAAACAGAAAGGTCATCAGATGCAGACGGAATAATGATCAGACGAATCATTGTTGAGTACAGACAAAGAATGCATCCTTAAGCACAGACGCACAATGTTAAGACGAAGTGTTCAAGTCATCAAGCTTCTAATCAACTACATCAAATGAAAAACCTTTAATGATCAAAACGAAGAGCTCAAAGCCTCATCTCAACTTCAAGTCATAAGCTAAAGTACGAACACTATGAAGACTTGAAGATGAAGAAGAAGATTAAAGACAAACGAATGACCAGAATATAGCTTAGTCTTAAATTAATTTGTCTAGTGAAGATTAATGAAGTTCAGACACAGAGTAACATGTGCCTTCACTAAAATCAAGTCGTTACTCAGAAGTTTCTAAAGGTAGAAAGAGGTTTGGATTAAACCTCTGCAACACGAAAAGTAAACTGCACTTTTTGGTGAAATCTCTAAGCACATCACTCAAAGCCTGATCTCGGGCTGACTTCGGCTGCGAAATCAATAAATGTTCTGATTGCTCACTCTACCAGATGTTGGAGTACCCAAAACAAAGTACAAACGTTCAAATCTTCAGTCTAATGGATACTTTAAGAATCTGTCTGTATAAGGACTTCATTACAACAAGCTGAAGTTGGCGAACTACAATGCAAAGCTATAATATACATCTTTTGCTCTCAAAGCTTCAACAAAGTTCGCTCGTCATGAACAAAATTTTTACTCCTTGTAAAAATCCTCTTCTGCGTAAAGGATAATCTTCTTTGTTTTTAAGCTTTATAAACCATTGTTGTGGTGTTGTAGCCTGAGGAGGCTAAGCGTTTAAAGAATACCTGTGTTTTAGCTTGAGGAGGCTAAGGTCCAAAGAATACCAGTTTTAGCCTAAGGAGGCTAAGTGTTGAAAGAATACCTTGTTTAGCCTTTGGAGGCTAGGTCCAAAGAATATATGTAATTAGCCAAGAGTAGCTGGGTTCAAAGAATACTCTTAGTGAAAACTTAACAAGTTGCTAAGTAACTGGACGTAGTCTTCACAGACGAACCAATATAAAAATATTATTACCTTACTTATTCTTTTGCTGACTAACTAGGGATAAACAACTTAAATGAAAGTTTTTATTAAAATCAATCTTTGAAATAGAAAAGTACCTTGCGTCTGTCCAAAGCTTTATTTAACAAACACAAAACGCATCATCTGAAAATGATTTAATTAATTAACACAATTCAACGCCCCTTCTTGTGTGTTTATATTTTACAATTTGGTATCAGAGCTCAACCTTTAAGGGTTCAGCGCCTGACAACAACTAGAGGAAAAGATCCGGGATGACAAACTCCCAGGCGATGCTGATTGTAAAAGTTTACTCCATGAATAAACTTCCAGCCTTTTCTGAAGACGATTATCCTTGCTGGGCAGACGGGATGGAGATGTACATAAAGTCTACTCAATATAGACTCTGGAGGATTATCACTGAAGGAGATATTCCCTTGACCAAGCCGAAATCAGAGTGGGGAAATGAAGAATACTCGATAATGGAGTTCAACAGCAAAACACGTTATGCTATAATGTGTCCTCTATCAAAGATAGAATATAACAGATTCTGTGTCTACAAAATAGCCAAAGTGCTCTAGGATGCATTGAAAATTTCTCATGAAGGAATTGAAGATGTTAGACTCAGAAAAGCTATCACCCTTCAGAGAGAATATAAAATGTTCTTCATGCAAAAAGGAGAATCTATACTTTAATGTTTGAAAAATTCCAAACCATTCTAAATGGGCTAACTGCCTTGGGAACCACATTCACAAGGACGCAAAACAATATGAAGATCTTGGATAGCTTTCCAGCATAATGGGAAGCTACGTCTATAGCTATATCTGTGGGAAGAGACATGAAGACTCTTTTCCTAGATGAACTCATAGGTGCGCTACGAGTGCATGAAGTTCATCTATGTAAAAATGGTACAATTGATGAGTCATTATTTTTATCACTTTCTCTGCATATTTTATATCCTAATATAACATGATTAATGGTAAATTAGAATGATTTTATACATTTATGAGTTTGGGGTCAATTAGGCCTTAAGTACTTATTTTTGTTCTAATTCTCTGAAAATTCCAGTTTTGACAAGGTTCATTAAAACGAACATAACTCTCACCACAGAACTCTATTTGAGCTCCATTATATGTCAAATTAAAGAGGACTCGAAGAGTTACAAAAGCTATGTAGACATGAAGAGCTAATTCGGACTGCATCTAGAGTGAAAACGGGCTCAAAAGTGACGTATGAAGCTTGTTACGAAATTTCAGCGGAAAAGACTTAGTTAGGCCCATTTTAAATCATGTAATTGAACCATTTAAATGTTTGCTTTGAGTGGGTTTCGAACCCAGCACCTTGAGGCACTTAAAGGGTCATGTGCTAGTCACATGACCCAACTTTTAAATAGGCAAAAACCCTAAATCTGAACACACTTTTTACCTTTCAATAATTTCAATTTTCAACATTGCTCTTTTCCTTTCAAGTCGCTCTGCTAGGGTTTTCAGGTTTGCCATTCCAATTCTCGTTCTCTCTCCCTTCTTGCAATTTAACTCTTCTAATATGCAATCTCAATTTATGCTTAGTCTAATTTTAATTATGTGCAACTAATTTCATCAACCAATTCGATCTCAATAGGATCCCTAATTTCCTTAGGTTCTCCATTTTCAATTGCATGAACACTCGTTTTAGATTCTATTATTTTGATTTCATTATGTTGATTAATATTTTGGATTGAGATTGTTGATTCTATCGTTGTTGATTGATAATGAATGTAGAGAACTAATTATATGATTCGAAACCAAACCAAATTGTGTGCTCTCATGCAATCATGTGAGTTTAAAGGCCACCAAGTGTTCGATGACAATTCTCTAAGATCTTAGAGCGTTAGTTCAGTGTTGGCATGCAGAGATCTCGGTTCCAATGTGCTGCATAGATGAGTGCCCTTTTTTTGTTGAACCGATGAGGGAAATTAGGATCTGACAGAGATCAGATTGGTGCTTTTTAATCATCTATTAATTACTTTTTAATTATTGTTTAATCAATGTCATTGGTTAATTTTTACTATTTAATTGCCTTTAATTTTTCCTCTACACAAAAACCCCCCAAAAATTACATTTAAAATTTCGGCTACAGAGAAGTAACAAAGTAATCCGTAGGGAAACAATCTTAGTCCATTATTACTCAAAAGTAATAGCTAGACTTTGGTATTATTTGACGCACGTTCTGCGCGTGTGTCAAATTTGGCGTCGTGCCGGGGATTGCTTTGTTAATTCTCATTGTTTATATGCATTTTTTTAATTTTTTTATTATTATACTTAGGATATGTTAGTTTACATTCAATAAGTTCTGCGATATACTGATTTCATGCTCTATTTTGCACTTGTTTGACCTGTTATATGTTGTTTGGTCATCTGATTTTGGATTTTTGGATCTATTCGGTCATTCAAATTATCTTTCCTAAAGTAATTTGGCCTTCTGAGCATACCTTTCACCCCAAAGGGATGAAAAATTGCATTAGTTTTACGAGATTCCTTCCAGATTTTTCTATTTTGCAATTATTTCGGTCTTGTGGGGACACAACGGGTATTTTTGAATTGTTGAACTAATTCCGTTAGTTTTGAAATTTTGCAGGGTCATAGTTTTGGAGGAATTGGGTATAACTTTGTGCTTTTCACGAGGCACCACCCTATTGAGGCCAAATTCCATCGTTTAGACCCTCTTTTCAATTTTTTAAAATTTTACACTACATTTTTGGGGTCTTAGGATGGTTTAAAATTGATCTGTGGCAGTCTTATAAATTTCAAAAATCATTTGATACTTTTTTGGAAGTTTATATTTGTCATCTGGTGTGTGCTGACAGTGATATCCTGCTGAGTGCTGTTAGTTAGTGTTGTTTATGTTGATTTTTGCTCTATATTGCTGGTTTTGTGGCTATTGTTGAATCTGATGAACTAGAGAGGTGCTGATTTACATTCATTTAGGCTAACATGGATAATAGGACTATTAGGGAACTATTGCAGCAGGAGGGGAGTTTCAGTGATCCAACTTTTACAGAGGCAAGAGTTTTTCATACCATATCTCAGCAGCAGTACAACCCATATTCTAGCTCCTACAATCTTGGATGGAGAGATCAGAATTATCAGAGTTCACTTGACTATTCCACTTTCCATCCGACACAAAATTGGCAGCAAAATTCCAACCATCATATATTAGTTTTTCACCAACATCCTACACAACCACTAGCCCAGCCACAAGGTGGTCCTTCTTTGGAAGAATTAGTCAAGCAGATGGCCACCAACAACTTGCCATTTCAGCAAATAACTGAGGCTAACGTTCAGAGTATCCAAACTCATATTGGCAGTTATCCAATGCAATTAGTCAGAACCAACCTCAAGCATCCACCAGTCTACCCTCATAAGCAATTTCCAATTTGAATGATAATGGTAAAAATGCGAGTGATATTATTTTGGGGTCTGGTAAGCAAATGATGGAACCTACTACATGATAAGTGCCAAATTATACATGTTTTCCTAGGTGTTTTCAGTCCATTTCCATCCATTTTCACTAGGTTTAGTTGTAGTTTAAACAAGAAAACACTGAAAATATTATGTTTGTTTACTGTTAGTCTTTGATTTAGTGTTTTGTTAGTTTTATAGGTATTTCTTGTGTTTTCAAGTCATTTTATCCTCTTTTCTGTTACTTGTAGATTGATTGAAGAAGAGATAGAAGCTTGGAAGGAAAGCCCATGAACTTAAGATGAAGACTTGGAGTGCAAGCCATCAAGAAGAAGAGAAATGGAAGCTCAAGTCAAGCCATCAAGACCAGAATTCGCGCCCAGGCGCAACACAGGGCAACACAAGGCGCAAATTGGACTCCCTTGCTGTCCAAACGCGCCTAGGCGCAAATGAGGACCAAGTAGAGGCGCAAAAACGCGCCTAGGCGCATGCTGAGGCACAAATGAAGACCCCTCTCTGTTGAAACGCGCCTAGGCGCAATTGAGGAGCAACCAGAGGCGCAAAGACGCGCCTAGGCGCGCACAGAGGCGCATTACAACCCATTTCTCTGGACAAACGCGCCAAAGCGCAAATGGGTTAAGTGGAGGGCGCATTCCTTCACCTATATAAGAGTTTTTGGGCGCGAAATCAAATATAGAATTCATAATTCAGTCTTGTTAGTTCCTTCCTCTGCACGCTTCTTGCAATTTCTCTCTTCTCCACCTTCGTTCTCCATCCTCCTCCATCAAACCTAGAGATTTCTGAGCTTGTGAGCTTGTGGAAGCAAGAATCAAGCATTTATGGAGCTTCTCTTGTGTTTGATTTCTTTTTCTCTTCTTTCTTTTCTCATTTCCATGCTAGGGTAGATTTTTAGGTTAGGAATGGGGATTTTGATTCCAGAACTCTTGTAACGAATTTCTATGTTAATTCAAGTGTAATTTCAGTTAATTGATTGATCTCTTCCTGCTTATTGCTAATTCTTGAGGTTTAATTCATGAAGTTCAAGTAGAGATAGGGATATTGATGTTTGGACTGGATTGAACTGTTCCTTGAGTGTTTGTATCTCATTTCAATTATGCAATTGGGAGATTGATAGTTGAATTAGGAGAGGAAGTAAATCACTATAGCTATGCATGAGTCTAGAGATAGAACTTGTATGCTATGAGATGTTAGGAATTCATCTGTTTCGCTTCTTGAATGCACTTATGTTCTCACCTAAGGGATTAGGGATTATATTAGTCATTCAAAGGGACTAAAGACCTAGGAATAGGATTAGTCTACGGTATCACGAATTCTATCTCCAATTGAATGATTTCTGTTGAATTGACATAGGAAATAGTTACTTGAGGGAAGGAATTGAATGAACCTATTCCCTAACCTTCTTCATTATTCTGTTTAGAAACTTAAACATTTACTTGCTTTCTTTATATGTTTTACAGTGTACTGCTTATTCTTACATAGTTGCTTAGTTTTATACAAAATGCTTACTTCATTGATTCATCCTAATAGTAAAGCATGTTAAGCATTCGGTAATTCATCATTCAGTCTCTGTGGTTCGACAACCCTTTCTCATCTTTTCTAAACTTGTAAATGACCGGTACACTTGCCGAAGTGTGACTAAATAAAAGTCAACAAGTTTATGGCGCCGTTGCCGGGGACTATTGATTGAATATCGATAGTCTTGACGTGCTTGCTACTTAGGACACAAATTTTTTTTTACTGTAATTGTTTGTTAATACTCATACTGTTTTGTTTTGTTTTCCATTGTTTATTCTTATAAATTTCATTCTGTTTTCAGTATTTCCTGTTTTCATTCGATTTGTGGTTTATGCGAAAAGCTAAGGGAACTAATCTTTTGTTTGAACCAGAAATTGAAAGATTTTGCAGGAAAAACCTGAAAGCAAATAAAGAAAATAAAGAGGCTACAACAGAAAATTGAGAAGAAAATATGGATAACACAAGGCGCATGACACTTGAGGAGTTGTACACTCCTAATGCTTTGGGCTGTGGATCCAGTATTGCACCACCTACTGTTGCAGCCAACAATTTTGAGATTAAACCTGCTCTCACTCAGCTGGTAAGGCAAGAGCAGTTTGGAGGTTTGGAAGAGGAAGATCCAAATCAGCATATACATAACTTCCTACAGATTTGTGGTACAATTAAAATGAATGGAGTTCCGGATGATGCTATTCGGCTGAGGCTGTTTGAATTCTCACTCAAAGGAGAAGCTAAGATGTGGCTATTCGGCTGAGGCTGTTTGAATTCTCACTCAAAGGAGAAGCTAAGATGTGGCTACAAAGTTTTCCTCATGGCTATTTCACTACATGGGAGGACTTAGTGAACACATTTCTGGCTCAATACTTTCCACCAGAGAAATACAACTACTTCAGAGTAGAGATTTCTTGCTTCAAACAAAAAGATGGAGAGTCCATCAGTGAGGCATGGAGGAGATTCAAGTCCTTGTTGAGAAAGTGCCCTTACCATGGATTTTCTGATCTGCAGCAGGTCCATATCTTCTATAATGGACTGCGTTCGCATACAAGATTGCTAGTGGATGCCTCTCCTGGAGGTTCATTAAGAAAGAAAGATGCACATGAAGCAAGAGTAATCATTGAAACGATGGCTTCAAATCGTTATGATTCTCCTAGTGATTTCTATGGTGAAAGAAGAGGAGTGATTGAGCTTGGAGCTAATGACGCTTTGTTGGCTCAAAACAAGCTGATGACTCAAAAGATGGATCAAATAATGAAGCAGCTTCAAGTGGTCCAGCTGAATACTGTTCAAGCACCTCCAGTCAGCTGTGAATATTGTGGGGGAGGACATCAAATAGAGTTTTGTGAAAGCTTAGGAGCTAATGCTGAGGAACAAGCTCAAGTGAATTACATGGGAAATCTTCAAGGTAACACCTATGCCAACACAAACAGCTATAACCCTCACCAAAGAAACCATCCAAATCTGTCATATAGGAACAATAATTATCTGCAACCCAACTCTTCCTCTTATGACCAGAATTTCAAACAAACCTTCAATCCTAGACCACCTTTCAATCCAAACATGCCATACAACCAGAACTTCAACCAGCATCAAAACCAAACATCTTCATCTAACAAACATTATAACCAAAACCAACCACAAAATCTACCTTTCAACCCAAACCATTCTAAATTCCCAACCAACCAACCTAGAAATGCTCTAGCAAGCTCTAACATGAATCCGGTTCCTAGAGAAGGATCTTCAACTTTAGAAAACATGTTCGTGTCATTTATGCAAAGGACTGAATCTATGTTCACAAATCAAGAAGCTTCTATTAGGAATCTGGAATCGCAGATTGGCCAGCTTTCCAAGCAACTCTCTAAAAGAAATCAAGGAAATCTGCCAAGTGATACTATTGTGAATCCAAAGGAGCAGTGCAAAGCTATTACCACAAGGAGTGGTAAAGTGTTGGGAAAGGAAACTGTAGAAATGAAAGGAGATGCAGTGGAGGTCGCATGTAAAGAGAAAGAGTTGTAAGATCCAGAATTGAAAGAACAAGACATAGAAGAAAGAAGAATCACGGATAGACAAGAGAAGGAAACATTTGATCCTCCTCCTCACAGAAATCTTCATGTCTTAGTACCTAGCGGAGAATTATCCATCAAGTTCCCTTGGAACTCATATTGTGAAGAGGATGAAGCACCCAAGGAATCAAAACAGCCACTAGGGAAGATTTCTTTACCATTTCATACTCTTTCTCCTTGCAAAAATATGAACAACACTAATTGTTTCACTTTAGATACTTATGGAATTAAAGCATGGACTATAATTGAGTTTGATAATTTAGACCTCTTAGTTGTTCCTAATACCTTTTGCTCTTATGATGTTGCATATTCTTGTAGGTCAGTAGAGAAGTCATCAATGGAGGTCCAAATGAAAATTCCTACACTTATTGGCGAACCAATGTCTACACACATTGTAGATGGAGTAGAGGATAACCTTGATACTTTGAAACACTCTAACCCTTTACTCTCTCTTTTAAATGGTGTTGTTGATATTGATGTTCGATATTCCATATGCTTTAATTTGTGCTTTAGATTAAGTGAAACATTTAAATTGTTCAAATGGGATGCCAAGATTAAAATGAACAAATGGAAAATTATGATTATGGCATTCAAATTTTTCCTACCACCACCATGCACTAATCATAGAACATATCTGCACCATCAATCATTTGCACTAATCAATAATGATTTACATATAGTTGTAGATGATTGGATGATATTTGATCCTGTTGGATGTTTGTTCTGATAGGTACCAAGGGCAGATTCATGGTGAATGGGCAGCTACAACATTATCAAGGAAGCACCATTGAACAGCCATAGAGCAAGAGTTGGTATCACTTGCACCCACCTTGCTGCTTTGAGCGGTCGAGGGAGTTTTCTTTTCTCCCTCCACTCTTTTCTGTTCTATTTTCATTCATTTCCTGTCTATCCATCTTCTGTAAATGTCAAGCTAATGACATTAAAGAAACGCTTGGTGGGAGGCAACCCATTCAATTAAGAGAAGTTTCTGTAACTTCTTGTTGTGATATAGTTGTTAATATTTTAACAGTTGAAAAAGCAAAAATAAAATAGAATTTGAAGTTAGATAGAAATGTAAATACATGATACTATATAATAAATTTGATTCTTGTGTTGTTGATAAACATTAGTTATAGGAATAAATAGATGAAATTACAGTGTTCTTGAGTTGATAAGAAATAAGAGAAGGTGTGAGGTGCAATAACATTAGTGAGAAATATGGTTCACTCTAGGTGTGACCCTTGTGCATAGGATAGATCATCTAAACACAAAATGACTTAGAGTGTGTGCACAAGTGGTAGCAAATTACATAAGGAAAAGGCAAACTAACCTCTTGGGATAGCAATTCGCGCCAAGGCATGAAAAGGGGGCGCAAATCCCCCTTGCTCTCTATCAAGATGCGCCTTAGCGCAATTCCTTGGGGTGTGGGGCGCAATTTTTGCGCCCAGGCACAAGTGGGTGGCGCAAATCACCCTTGTTCTCTGGCCAAACGTGCCGCGACGCGATTTAGTGAAGAGGGTGGCGCGTTGCAACCTCTGCTCTCGGCCAAGACGCGCGTTGACTTAAAAAGTATGTATGTGTCAATCCTTCGTCAAGTGTACCGGTCGTTACAAGTTTAGAAAAGATGAGAATAGGTTGTCGAACCACAGAGACTGATTGTGAATTACCAAATGCTCAACATGCTTTGCTATTAAGACGAATCGATGAATGAATCATGTGTAAAACTAAGTACTGTAAAATAGAAGAAAGCAAGTAAGTGTTAAATTTTGAAGATGATAAAGACAGTTAGGGAATTGGTTCAATTGATTCCTTCCTCAAGTAACTACTTCTTATGTTAATCCAGCAGATCTCACTCAATTGGAGACTAGAATTCGTGATACCGTAGACTAATCCTATTTCTAGGTCTTAGTCCCTTTGAATGCCTACTATCATCCCTAATCTCTTAGGCGAAAACAGAGATTCATTCAAGAAGCGAACAGATGAATTCGTTACAACATCTCATAATATGCAAGTTCTATCTCTAGACTCATGCACTACTATAATGATACATTTCCTCTCCTTCTTCAACTATTCATCTCTCGATCTCATAGTTGACACGAGATACAAATTCTCAAGACAGAGTTCAATTCAGTCAAACATTAATATCTCTATCTTTATTTGAATTTCATGAATTAAATCTCAAGAATAAGCATTAAGCAGGGAAGAGATCAATCAATTCGGTGGAATTATACTTGAATTAACAGAAGAGATTCATTACAAGAATTCTGAAATCAAAATCCTCATTCCCAACTGCAGAATTCAGCCTAACATGGAAATGAGAAAAGAAAGAAACAAAACAGAGATCAAACACCAGAGAAGCTCCATAATTGCTTGATTATGCTTTCGCAACTCACAAACTCAGGAATCTCAAGGTTTGATGGAGAGAGAAGGAAAATGGAAGCGGAGAAGAGAAAACTTCTAAGTGAAGAAAAACAGAGTAACTGAAAGTTAAATTCTCGATCCCCCTTTTTTCGCGCCCAATACTTCCTTTTATAGGTGAAGAAGTGTTCCCCCATTTACTGGAATTACGTCCAGGTGCATTGTGACATTTGAATACATTGACTTGCTTGCTTGTAATAGAATGGTAATTGCAACGGCTAAGTGTTCTTCCGTCTGTCAAGTCTTTCGTCTGATGAGGCTCGTATCGTTTGTCTTTGCTTCGTCTGTCTTTGCTTTGTTTGTCTTTGCTTTGTCTGTCTTTGCTTTGGTATCGTCTGTCTTTACTTCGTCTGTCTAGGTTTTGGTATCGTCTGTAGTGAACTTTGTATCGTCTGTCTTTGCTTCGTCTATATGAACTCAGATGACGTAAGCATAGACGGAACACTCTCAGACGAAGTAAGCACAGACGAAGTAACTTGGATAATACTGGTGCAGACGAAGTAACTTGGAGACTACTGGTACAGACGAAGTAACTTGGAGACTACTGGTACAGACGAAGTAACTCCATAAGAAGCATGCATAGACAGAATAGCTCTTTAGATGAAATAAGCCTAGACGAACAACTCAGATGAATCAAGTATAGACGGAACAACCCATCAGACGGAACAAGAGTTCTCGCGTCTTAGTCCCTTCATTTGAGCTTCCATAAGGCACGAGACGCGTCCCTGAGTGCGCTTGACTAATTGAGGATGATATGAGCGCGCCCCTGAGTGCGCCCTCGCGTATTTTTGCCGCAAGACTTTCGTCTGATGCAGTTGCGTCCAAGGCTTGATGCTTGTTTCGTCTGTCTACGCTACAGATGATACTCACGGATGCCTTTCACAGATAATACAGACGATTCCCCTGGATGATTCTTACAGACGATTCCTCCACAGACGATACAGATGATTAACAATTGCACTTCATTTGATGCAAGCCTCGAGGGACTTTTTGCAATTGGGCGTACTTTCTTGCTTCAATGGGATTTATTCGTCTTATGTCCGTGGGCTTTCCTTCCACACTTCTATCTTCTCTTCAATCAATCTACAATTAACAACAAAATGGATAAAATGACTTAAAAATACACGAAAATCCTATAAAACTAACAAAACACTAAATCTAAGACTAACATTAGACAAATATGATATTTTTACTGTTTTCTTGTCTAAACTATGACTAAACATACTGAAAAAAGATGGAAATGGACTGAAAACACCTTGGAAAACATGTATAATTTAGCACTTATCACAACCCCAAACTTAAAGCTTTGCTTGTCCTCAAGCAAACATAGATTCCATCATTACAGGGGTCAATAAGCATGGTATAACACTGAACTCAACAGCCACTGAAAATTCATTATGCAATTCTTGACTCCCTAAATCATCTCAATTTATCTATGAAAGTTGAACATGAACTCAACATCCTCAAAAATTGTACAGTTCATCACACATAAACAATCAACCGTAGATTGGCATGAAAATATGTAATTTAGTCAACATCAAACAATCCCTCTCCAGTTAAGTGTTTGCCCTCAAGCTCTCAAGTGTTTTGGGTTTGTGTTTCTCTCAATATTACCAATCAGAGGGTCGGTTACCATAAGCTTGCAATGACTCTCAAAATCTCCACTGCCTTCAAGTAGAAATTGGACAATAAAATGGTCTTTTCAGGGTTGTAATGGGGCTTAGGTAAAGGTGGGTTAAAAGAAAAGGTACTAGTTAAAAATCAAAGGAACTTAAAGAGTAAAAGTTAGAACCTACATGATATGTATGAGCTAACACTGGACAGACGAAACAAAAAATAATGGACAGACGAAACAACGAAACTGGACAGAATAACGACTAACAACCCATGAAACCACTTTGTTTTCTTTTCTTGCTTTATTTCTTTTGCTCTTTAAGCTGCATTTTCTTCTGTTTCCTTTTCTTCCTTTCTTTTGTTTTTCTTTATTTTTCACTATATCCCATCTGTGCCAGTATCGTCTGAACCTTTAGTCTGATGATTTCGTCTGTAGGTTTACAAATGATACCCACAGACGATACTTCACAAACGATACCTACAAAGACCAATGAGAACACTATGTTCTCTTTTCTCCTTTTGTTTCTTTTCTTTTTCTATTTTTCTTGTTTTTCTCTTTGTTTTTGTACTTTACTTTTCTTAAGTGGTCTCACTAATTGCCAGTTCATGAAGAAAAATAAAAATTTTGTAAGGTATGCAAATATGCATGAAAAACAGAGAATGCATATGAAAAAGAGAATGCACTATACTACAGAATGTTACCAATATCCAGACCCAACAACCCCAAACTTAAAAATTTGACTTGTCCTCAAGTCAACATCTTCACATGCACCCCAAAATTTCAACCCCAAACTTAATCTTGCAACCTATTATCTAAGCAAAGAAACCAATACTCTTTAAGTTCCAGTAATGGGACCATTGGTTTTTCACTTATATAGGCTTGTAAGGAGCTCAAGTATCCAAGAAAGAAAGGGTTAATTCAGGCTCAAAGGGGCTAGCAATGGATAATGTGAAGGTTAAGGTTTATTTGGCTCGAAGCTACAAGAAGGAAAATTGCCTTTATCATTTGTGTCCAATTCTAATTGTATGCAATTTCGACCAAGAGCTAAAGCAAGTTCTAGAACAGAACACTTCAGTTGGTATGACACTCAAGAATAGAATCATGTTGGAGGCTCAAATTCTTATCCAGGATTAATAATTGCTTTAACATTGCTAAATTCATCAATCATTTCAATCTTGAAAATTGTCATGCTAGAATTCTCATACAGAATCTCTTCGAATAATTGAGAACATGCAACTTTGTCACAGAACCTTAAGTTGAACCTAAGTGCCAGAATATGCATAACTTATTCTACTGAACTATAGAGTCAATGCTATACCAATGAAATCAACCTCCGTACTGTGGTGTATACAGGAGGAGTGTACTCTAAATAATCATCAATCAACATTTAAAACGATAGAGTATAGGAACACTCCCTGTTGAAGACCAGCCACGATATTCACCGAGTTTGCAGCAAGTGCTATCTTTCCATGTTCTTTCCAACAGTGGTCAGATGCTAAAAATATCAACATTGGTCAAAATGAACTAAAACAGTGAAATATCAGTGAAACAAAATTGAAGGAAATGGAGAGATCAACTCAAAAATTACTTGCAATGTGAGGTGGTGAAGGTGGGAATTGATAGAAAGTGGGATTGCTCTCTTTAGAATGTACAAGTATTAGGCTTCCGTCTGTGAGCAAGCATCAGACGAAACCTCAATATCGTCTCGATATTGTGAACATAATAGCCATCGACGCAACCTTAGTATCGTCAGAAACGGGGTATCGGGGACGAAACCTCAAAAATCTCCCACTAACGGTATAACATCTCACCTCTTCTCTTATTTCTTATCAACTCAAGAACACTGTAATTTCAAGTGGTTATTCCTATAACTACTGTTTATTAACAACTCAAAAATCAAATTTATTATACTGTATTATGTATTTATATTTCTAATCTAATATTCAAATTTAATTTTGTTTTTGCTTTTCTAACTTTTAAACTATTCACAAGTATATCACAATGAGAAGTTACAGCAAACTTCTCTTGATTGGGTGGGTTGCCTCCCACCAAGCGCTTCTTTTGGATGTCATTAGCTTGACATGTGACTTGGCCCTGTCACAGAGGGTCTTGAAGTTTTATAGAGACCTTGTCCTTTTCACAGTTATCTCCCAGATATGGTTTAACTCTTTGGCAGTTTACCTTGAATTCACTGGAATTCTCGAGGTTTTGTAAAGTAATTGCACCATGTGGAAATACTTCTTTTACAGCAAATGGACCAGACCATCTAGACTGTAGTTTTCCCGGAAACAACCTTAATCTAGAATTATAAAGCAGCACTAGTTGGCCCGGGTAAAACTCTCTTCGTCTGAGCTTACGATCGTGCCATAACTTTGTTCTTTCTTTGTAAATCTTGGCATTTTCGTATGCTTGCAGTCTAAGTTCTTCCAACTCATGGAGTTGGTATCGTCTGTTCTCACTGCCTGCATGAGAGTCAGAATTGAGGTATTTTAAGGCCCAGTATGCCTTATGCTCTTGTTCCACAGGCAAGTGGCATGCCTTTCCATAAACCATTTGAAATGGTGTCATGCCAATGGGAGTTTTATAAGCTGTCCTATATGCCCAAAGAGCATCATTTAGTCTTTTTGACCAATCTTTTCGAGACAGACTTACAGTTCTTTCTAAAATCTTTTTAATCTCCCTATTCACTAGCTCTGCTTGCCCACTGGTTTGGGGTTGATATGGTGTTGCAATTTTATGCTTCACCCCTAACCTCTTAAGGACTCTCTCCAACTGCTTATTGCAAAAATGGCTTCCACCATCAGTAATGAAAGCTCTAGGGACCCCAAATCTGGTAAAGATGTTCCTATGAATAAAGGTATCTACAATCCTAGAGTCATTGGTTGGGGTAGAAATGGCTTCCACCCACTTGGACACATAATCTACAGCTACTAGGATGTATGTGTGGGAGAAAGAGGGAGGAAATGGTCCCATGAAGTCCATCCCCCATACATCAAATACCTCTATTTCTAATATGTTATTCAATGGTCCCTCATCTCTTTTTGAAATATTTCCACTTCTTTGGCATCTGTCACAGGACTGCACAAAAGCTTTTGCATCTTTAAAAATAGATGGCCAATATAAACCACATTGCAAAACCTTTTTGGCTGTCCTTTCCCCATTAAAATGGCCTCCACTAGGGGAATTGTGACAATGCCAAAGGACAGAGTTGACCTCTTCCTCCGGTATACATCTCCTAAGAAGTCCATCTACACCCCACTTAAACAGAAATGGCTCATCCCATACATAATATTTTGCATCAGAAAACAGTTTTTTTCTTTGTTGGTGGGACAGGCCAGGGGGAATATAGTTGGATACCTTAAAGTTCGCGATATCGCTGAACCAAGGAGCATCATTAACAGCAAAGAGTGTCTCATCCGGAAAGGTTTCAACTATAGGGATATCACTACCTTCTATTTCAGCATGAGGCAACCTTGAAAGGTGATCTGCCACTAGGTTCTCTCTGCCTTTTTTATCTCTTATTTCAATGTCAAACTCTTGTAGAAGGAGAACCCAACGGATCAACCTTGGTTTACTCTCATGCTTCATTAAAAGGTATTTCAAGGCAGCGTGGTCAGTGTACACTATGATTTTTGAGCCAATGAGATAAGGCCTAAACTTGTTGAGAGCAAATACTATGGCTATCAATTCTTTTTCTGTAGTTGAATAATTGATTTGAGCATTATCAAGCACTCTGCTAGCATAGTATATTACTCTTACAAGTTTGTCCTTCCTTTGTCCTAATACTGCCCCTATTGCATAATCACTAGCATCACACATTAATTCAAAAGGCAAACTCCAATCTGGAGCAGTGATGATAGGGGCTGTTATTAGCTTCTCTTTTAGAGTCTGAAAGGCTCTTAGACAGTTTTCATCAAAATTGAAGGTCACTTCCTTCACCAACAGGTCACACAATGGTTTCGAGATTTTTGAAAAATCCTGGATGAATCGTCTGTAAAAACCAGCGTGACCCAAGAAACTTCTCACTCCTTTCACATTCACTGGAGGAGGCAGCTTCTCTATCACTTCGATTTTTGCTTTGTCCACTTCTATACCATTAACAGATATTTTGTGTCCTAAGACGATACCTTCTTTTACCATAAAATGGCATTTTTCCCAGTTCAAACAAGATTAGTTTCTTGGCATCTTCTGAGTACACAAGTCAGATTTTCTAAACAGTTTTCGAAGGTGGACCCAAAGACTGAAAAATCATCCATAAAAATTTCAATAAACTTTTCAACCATATCCCCAAATATGGCCATCATGCATCTTTGAAAGGTAGCTGGTGCATTACATAATCCGAATGGCATTCGTCTGTACGCAAAGACCCCATAAGGACAAGTGAAAGCAGTTTTTTCTTGGTCCTTAGGGTCTACCACAATCTGGTTATACCCCGAATATCCATCCAGAAAGCAATAATAAGCATGACCAGCCAGCCTTTCAAGCATTTGATCCATAAAAGGTAAAGGAAAATGATCTTTCCTTGTTGATTCATTCAACCGTCTGTAATCTATACACATCCTCCACCCCATCCGTTCGGTGGGGATTAGCTCATTCCTCTCATTTGTAATTACAGTCATGCCCCCTTTCTTGGGAACTACTTGCACTGGACTCACCCATGAGCTATCCGAAATAGGATAAATAATTCCAGCATCAAGTAGTTTGAGGACTTCTTTGTGCACAACCTCCGTCATGATAGGATTTAAACGCCTTTGAGGTTGTATCACAGGTTTGAAATTGTCCTCAAGCAGGATTTTGTGCATGCAAAATGAGGGACTTATACCTTTCAAATCAGAAATCTGCCACCCAATAGCAGATTTATATTCTTTCAGAACTTTAAGCAACTTATCCTCTTCCTTTTTATTCAAAGAATTGCTAATGATCAAGGGAAGGTGTCATTCTTTTCAAGAAAAGCATATCTAAGATGAGATGGAAGTTGCTTAAGTTCACTCTTGAGTTCGGGCTTTTTGTCTCGCCATAGTAGATGGTCCGTCGATGTTTCGTCGATGGCTCAATGCATGATGGTGTTGATGTGTTGGTCTCCAGTGCAGCTATGAAATTCTCAACTTCTTGGTTTTCATTTTCAAAACTGGAGGAATCCAAATCTTCCTCCTCTGTTGCGAAGTTAAAAACCTCACTTTCATAAGCATTTTCTATTATTGGTTCCAACGCATCAACACTCATACACTCGTGACTAATCGACGGAAATTTCATGGCATCAAATATGTTAAAAGATACCTTTTCTTCATCTACTCTCAAGATGAGTTCACCTTGTGCTACATCTATCAAGACTCTGCCAGTTGCTAAGAATGGTCTTCCCAAGATGATTGGAACTTCCTTATCGCTTCCATGTCCAAAGACTACAAAGTCAATAGGAACACGAACTTGTCCACCTTTACCAAAAGATCCTCCACTACTCCATATGGACGTTTGGTGGAGCGGTCTCCCGATTCTGCGTCATCATGGTAGGTTGGATGTCCATGTCCCGTATATTCAATTGCGACACTGAGAAAGAGGCATTAAATTTATACCGGCTCCTAGATCTATTAAAGCTTTACCTCTCGAAACTTCTCCTATGGAGCAAGGAATGGTGAAGGGCCCTCTGTCTCTCAATTTCGAGGTAGCTTCCTCTCGGATGATGGCACTACACTCCTCTGTCATGGCTATCGTCTCATCATCCAAAGATCCTCTTATTAGATTAATCTCCTTCATGAATTTAGCATAAGAGGGCATCTTTTGCAGTGCTTCAGAAAATGGAATGTTAATTCTCAAGTTCTTCAAGATGTCGAAGAACTTAGCAAACTGCTTGTCATCATTGGCCTTCTTTAACCTTTGCGGATAGGGGAGTTTACAGTAGGGTGAAATATGTTCCGTCTGACCAGCTTCTGCTAGGATCTGTCTCTTTGTTTTTCTAGGTGATGTTTTCTTTTCATTGAGAGTTATGGGCACAGACGATTGCCTATCATTTTTCGCAGTACTGTCTTCTTCTTCCACCATATCTCCTTTCTGTTCTTCTCTAACTTCCTTTCCCAGTACCTTGCCACTCCTTGTGGTAATGGATTTACACTGCTCCTTTGGATTTATCACAGTGTCACTTGGCAGCTTTCCTTGAGTTCTTTCAGAGATTCTTGGGGAGAGTCGACCAATCTGTGATTCTAAGTTCCTTATAGAAGCTTCTTGATTTGTGAACATAGATTCAGTCCTTTGCATAAAAGACATGAACATGTTCTCTAGATTGGATGAACCTTCTTTCGGGGCAGGATTCATGTTAGAGCTTGATGGAGCATTTCTTGGCTGGTTGGTTGGGAATTTAGGTTGAGTTTGGTTGAAAGGTAAATTTGGTGGCTGGCTTTGATTGTAATACTGGTTAGATAAAGATGTTTGATTTTGATGCTGATTAAAGTTTTGGTTGTATGGCATGTTTGGATTGAAAGGTGGTCTAGAGTTGAAGGTTTGTTTATAATTCTGGTCATAAGAAGAAGAAGTGGGTTGCAAATAATTGTTATTCCTATATGACAGATTTGGATGGTTTCTATTGTGAGGATTATAATTGTTTGTGTTGGCATAGGGGTTACCTTGAGGATTTCCCATATAATTCACTTGAGCTTGTTCCTCGGTGTTGGTCCCTAAGCTTTCACAAAATTCCATTTGATGTCCTCCACCACAATACTCACAGACGATAGGAGGTGCTCGATTGCATTCAGCTGGACCACTTGAAGTTGCTTCATTATTTGGTCCATCTTTTGATTCATCAGCTTGTTTTGAGCTAACAAAGCATCATTAGCTCCAAGCTCGATCATACCTCTTCTTTCACCATAGAAATCACTGGGAGCATCATAGCGGTTTGACGCCATGGTCTCAATGATCATTCTTGCTTCTTGCGCATCCTTCTTTCTTAATGAGCCTCCAGCAGACGCATCCACTAGAAGTCTTGTATGCGTCCGTAGTCCATTATAGAAGATATGGACTTGTTGCAAATCAGAAAATCCATGGTGAGGGCATCTTCTTAATAAGGACTTAAATCTCCTCCACGCCTCACTGATAGACTCTCCATCTTTTTGTTTGAAGCAAGAGATCTCTGCTCTAAAATAGTTGTATTTCTCTGGTGGAAAGTATTGAGCCAGAAATGTGTTTACTAAGTCCTCCCAAGTGGTAAAATAACCGTAAGGAAAACTCTGTAGCCACATTTTTGCTTCTCCTTTCAATGAGAACTCAAACAGTCTTAGCCTAATTGCATCGTCTGGCACTCCATTCATTTTTATTGTACCACAAATCTGAAGGAAGTTATGTACATGTTGGTTTGGGTCTTCCTCCTCTAATCCTCCAAATTGCTCTTGCCTTATCAGTTGTGTAAGAGCAGGTTTTATCTCAAAGTTGTTGGCTGCAATAATAGGTGGTGCAATGCTGGATCCGCAGCCCATAGCATTAGGAGTGTACAACTCCTCCAATGTCATGCGCCTTGTGTTGTTATCCATATTTCTAGTATAGTCTCTGAAACAGGCTCTTTATTTTCTTTATTTGCTTTTCGGTTCCTCCTGCAAAATCTCTCAATTTCTGGTTCAAATAAGAGATTAGTTTCCTTAGCTCTTCGCATAAACCACAAATCAAAAGGAGACAGGAGATACTGAAAACAAATTCAAAGAATGAAAGAAATTAACGAAAACAAGACAAAACAACCAACTATATAAAACAAAACAAAACAACACGAACAGACGAAACAAAATGAACATATAATACCAGTATTCACAGACGAAACAAATCTGCCACAGACGAAACGGTATGAAACAGAATAAAAACAGTGAAAGTAAAGAGATCAATGAACGAAGAAATCAAAGAAATCAAAAGAAAAGCAATTAAAACAAAGAAAATAAAGAAAACACGAAAACTAAGAAAATAAAGAAAACAAATCTATGAAAACAAAGGAAACAAATGAAGCAGAGAAAAGAAAGAAATCAATGAAAACAGTACCATAAAAAAAAACAGATCAAGTATGAAACAAAACAGCAAAAGTATGATACAAAAAAAAACAAGTATAGTTATTAACAATAATCAAAGAAGGTAAAAAAAAATGTCCTAAGTAGCAAGCTCATTAAGACTATCGATATTCATCAATAGTCCCCGGCAACGGTGCCATAAACTTGTTGACTTAAAAAGTATGTATGTGTCAATCCTTCGGCAAGTGTACCGGTCGTTACAAGTTTAGAAAAGATGAGAACAGGTTGTCGAACCACAGAGACTGATTGTGAATTACCAAATGCTCAACATGCTTTGCTATTAAGACGAATCGATGAATGAATCATGTGTAAAACTAAGTACTGTAAAATAGAAGAAAGCAAGTAAGTGTTAAATTTTGAAGATGATAAAGACAGTTAGGGAATTGGTTCAATTGATTCCTTCCTCAAGTAACTACTTCTTATGTTAATCCAGCAGATCTCACTCAATTGGAGACTAGAATTCGTGATACCGTAGACTAATCCTATTTCTAGGTCTTAGTCCCTTTGAATGCCTACTATCATCCCTAATCTCTTAGGCGAAAACAGAGATTCATTCAAGAAGCGAACAGATGAATTCGTTACAACATCTCATAATATGCAAGTTCTATCTCTAGACTCATGCACTACTATAATGATACATTTCCTCTCCTTCTTCAACTATTCATCTCTCGATCTCATAGTTGACACGAGATACAAATTCTCAAGACAGAGTTCAATTCAGTCAAACATTAATATCTCTATCTTTATTTGAATTTCATGAATTAAATCTCAAGAATAAGCATTAAGCAGGGAAGAGATCAATCAATTCGGTGGAATTATACTTGAATTAACAGAAGAGATTCATTACAAGAATTCTGAAATCAAAATCCCCATTCCCAACTGCAGAATTCAGCCTAACATGGAAATGAGAAAAGAAAGAAACAAAACAGAGATCAAACACCAGAGAAGCTCCATAATTGCTTGATTATGCTTTCGCAACTCACAAACTCAGGAATCTCAAGGTTTGATGGAGAGAGAAGGAAAACGGAAGCGGAGAAGAGAAAACTTCTAAGTGAAGAAAAAAGAAAGTGGCGAAAGTTAAATTCTCGATCCCCTTTTTTCGCGCCCAATACTTCCTTTTATAGGTGAAGAAGTGTTCCCCCATTTACTGGAATTACGTCCAGGTGCATTGTGACATTTGAATACATTGACTTGCTTGCTTGTAATAGAATGGTAATTGCAACGGCTAAGTGTTCTTCCGTCTGTCAAGTCTTTCGTCTGATGAGGCTCGTATCGTTTGTCTTTGCTTCGTCTGTCTTTGCTTTGTCTGTCTTTGCTTTGTCTGTCTTTGCTTTGGTATCGTCTGTCTTTACTTAAATCTGTCTAGGTTTTGGTATCGTCTCGTAGTGAACTTTGTATCGTCTGTCTTTGCTTCGTCTATATGAACTCGGATGACGTAAGCATAGACTTTTAACACTCTGCAGGCAAGTAAGCACGGCAGTAACTTGGATATCTTGGTGCACGAAGTAACTTGGAGACTACTGGTACAGACGAAGTAACTTGGAGACTACTGGTACAGACGAAGTAACTCCATAAGAAGCATGCATAGACAGAATAGCTCTTTAGATGAAATAAGCCTAGACGAACAACTCAGATGAATCAAGTATAGACGGAACAACCCATCAGACGGAACAAGAGTTCTCGCGTCTTAGTCCCTTCATTTGAGCTTCCATAAGGCACGAGACGCGTCCCTGAGTGCGCTTGACTAATTGAGGATGATATGAGCGCGCCCCTGAGTGCGCCCTCGCGTATTTTTGCCGCAAGACTTTTGTCTGATGCAGTTGCGTCCAAGGCTTGATGCTTGTTTCGTCTGTCTACGCTACAGATGATACTCACGGATGCCTTTCACAGATAATACAGACGATTCCCCTGGATGATTCTTACAGACGATTCCTCCACAGACGATACAGATGATTAACAATTGCACTTCATTTGATGCAAGCCTCGAGGGACTTTGCACGAATTGGGCGTACTTTCTTGCTTCAATGGGATTTATTCGTCTTATGTCCGTGGGCTTTCCTTCCACACTTCTATCTTCTCTTCAATCAATCTACAATTAACAACAAAATGGATAAAATGACTTAAAAATACACGAAAATCCTATAAAACTAACAAAACACTAAATCCAAGACTAACATTAGACAAATATGATATTTTTACTGTTTTCTTGTCTAAACTATGACTAAACATACTGAAAATAGATGGAAATGGACTGAAAACACCTTGGAAAACATGTATAATTTAGCACTTATCAACGCGCCTAGGCGCGTTTCCCTTAAATGTGAGGCGCAATTTGCTGCGCCTAGGCATAAAGCATGAGCGCAAGCTTGCGCCAAGGCACACAAGAGGGCGCATTTGTTTCTTCTCCTACACTCACTTCACTTAGGCTTGTAAAATCTCAAGAGAATGATCTCAATCTTCATCAATTTTCACCTCTACCATCTCAAATTACAAGTGCATTTGAATTAATCTCTCCATCTCCATCACCCTAGTTTTCCACATTTGCAAGAATTCTCATTTTGTGCATTCACATCTTCGGCTCAAACAAGGTATGCTTATCTAATCCATCTATCACCACTTGTTTTCTTCATTCTCTAATCTCTAATTGCATGATTTGCATGACTCATTGGAATGAGGGTTCAAAAATGTGGTTCGAACCCTAATACCCCTCTTTTGTGCGAATTCAATTTCTTCACCTTGATGATGTTGCATGTTCTCGTTTTGATGATTAATTGATAAATGCCATTGATTGATTGTAAATGAATGTTGAATATTGTCTTGGGAGTGCATTGTATAAAGTAATTAGGAAGAACTACTCCATGCTCATTCATGCTCACATAGTGTTTGTTAAAATTCCCCAATGAAGTTTGAGTGTGTTGTAAGTGAATAAATTTAGTAAGCATGACCATACTATGATTGCTTATGTATTTCCTTTGGCAATTCCAACTTGATTTCTCTTTGAACCTCACTCTTTCTTGATGACAATGCATGTCTTTATGGTGTCTATCGTGATCTAGAAGCATGCATATGTTTCTCATCTATACTTTGGTTGTGTAGGTTCCATTTTAAAGAGAAAATCATGGCATCAAGTAAGCAACCAGCTGGATCATCTTCAAGGGAACCAAGGATTAAACATAGAGCTTCCAAGGGACAATGCCAAGAACAAAAAAGGACTACAAAGAAGGCCAAGGCAAAGGCTACTCCTGAACCAGAAATTCCAGATTTTGATACTCACAGATTTCGGTCCTTGGAGCATGCAGAAGCCTTTACAGCACGCAAAGTGCTAGTAGAGCAGAAATTCAATATAAGTCCAAACCAATTCATAAACGAAGGAAATGGTGAGTTGTCCCAGCGATCCATCCATAGAGAAGTATGCAAGGAGATCACGGGAAGAAAATGGAATAAATTGGCCAATATAACATTCCCGACATATCAGGAGTTGGTTCTAGAGTTCTATGCAAATTTGACAAGTGGAGATAAAGAAGAACTCTATGCATCTTACGTCCGGGGAAAGCAAATCTCATTTTCACCTCAGGCCATCAACAAATTGCTCTTAATCCCTTTTTCTGATGCAAGGGATTGCGCCTTTCAGTATAGAGCATCATGCAAAGCTGACCCAAGCAAGGTGGATGAATTTTTATGTGAAGGAAAAGGAGCTTGGAAGGACAGTGAATGGCGCAATAATGGAGTTAGGCATGTGAAGTCTTCATCACTATGTCTTAAAGCAAAAATTTGGTGGGCTTTCATTTCTGGAATCTTATTGCCAATCCAGCACAAGTCTTCTATCACAAAGAAGAGGGTTTGGTGCTTGTACACTATAATGAATGGTGAGTATCTTAATGTTGGCTTAACTATAGCTAATGAGATTCATGCACTGCACTTGCAAAAACAGGGGTCTCTGTCCTATGCAAGCATCATTACACAGTTGTGTATTGATGCTGGAGTATCATGTGAGGATTTAATCCCTATGAGGCCAGGAGCAACATTGGATGTGAAATTCACCAAAGGAGAAGCCAGTACACGAGCCACACCAAAAGCACCTTCCACCTCTAAAGCCAAAGCCACAACAAGTTCAAAAGGAAAAGCTCCTATGTCAGCAACTTCATCTAGTGCTGCAGATTCAAAGCAAGATAAGATATTGAGGCATTTGAGGGTAGTTCAAGGAAACATTCGTAGGATTCATGAATCTACAAGAGCTTGCATTGCAATGGAACCCCTTCTGAGAACTGTGGCCTCCCAAATGAATCTGCTTGTGGAGAAGTTGGTGCCACTGGAAGCATTCAACAGTGAGATGATTGAAGACTTGATGAGGTTTGAAGAATTTTCTGAGGATTGTGAAGGCCAAGCACCTAATGAGGGACAAGATGAAGATGATGAAGAAGTTGATGGTGGCCAGAACGAAGAAGGAGAAAGTGATGAGGAAGAAGATGATGATACACAGGATGAGGATTAGTGTTAACTAGTAATTTTGTTTAGTAATTTGTTTAGTAATATACTTTCGGTTAATGTAGTTTAACTAGACTAACTGACTGTTATTGTAGTTCTGTTTGACTGTTATTTTACTGACTTTTGTGTTAGTTCATTTTGACCATTGTGAATTGTTAGCTGCTAAACACTTTTGGAAAAACATGGAAAGGAAGCACTTGGTGCAGACCCTCTGAATATCATGGCTAGTCTTCAACAGGGAGTGTTCTTATACTCTTTTGTTTTAATTGTTGATTGATGATTGTTTAGAGTACACCCCCCTATTTTGTTGCACCATATTATGAAGGTTGATTTCATTGATATAACATTGTCTCTGTAGTTCAGTAAAATAAATTATGCACATTTTGGCACTTAGGTTCAGCTCAAGGTTCTATGACAAAGTTGCATGTTTCTCAAATGTTTGAAGAGATGTTGTATGAGAATTCTAGCATGACAATTTTCTAAGTTGTGGCCTTATTAATGAATTTAGCAATGTTATGCAATGATTAATCCTGGATAGTCAATTGGGCCTCCAACATAATTCATTCTTGAGTGTTTTACCATCTAAAGTATTGTTCTAGAACTTGCTTTAGCTCTTGATCAAAATTGCATACATTTAGATTTGGACACAAATGATAAAGGCAATTTTCTTTCTTGTAGTCTTGAGCCAAATAGGCCTGAACCTTTAAATTTCCCATTGCTAGCCCCTTTGAGCCTGAATCAACCCTTTCTTTCTTGGATACTTAAGCTCATTACAAGCCTAAATAAGTGAAAAACCAATTGTCCTGCCATTGGAACTTTAAGAGTATTGGTTTCTTTACTTAGAGGATAAGTTCAAGATTAAGTTTGGGGTTGAAATTTTGGGGTGCATGTGTAGCTGTTGACTTGAGGACAAGTCAAAATTTCAAGTTTGGGGTTGTTGTTATGTGGTTCACCTAATATAGGGTGGGTATTGGTGTAATTTTGTGAATAATATATAGTGTAGTATAGTTGCATTTTCTCTCTTTTTCAAGCATACCATGCAAAATTTTTATTTTTCTTCATGTGTTGGCAATTAGTGAGACCACTTAAGAAAAGCAAAGTGCAAAAATAAAGAGAAAAACAAGAAATTGAAAAGAAAGAAAAAGGAAGAAGAAAAGAACAAGATGACAAAAGTTACAAGAAATGATGTGTAAAAAGAAAAAGAAAGCAAAAATCAGAAGGAAAGAAAATAGCAAAAGTTATAAGAAAGCAAAAAGAAAGAAAAAGAAGCAGAAGAAAATGCAGTTTAAGAGTAAAAGAAATAAAAGAAGAAAAGAAAATAAAGTTGATCTCATTACTTGTTTATTTTTACTTATTGTTAGTCTCTGTTCCGTTTTTAATTTTTCGTCTGTTCATCATTAGTCCATGCATATCATATAGGTTGTATCTTTTACTCTTTAAAGTTCTTGTGGATATGTAGCCAGTTACCTTTTCTTTTAACCCACCTTTACCTAAGCCCCATTACAACCCTGAAAAGACCTTTTGAGTGTCCAATTTCTACTTGAAGGCAGTGGAGATTTTTAGAGTCATTGCAAGCCTATGGTAACATACCTTCTGATGAGTAACATTGAGAGAAATACAAGCCTAAACACTTGAGAGATTGAGTGTAAACACTTAACCGGAGAGGACTGTTTGATGTTGCTAAAGTGCATTTTTCTTCATGCCAATCTAGAGTTGATTGTTTATGTTTGATGAATTGTGCAATTCTTGAGAACGTTTTGAGTTCATGTTCAACTTTCATAAATAAATTGAGTTAGCTTAAGGAGTTAAGAATTGCATAATGCATTTTCAGTTTTCAGTCCATTTCCATCCATTTTCACTAGGTTTAGTTGTAGTTTAAACAAGAAAACACTGAAAATATTATGTTTGTTTAGTGTTGTTGGTCCCTATGAGTGAATCTAGAGGGGGGGTGAATAGATTCTAGTTCACTTTGACCTATTTTTCTGAGTTTCTAATTCCTTTTAATTCAAACAGAGTATATTCAAAATTTACAACAGAATTAACAAAGGAATACTCAAAAAATCATTTTGTAATCAATTTTCAGTTTATACAATGTTTGTATCTACCCATTCCAGTTTAAGTTGATTACCAAGTTAATTACTGAGTTAATTACCAATTCAGTTACCAAACAACTTGTAGAATTTAAACAATGATAATAACAGTGTAAGGTAAATGGTAATGAGTGTAAGGAAGAATAAGAGTGCATGATGATTTATCTTGGTTCACCTAATCGCCTACATCCACCCCAATCCAACAACTGTTGCAATTGGTTTTCCACTATCAAATGATCCCTTTTGTGTTCTTTTACATTCACTCTGCAACAAGCAACACAAAAACGAAATCAAAACACCCAAACCAGTTCTTTAACCCAAAGAACCGTTCTTCACTGACCTTGGCACACCCAAGATCAAACCTTTGAGAAAACACTTCTCAAATACTCTTACTCTATCCAGAGAGACCTCTCTCCTAGAGTAATAACTCAACAATCAAATTGACAAACAAAAGATCAGTTTAGAAAACACCTGGAGTATAGATTCTGATCACAAATAACAACACAATGAATGCCACCCAATCAAGTTGCCTTTTATGAAAACTTCTTCCAGAACTCTTGAAGTTCTTTATGAGTTTCTTGGATAAAATGATAAACTCTCTTTAGAGAGTATATGAAAGTGTATTCCAAGACCCACACATTGATTTTGAAATAGCAACTTTTATAGACTCAGATGGAGCCTCAAATTGGATAGTTCGAGGGCTCAATCTGTCTAAGTAATCGATTATGTAAGTGGGTAATCGATTAAACTAGCCACTACATAAAGATTGGTGCATTTTCAAACATGGTAATCGATTACCAGGGAGGGTAATCGATTACTCCAGCAAAGAATGCATTTTTGGAGATTTTTGGTTGTGGTAATCGATTACCAAATGTTGGTAATCGATTACTCGATGAGTAATGCTCTGGTTGTTCTGGCGCACTGCTGCTTGAGCACTTTCACCAAAATTGGAATAACTTCTTCTACAGATATCGTTTTGAGCTCTGAATTTTTGCAAATGAAAGAGGATTGATAGAGCTACAAATCTCATGAAGACATGAAGAGCCAATTCGGAGTGCATCTAGGGTGAAATCAAGCAGCAAGAGGATTCAAAATATTTTCTGCCATGGTAATCGATTACCTAGGGATGTAATCGATTACACCGAGAAGCACTAACGTGGTAATCGATTACAGGGGAAGGTAATCGATTACACCAGAGAGGGAAACCAATCTTGAGTGATTTTTGAACTTGGTAATCGATTACCATACCATGGTAATCGATTACATCACCAACAAATGGATTTCCAGGTTTTCAAAACTATTTTTAGATAGGGAAATCAACCATTTGTCAAATGAGTAATCACACACAAGATTCAACCATTCTCTGGGGCATCAAACAAAGAACCAAACACATCCATGCCTAAACTCAACAAACAATACATAGAAAAATCCTAATTACACTTCATCTAGGGAAAACCAAAAATATATTACATCAAAATCAAAAACACCAAGAGAGACACTAAAGCATCTTCAAGCTTGAAGTCCAACAATCTCCCCCTTTTTGGTTTTGATGTACCAAATCTCAACCAAGGTTTTCCTACAGGTTTAGGATGTGTGTTGTTCTTCTAAGAATCCTGCAATTGATAGAGATTTCCAAATATGCAGTACATGCATTGCAGATTCACAAATTTCTACTAACTCCTTACTCCCCCTATCAACTATATTCTGTCAACTTATACTTCTCCCCCTATTTGGTATATCAAAATCAAAAACAGAGAAAATTATAATCAAATATAGAGAATATAAATAAGAATGGAAAAACAGAAAAATATTAAGTCGTTGTTGCTTCCATTTTATCCATCCTTTGGAGAAGGAATGAAAAGATGACCCTTGATACCAATTGTTCCATGATTCTAATTGTTAGTTGTTTGGCTCTCAAGTCATACCTGCATAAGAAAGTTTACTTTGCTTTTGGTACCCATCTTCTCTTGGGTCCAACCATGTTAGCATCATCAAGTTTAAACTTTCTTAACCTACTTAAACAAACCACAAGATATACCTTTCTTTCTTAATCATGCAATTATAAGAATTATGTCCAGATTTCATACAATAACTGCATGGGAAAACTTTGTTTTTACTGGTTTGTCTAAATGCAAAGAACTTCATGTTATTCTTTTTCATAGAGGCATCTTCAGCGAATGGTAATTGATTACCGGCTATTCTAAGGAACTATGGATCAAAATCTAGAGTAACTTACTAGATAAAGCTCTGATACCAATTGTTGGTCCCTATGGGTGAATCTAGAGGGGGGTTGAATAGATTCTAGTTCACTTTGGCCTATTTTTCTGAGTTTCTAATTCCTTTTAATTCAAACAGAGTATATTCAAAATTTACAACAGAATTAACAAAGGAATACTCAAAAAATCATTTTGTAATCAATTTTCAGTTTATACAATGTTTGTATCTACCCTTTCCAGTTTAAGTTAATTACTGAGTTAATTACCAATTAAGTTACCAAACAACTTGTAGAATTTAAACAATGATAATAACAGTGTAAGGTAAATGGTAATGAGTGTAAGGAAGAAGAAGAGTGCACAGTGATTTATACTGGTTCAGCCAACTGCCTACATCCAGTCCCAATCCAACAACTGTTGCAATTGGTTTTCCACTATCAAATGATCCCTTTTGTGTTCTTTTACATTCACTCTGCAACAAGCAACACAAAAACAAAATCAAAACACCCAAACCAGTTCTTTAACCCAAAGAACCGTTCTTCACTGACCTTGGCACACCCAAGATCAAACCTTTGAGAAAACACTTCTCAAATACTTTTACTCTATCCAGAGAGACCTCTCTCCTAGAGTAATAACTCAACAATCAAATTGACAAACAAAATATCAGTTTAGAAAACACCTGGAGTATAGATTCTGATCACAAATAACAACACAATGAATGCCACCCAATCAAGTTGCCTTTTATGAAAACTTCTTCCAGAACTCTTGAAGTTCTTTATGAGTTTCTTGGATAAAATGATAAACTCTCTTTAGAGAGTATATGAAAGTGTATTCCAAGACCCACACATTGATTTTCGAAATAACAACTTTTATAGACTCAGATGGAGCCTCAAATTGGATCAATTCGAGGGCTCAATCTGGTCAAGTAATCGATTGACAAGTAAGTGGGTAATCGATTAAACTAGCCGTTACAGCATTTCTGGGTGCATTTTCAAACATGGTAATCGATTACCAGGGGAGGGTAATCGATTACTCCAGCAAAGAATGCATTTTTGGAGATTTTTGGTCGTGGTAATCGATTACCAAATGTTGGTAATCGATTACTCCAGTGAGTAATGCTCCTGGTTGTGCCTGGGCGCACCTGCTTGAGCACTTTCACCAAAATTGGAATAACTTCTTCTACAGATATCGTTTTGAGCTCTGGTTTTTTGCAAATGAAAGAGGATTGATAGAGCTACAAATCTCATGAAGACATGAAAAGCCAATTTGGAGTGCATCTAGTGTGAAATCAAGCAGCAAGAGGATTCAAAATATTTTCTGCCATGGTAATCGATTACCTAGGGATGTAATCGATTACACCAGAGAAGCACAACGTGGTAATCGATTACCAGGGGAAGGTAATCGATTACACCAGAGAGGGAAACCAATCTTGAGTAATTTTTGAACTTGGTAATCGATTACCATACCATGGTAATCGATTACATCACTGAACAAATGGATTTCCAGGTTTTTCAAAACTATTTTTAGATAGGGAAATCAACCATTTGTCAAATGAGTAATCACACACAAGATTCAACCATTCTCTGGGGCATCAAACAAAGAACCAAAAACATCCATGCCTAAACTCAACAAACAATACATAGAAAAATCCTAATTACACTTCATCTAGGAAAACCAAAAATATTTTACATAAAAATCAAAAACACCAAGAGAGACACTAAAGCATCTTCAAGCTTTAAGTCCAACAAGTGTTAGTCTTTGATTTAGTGTTTTGTTAGTTTTATAGGTATTTCTTGTGTTTTCAAGTCATTTTATCCTCTTTTCTGTTAATTGTAGGTTGATTGAAGAAGAGATAGAAGCTTGGAAGGAAAGCCCATGAACTTAAGATGAAGACTTGGAGTGCAAGCCATCAAGAAGAAGAGAAATGGAAGCTCAAGTCAAGCCATCAAGACCAGAATTCGCGCCCAGGCGCTACACAGGGCAACACAAGGCGCAAATTGGACTCCCTTGCTGTCCAAACGCGCCTAGGCGCAAATGAGGACCAAGTAGAGGCGCAAAAATGCGCCTAGGCGCATGCTGAGGCACAAATGAAGACCCCTCTCTGTTGAAACGCGCCTAGGCGCAATTGAGGAGCAACCAGAGGCGCAAAGACGCGCCTAGGCGCGCACAGAGGCGCATTACAACCCATTTCTCTGGACAAACGCGCCAAGGCGCAAATGGGTTAAGTGGAGGGCGCATTCCTTCACCTATATAAGAGTTTTTGGGCGCGAAATCAAATATAGAATTCATAATTCAGTTTTGTTAGTTCCTTCCTCTGCACGCTTCTTGCAATTTCTCTCTTCTCCACCTTCGTTCTCCATCCTCCTCCATCAAACCTAGAGATTTCTAAGCTTGTGAGCTTGTGGAAGCAAGAATCAAGCATTTATGGAGCTTCTCTTGTGTTTGATTTCTTTTTCTCTTCTTTCTTTTCACATTTCCATGCTAGGCTAGATTTTTAGGTTAGGAATGGGGATTTTGATTCCAGAACTCTTGTAACGAATTTCTATGTTAATTCAAGTGTAATTTCAGTTAATTGATTGATCTCTTCCTGCTTATTGCTAATTCTTGAGGTTTAATTCATGAAGTTCAAGTAGAGATAGGGATATTGATGTTTGGACTGGATTGAACTGTTCCTTGAGTGTTTGTATCTCATTTCAATTATGCAATTGGGAGATTGATAGTTGAATTAGGAGAGGAAGTAAATCACTATAGCTATGCATGAGTCTAGGGATAGAACTTGTATGCTATGAGATGTTAGGAATTCATCTGTTTCGCTTCTTGAATGCACTTATGTTCTCACCTAAGGGATTAGGGATTATATTAGTCATTCAAAGGGACTAAAGACCTAGGAATAGGATTAGTCTACGGTATCATGAATTCTATCTCCAATTGAATGATTTCTGTTGAATTGACATAGGAAATAGTTACTTGAGGGAAGGAATTGAATGAACCTATTCCCTAACCTTCTTCATTATTCTGTTTAGAAACTTAAACATTTACTTGCTTTCTTTATATGTTTTACAGTGTACTGCTTATTCTTACATAGTTGTTTAGTTTTATACAAAATTCTTACTTCATTGATTCGTCCTAATAGTAAAGCATGATAAGCATTCGGTAATTCATCATTCAGTCTCTGTGGTTCGACAACCCTTTCTCATCTTTTCTAAACTTGTAAATGACCGGTACACTTGCCGAAGTGTGACTAAATAAAAGTCAACACTACACAACCAGAAAAGACAATTACCATGGATGTTGTAGCTATAGAGAAAGAGTTGCAAGAACAAGATTTGAAAGAACAAGACATGGAAGAAAAAGTGACAGATAAACAAGAGAAGGAAATATGTGATGATTTAATTGCTTATACTAATCCTTTCTTTGTTTATGTTGATTCTCTTTTGATAGGTGATGTAGGAGTGAGTACTAAGGAAGAAATACAAGATAACAACTTTTTGTGTGAAGATGTTTATGTAGAAAAGAAAGAACATAAAGCACACCGTGAAGCTGTTTGTGACCCTCCTCCTTACAAAAATCCTCATATCTTGGTACCTAGTGGAGAATTGTCCATAAATTTTCCTTGGAGCAAACACTATGGAAAGAGTGAAGCATCCAGGAAATCAGAGCAACCACTAGGGAAGATTTCTTTATCATTTGATACTCTTTATAATTGCAATATGAACAACATTAAATGTTTCACTTTAGACTCTTATGGAATTAAAGCATGGACTATCATTGAGTTTGCTGATTTGAACCTCTTAGTTGTTCATAATGGCTTTTGTTCTCATGATGTTAGATATTCTTATAGGTCGTTAAAGAAGTTAACAATGGAGAGCCAAGTGCAAGCTTCTACACTTATTGGCGAACCAATGTCTAAACACATTATAGATGGAGAAGAGAATAATCATGCTACCTTGAAACACTCTAATTCTTTACTCTCTCTTTTAAAGTGTGTTATTGATGATAGAGTTCATTATTCCATGTTCTTTGATTTGACAGTAAGTGAAACATGTAAATTGTTCAATTTAGATTCCAAGACTAAAATGAACAAATGAAGAATTATGATTATGGTATTCAACTTATTCCTACCACCACAATGCACTGATTATAGCACAAAACCAAACCTACACCCTGAATCATTTGCACTGATAAAGAATGACTTACATATTATTTTAGATGATTTTGTGATATTTGACCCAGATGGGTATTTGTTTCTTGTAGTAGGTACCAAGGATACATTCATGGTGAACGAGCAGCGCTTAAAGCGTTATCATGAGAGCTCCATTGAGAAGCCCACAGAGCAGGAGTTAGTACCACTTTTAGACGCACCGCCGCTTTGAGTGGCCGAGGGAGTTTTTCTTTTCTCCTTCCACTCTCTTTCGTTTTGTTTTCATTCATTTCCTATCTTTCCACCTTCTGTAATTAGGATTTTCATGCTTTATTTAATTCATTTGATTCTGGTCTAGTTATTAGTACATCTGCATTATGGTTTACATGTTAGGAATCTGAACTGGAATCTGAGCTGAGTTAATTTTTGGATTATTTTATGGTGTTGATATATTCCTCTGATAGATTTTAGAATAGTTTGTATGAATGGGTTATGTATTATTTTTTATAAGTATTTGGCAATATTGAACCTGTGAGTTTTTGGGTCTGTTTTGAATAGATTCATCTACATGTCATTCTCTTTCTTTTAGTGTGATATATGTCATTTGTGGATGTTATTTTTCAGAACTTGTTTTTATTCTTTTCAAAGCTGCATTTTATCACTTAGTACATGATCATGATTGAGGCATTCATTTCTATTTTCCCCACTTGACCAAATATCTTACCTGACATTTTATCCCTTGCTATCCCCTTTGCGCCTGAAACCTTTTCTTTCAATACTTGCATTACAAGCCTTAAGAGTAAAACAATGTTGTCTTGATTTCACAGATATTGAGTAATTGTCCATCTTTTGGTTATGTGAAGCAGATAAGTGTAGGGGTGCCTGCTCGGGACGTGCAGAAAAATAAGTGTGGGGGTGGAATATTACAATTAATATGATTTGTGTCTGAGTTGTAGAACTGATACATTTTGGTTTCTTTTTGACCAACACACTTGTGTAAATGCTATCTTAGTGCTATTTTGCTATTTGAGTCGATTACAGATGAAAAAAAAATAAATACCAAAAGTGGTATTAAAAAAACTTGAAAAAAAAAGAAAAGAAAAAAAATTGAAAATAATATATGGAAAAAGAAAAAGAAATAAGAGCGAAATAGCAAAATTTTAATCTGAATAAGTGTGCAAAATGAGTTGAGTACTTAAAGCAGTTGTTGAAATAGCAACTTTGCAGATTTATTATGTAATTTTGATATCTTTTTTAATCTGTTGATGTTGATTTCAATATCTGTGAAATAGTAGTCACTTGACCAAATTTATCAAACATTTATCCTTGTTCCATTACATCCTTTGCAAGTCATCTTGAATCATGCATGATTGTGATTGTTAGTGGTAGAGAGCTAGAATGATTGCAAGCCTATGGTAAAATAATGTTCATTTTAATGGTTTGAGAGTTTGAGTGATACACTTCTGGTGAGGCTATTGCTTATAATTAACTTGCATGATTAATTCATTGTCTGATTGGTCCTATTTGAAGCAGAAATTGTTTGACACTGTAATATTTAATCATTAGATTAATTGTGCTCTGATCGCTATATTCAGTTCTGAGGCATTAATGACTATTTTGGAAAGTATGAAATAATTTTGACTAGATGAAATTTTGCATCCAATTTCACATTTTCATTAGGACTTCGTTTTGCCCATGAGTGTAAAAGGATAAGTGTGGGGGAATTTGATGAGTCATTATTTTGATCACTTTCTCTGCATCTTTTATATCCTAATACAACATGATTAATGGTCAATTAGCATGATTTTATACATTTATGAGTTTGGGCTCAATTGGGCCTTAAGTGCTTATTTTTGTTCTAATTCGCTGAAAATTCCAGTTTTGACAAGGTTCACTAAAACGAGCATAACTCTCACCACATTATATGTCAAATTAAAGAGGACTCGAAGAGCTACAAAATCTATGAAGACATGAAGAGCTAATTCGGACTGAATCTGGGGTGAAAGCGGGCTCAAAAGTGACGCACGAAGCCTATTACGAAATTCCAACAGAAAAGACTTAGGCCCATTTTAAATCATGTAATTGAACCATTTAAATGTTTGCTTTGAGTGGGTTTAGAACCCAGCACCTTGAGGCACTTAAAAGGTCATGTGCTAGTCACATGAATCAAATTTTAAATAGGCAAAAACCCTAAATCTGAACACACTTTTTATCTTTCAATCAATTTCAATTTTCAGCATTGCTCTTTTCCTTTCAAGTCGCTCTGCTAGGGTTTTCAGGTTTGTCATTCCAGTTCTCGTTCTCTCTCCCTTCTTGCAATTTAATTCTTCTAATATGAAATCCCAATTTATGCTTAGTCTAATTTCAACTATGCGTAACTAATTTCATCAACCAATTCGATCTCAAGAGGATCCATAATTTCCTTAGATTCTCCGTTTTCAATTGCATGAGCACTCGTTTTAGATTCTATAATTTCGATTTCATTATGTTGATTAATATTTTGGATTGAGATTGTTGATTCTATCGTTGTTGATTGATAATGAATGCAGAGAACTAATTATATGATTCGAAACCAAGTTGTGTGCTCTCATGCGATCGTGTGAGTTTAAAGGCCACCAAGTGTTCGATGATAATTCTCTAAGATCTTAGAGCGTTAGTTCAGTGTTGGCATGCAGAGATCTCGGTTCCAATGCACTGCATAGATGAGTGCCCTTTTTTGTTGAACCGATGAGGGAAATTAGGATCTAACAGAGATCGAATTGGTGATTTTTAATCATCTATTAATTACTTTTTAATTATTATTTAATCACTGTCATTAGTTAAATTTTACTATTTAATTGCCTTTAATTTTTCCTCTACACAAAAACCCCCAAAAATTGCATTTAAAATTTCTGCTACAGAGAAGTAACAAAGTAATCCACAAGCAAACGATCTGAGTCCACTATTACTGCAAAGTAGTAGATAGACTTTGGTATTATTTGACGCACGTTCGACGCGTGTGTCAACAATCAAAATTCAAGAGCCTATTGTTCTACCATCTATTGATGATAATCCCAAGGAAAAATCAAGCAAGAAGGATAAAAAGCAAAAGAAAGCCCTTAAAGCTAAGACAGTTGGCTTAGATGATTCTGAAGAATCATCTGATAATGAGATCTCCTTAGTGGTAAGGATATTCAAGAAGATGATGTTGAAAAAGAGTCGTGGGCAGAGATTCTTCAAAAGAAAGGACAGACAGTTTCCCGAGAAATCTCGTAACAAAGAAGAAGGATCTGAAGTCGTATGCTATGAGTGAGAAAAGTCTGGGCATATGAAATCCGAATGTCCAAGGCTAAGAAGAAGGTGAAACTTCTAGAAGGATAATAAGAAGAAAAGTCTTGTCACTTGGGAAGACCTTGATATAGAAAGCTCAAACGACTCTGGTAAAGAGGAAACAACCAATATCTGCCTCATGGCAAGAGACACACTCAAATATGAGGTAAGTTGTCTAAACATATCTCATTCATCATTTTCTGATTCAGACTCAGAAAATGAGGATATATCATATGATGTCCTTTTGGCCAACTCTCATTTTATAGCTCAAGAATATAAGACGTGCAAAACCAAGCTAAAAATGGCTTTGGAGGAAATATAAAAATTAAAAGCTATAAATGAAAGTTTATCACAAAAAGATACATCAGACGAATCATCCTCACAGTCTGAATCTGAAAAAAGTCAATTTCTTTGTAAAATCAAAAGATTAAAAGAAGAAAATGACTCTTTAAGAAAAGATTTCAAGTTCACGTCAAGTTCTTCCATGCTTGAAAATATTTTAAAATATAGAAGACCTCCATCTGATAAAAGTGGACTGGGTTATATCTACACTACAAACGATAAAAAGTCATCAACTACTTCGTCTGTACGTAAGAGCATGCATGTAAACTATGACAGGGTTCCAAACAAATACGAAAGTCATCCAAAGACTTTTAACAAAAAGAAACCCTTAACTAACAATGCAGGACCCAAAAGGATTTGGGTACCAAAATCAGTCATTATTCATGTTGCAGATATCTTTAACCGAAGGAAAGAAGGATTTAAGCTAGTATTTGGACAGTGGATGCTTGCGACACATGACAAGAAACCTGTCTATGTTCCAAGACCTCAAACCAAGTAAAGGGTTTGTCTCCTACGGGTTTGGAAAAGGTAAAATTCTTGGGATTGGGATTGTTGTTAAGGCACCCAACCCACTTATCCAAAATGTGTCTTACGTTAAAGGGTTAAACTTTAATCTGCTTAGCATAAATCAATTTTGTGGACAGATATGAAGTTTCCTTTAACTCTAATGAGTGTATAGTAAAAAATAATGATAAATCCATTTTGTTTAAGGGTAAAAGAAAGAACAATGTCTATGGGGTATGTCTTTCAGACCTTAGTGATCAGAATGTAACATGTCTACTCTCAGCACACGATGAAAGAGATATTTGGTATAAAAAGTTGGGACATTGGAGTCTCAAATATATTTCAAACATATCAAAGAAAAAACTTGTGAAAGGACTGCCAAATATTTCCTAGAAATCCAATCGTCTGTGTGAACCTTGTCAACATGGGAAACAACTTAAATCTTCTATTAAATCTAAAGATGTTGTTTCTACGACAAGACTATTAGAATTGTTACATATTGATCTCTTTGGTCCTACTCAGACGCAAAGTCTTGGAGAGAAAAGGTATGGATTTGTCATTGTAGATGACTACTCTAGATTTAAATGTTCTCGCTGGATTTTGAGGTGGCCCGAGCTGAGCTCAGCCCTGAGAAATCCGGCAGCGTGAGGGGTTGGAACCCTCGTTGATGGGCGAGAGTAGTTTTGGTTTTATTTCATGTGTTGATTTTTAGTCCTCTATCAGTATTTCTAGGGATCATAATTACGGTTCCATATTCGTGGACTTCATGGGGAAGACTGCTTCAGGCCCAAGAATCCCGATAAATTAGGGAAAAGATATATGTCCATATTTGTCCAGATATGTTCTGTTTATGTTGAGCTCAGCCCGGTCAGTGGGGTGAGCCCGGGTCCAGGGGATGAGTTCGGTGCCCATCCTCGGTCCGGTACATCAGCCCCCCGAGCTCAGGCCAAGCGATCAAGTGGCATGAGTTCAAGTCATGAGCTCGGTCTTCCAATGTCTATTGGCGGGAAACTCCCGAAACGGTTGGCATTCCTTCGTTTACTTTTATTAATTTTTACATTTAATTTTTACGTTAAATGTGGTTAATGGGCTTATATATGGTTAATGGGCTGTTAAGGGCCTTGAGGTTACTCTTTGCGTTAATTGCCCCCTCTAACGGCTCTTTTCTTCCCTTAAAATGCCTTGGGCCCTTAGTTTTTTCATTTTTCCTCTCTCGTTTGCTCCTTCATCTTCTCTCTCGCACTCATTTTCGGCTTTGCCGCTCAAAGTTCACTCTTGTTTGCTGTCATCTTCGTCCGCCTTTCTCGTCACCTATGGCGTTCAAGGCTTGGTTCGGACTGTGTTTGTCCCGTTACTGTCTTCCAAGTTCGCCGTTTTCTCTCGTCTCCAACTTCTGCTCTTCGCTCACCCTAGGTATGTCTTCCTCGCACTCCTCTGCCACCCATAGCGTGGAGATTCTGATTCCCCTTTTAGTTTCAGGCTCCGAACCCGAATCAAGGGAGGCTTCTTCCCCCTCCCTTGAAGCGTCCACGGCGGAGGCCGATATCGGCTCTGAACCCGCCTCCGCTGCTACCGAGGTCCCCCCTGCTAGGGCTGTGGTCCATTCTGTTGATGGGGTAACCGAGGTCTCCCCTGTTGAGATCGAGGTGAGGTGTGTCGACGTCACCATGGATATATTCGGGGGTGGGGACGACCACCCCAGCTCGGCCGAGGGAGGGACAGCGAGGGAGCTCGAGTAGGCCGACCTCTATGTCCCCATCCCTGCCGGGGAGCCCGACTTCTCATGGCTCCTGGAAGAAGTGTCAAGCCGAGTCTCCTCTTTCGACAGCGTAGAGAGTGTCCAGGCCGTCCTTGATAGGTACGAGATCTTGAGGGAGGGTTTTGACGACTTGGTTAGGTTCTGTACTTGTAAGCGTAATCAGAGGGTACATGCTCGAACCCTCGTCTCGGGTCGGTATGCCATAACCGTGTACGAATACATGTTTAAAGAGTACGGCTTAGTTTTTCCTTTGAGTCGTTGTGAGACCGAAGTCCTGGCCTTTCTCAATGTGGCTCCTAGTCAGCTCCACCCTAATAGTTGGAGCTTCCTCCGCGCCTTTCAAATTCTATGTAAGATGCTCGGTGTTAGGCCGAGCTCTCGTGTTTTCCTTTACCATTATCAGCTGAAGCACGACCCCAAGGTGGGTTGGGCTTCCCTTAGCAGTGCCTGGGCTAGGGGAGGCTTACTCATCCCCTATTCCCAATCATATAAGAGATTTAAGGAGCGTTACTTCAAGCTGTCCCCGGTCAACAATAGGGCCGTTAAGGCCCTCTTTCTGAAGGACGACCTGGAGCCGAGGTACCCCTTACACTGGTGCCTCCCCCGGAAGTACACCAAGTTTCCCGAGGACATGTTGACCCCGGGTGACAAAAACATAATCCAAGTTCTGCACGGCCTCCCCCTGCCAATTAGTAGCCGGGCTCTAATACATTCAGCCTGGGAGGAGGACCCCCTATCAACATTTTCTAGGTAATAATCTTAGTGTCTCTCTGTTCTGATTGTGAGTTGCTTGACTAACATTTCCTTGTACGTTTTTTGCAGATTCCATGGCTGACAATTTCAGTTTGTGATAACCACTGTCGAATGACTATCAAAAGCTAGATTTATCCCCAATTAAACTTGTAATATAGAGGAATCAACCTAGGTCATATCTCAGAAGACATACATACATTCAATTCGAAATTGCTCACTATTAGGAGAGGGATTTTCATGAATTAATGCAGTAAAACTAAACGGAATAGAAAATACAAAATTGAATGAAGAACTAAAGATAGAATTGGAATTTAAACATAGAGCAGCGAAGTGTAAATTGAAGCAATGAATGATAAATGCAGAAAATGAACAGTAGCGTAAATCTTGAGGAGAATTAGGAATTGAGAATAGAATGGAGAAATGTAAACTAAAACAGTGAATTAAGCAAATTGAAACAATGCATTAAGTAGAAGAGAAGTGTAGAAAAAGAATCAAGCACAGTAGCATAAAGTGTGAAAACCTAAACGATCAAAAACAGAATTATAGAGCGTAAATGTAAATTGAACCAGAGATTTATTGCAGAATTGAAGAAGAATCAAAATCAAGAACTGAATTCAGTTGTTGCTGTAACATCCCAAAAAATTTAAATATAGTTTAAGAGAGGTTTTTTTGTAACATTCAAGAAATTTAAAAATCACTGTAGCTGCCGACATTACTGTAGCAACCGCCATTACTGTAGCAAACCGCCATACTGTAGCTGCCGACAGTACTGTAGCTGACCGACATTACTGTAGCTGCCCGAAAGTACTGTAGCTGTCCGAAATTACTGTAGCTGCCCGAAATTACTGTAGCACCGCCTTAGGAAGGTTATAAATAGGGCTTAGAGGTTTCAAATGAAGATACAACCAAAAGAATACTCTTACATTCTCTAAAACTATCATCTCTACAAAAAATCTTTCTATACTTTCTCCACCTTAGGAAGAAATCTCTCCAACCAAAGAAGGAGCATGTAAGTGGAGGAAGAATATAGGAAGCTAGGAGAAACCAGTAAGGGGACCTTTCCTTATCCTTCTTTTCTATCCTTTATTTTGTTGGTACTTTTATTTTCTTTCTTTAGTTTCTTGCAGTAAGGGGACCTTTCCTTATCCTTCTTTTCTATCCTTTGTTTTGTTGGTACTTTCATTATCTTTCTTTAGTTTCTTGCAGTAAGGGGACCTTTCCTTATCCTTCTTTTCTATCCTTTGTGTTGTTGGTACTTTCATTATCTTTCTTTAGTTTCTTGCAGTAAGGGGACCTTTCCTTATCCTTCTTTTTATTGCTTGTTTTCTTAGTACTTCCACTCTCTTTGGTACTTTCATTATCTTTCTTTAGATTCTTGATGTTTCTGTTCTTCATCTTTCTTACACTCCTTTCAATTCTTTAAGATTGTGTTTTCTTTACCCTTTGAATGATTATTTTGAAGTTGTTTTCCTCTTTCAACTATTTCTCTGAATACTATGACTACTTTATAAAAAAATAAATGAAATGGAAACCTTTCTTATGTATATTAAGCTTTTGACTTCTATGAACAACTTCAATCTTTCCTCTTTTGATGAAACCTCTTTTGAATATTAACATACTGAATAATTTAATATAACACATATTGATGGTGGTAAATGTGGTTGTTTGATTATACATCAAAGTATGACTTGTTTTGTGCTTGATATACAATTACTTGGTGAATTGGATGTGAGTAAATGGTGACATGCATGGTTGCATTGAAATGAAGATGGACTTGAATTGTTTAATGACCGATTGGAAATGCCTAGTGGAGAGGCAGTATTCTAAGATTGCTTGGTGAATGGGCAATACTTAGAATGAGGTGAGATGAAGATGACTTGGTCGAAAGGTCAATACTTAAAATATGATAAAGGTCATTATACAATTCAAGGTCCTAGAACATGTTGCATTGATGACTGGATAGTAGTAGACCAAGTCCGTAAGTCACGGATTCCCGTCTGAGTGAGTGGAATGCCGTGGACTGGGGGGTTCTCTTGGTGGGGAAATTGCCCTGCTCATGATGATCACATGTTGCGGGGGAGGTCCTGCCGGACACTGAGGGAACTCGACAAATTACAGAGTGTCTACCTCTGGTGGGTCTGATTGAGTGTGAGAATCAGATGCCCCAGGCTATTTTCAGTGGAGGGCGCCACATTGCATTTCGAGTGAAGAGTGAAAATGCATGGTGAAGGTGCATGCATCATGTAGGCTTAGGAGCATACATTAGTGATGGTGTGTTTGATTAAATGGAATTCATGCCTGAATCATTGATTGTGATTGATGGTTTGTTTGATTTGGTTGTTGATTGCCTTACTATGTGATTGATATTTTGATGATCATGGATATGTATGGAAGTATTATTCTAAAAATGATATTTTCGATGAAATTTCTAAATTTATAAAAGAAAAGGTTTTCCTTGAACTTCAATCAATTTTTATAATGGTTAAGGAAAGCTCACCCTTGCACTTTGTGTTTTTAACACCTGTGATGATCTCGAACAACGTTCGGGGGAGTAGATTTGCAGGGTTAAGAAGTTGTCACTGGTTGTTGCTACTATCTTGTGTGAAAGTGCTTGCTATGTTTTGCGTGTAGAAGTATTGGGTAGATGTTCTAAGGTAGTAGAAAGGTAGTTATGTAAAATAATAAAAGGACAAAGTTATGAAATCTATTTGTAATGAACTTTAAATCTTATGTAATGAAAGTGTTGTTTCCTAAATCTCTCTTTTATTTATTACATCATTAACAATCTTAAATTACTAATTAAAAATAAGATAAGTAAGTAAATAAGAGGGGATGTTACAAGGGGGTGTTACAGTTGCAGTAGCTACAGTTGTGAGGAGAAATTGAATACATGAAGATTGAAAGTGAAGAAGTAAAGCATGAGGAGAAGAGGGAACAGAGAAGAGTGAAACGAGAGAAGAGAGAATTGTGCAATCGCACAATTCAAACTTGTACAAGAAGCTAGAAAACAGAATTATGAGAAGTCCTCTTCGATTTGCGCCCAAACAGCCATATATAGCAGTAAAAATGCGCCACCCACTTAAGAGAAACGCGCCCTGGCGCGTTTTGAGTGAAGAGGAAGGCATGAGCGTGCCACCCTGGCGCGCCTTGGCACGTTTTGGCCGCAAAGAATGCATGAGCGCGCCACCCTGGCGCGCCTTGGCACGTTTTGGCCGCAAGGAATGCATGAGCGCGCCACCCTGGCGCGCCTTGGCACGCTTTGACAGGTGAAGATGCACCATTTGGCTTACTTTGATCTTGATTTGAGCTTACATCCTTGTTCTTCTTGATGGCATCTTCATCTTATGTCCATAGCTTTCATTCCAAGCTTCTATCTTCTCTTCAATGAACCTTCTTGTTCTTCTTGATGGCATCTTCATCTTATGTCCATGGCTAGCATTCAATCTCCTCCTTGCTCCAATCTCTTCTTCATTCTTCATAGTTCTAGAAGCGACTGCACAAGAATCAATATAGAATCATAAGAACTTATGGAATTTTAACTATTATTTACTACTACTACTAAAATATACTTCCAACACAATATCTAAGATAAACTACCAAATTATAACACATATAATAGCTAATTGACCTGAAAACAAAGTAAAGAAAATGTATATAAAATGGATTATCAGTTTGATCGTCGCCCTGAAGGCACGCAGGTCAGGCTCCGGGCCTCGGGGTTGCGGGGCGACCTCTGCCGGACCCAGCCCGGCTCCCTGACCTCCTCTCTCACAGGCCACTCCTAGTCCAAAAAGGTCGAGAGCCGATATGGCCGAGCTCCCATCCGAGGGTGTGGGGGCCTCGCACAAGAGGCAGAGACATGACGAAGACACCGCCACCTCCGTTTCTCCAACCACTCGGGCCGAGGTGGCTGTACCTGAGTCGGCGTCCAGGAGGGAGGGTGCGCCTCCCACGACTGCGAAGACTTCCATCAAGCTTCCCTCCGACGCTTCTTGGCTTGGCAAAGATGGTGTCGGTCCCCGCATCGAACAGATGGCGGCCGACGTCCTGCCCGGTCAATCGCTCTGGGACTCCTCACTCCGGGGAGAGAACATTTAGATCGGACAGCCCTTCCCTAGCTCTTATGACAACGCCTTGTTGGATGCAGTTGGCGTGGCGGATAATCTGGATGGGGCTGAGGTCTTATTGAGCCGCCTCATGGCTATAGCCCGGCATAGCAAGAGAAGGGTGGCCGAGCTAGAAGCCACGTCGGTTCGCCGGGAGCAAGAGTGTGCTGCTCGGGCCGCTGTCCTGGAAATGGAGGTCACCAAGTCCAAGCTGGCCAAGGAAGAAGCTGAATGGGAGCCCGCGGCTACGAGGGCAGACCGAGAAGAGCTCCAAAGGGAACTTGTCGTCTCAAAGGCGAACGAGGAGGAGCTCCAGGGCAAGCTGAACTCAGCGGGCGACCGTGCTGTGAGCTCGGAGACCAAAGTGCTGGGATTGACAGAGCAGCTTGCTGCGGCCGAGCAGATCATCTCTAGTCAGAAAGCTAAGATGGAGCAGATGGAGGAGGCCGTCGTGTCCGGCTTCTGGCTCGGCTTTGATGGGGCAGTCCGGCAAGCCTGCTACCTTGCTCCGACGTTGGATCCCGAGTCCTTTAACTTTGTCAAGGACGTCGTGGACGGGGAGTGGGTGGACTGCACCGACTAAACTTTTCTTTGTACTCCCCCCCGCCCCCCCCCATTTCTCTCTATTTTTATTTGTTGTCGTTGCCAGCCTTTAAGGTCAGCTTAGGGTTGTAACTAAGGCCACTTTGGGTCGTACACTGTTTACTTTCCTTACCTTTAATATTATCGTCTTGTCTTCATGTCGTGTTCTTCTACTTTAATATTGCCGCTTTATTCTGCGCTTGTTTTATTTGGATGTTTGCCTGCGTCGCTCGTCTGACCGACTTCCAACGGGTCTTGGGTCCGAGCTCTTAGTCCAGCCTTGACCGTAAATGGACGCGGTGTCTCCTTTAGCTCGGTAGCCGCCGGGCATGGTAAAAACTCGTAAAGGGGGCGCGATGTCTCCTTTAGCTCGGCAGCCGCCGAGCACAGTAAAAACTTAAAGGGACGCGATGTCTCCTTTAGCTCGGTAGCCGCCGAGCCCGGTAAAGACTTGTAAAGGGACGCGATGTCTCCTTTAGCTCGGTAGCCGCCGAGCACTGTAAACACTCGAAAAGGGACGCGATGTCTCCTTTAGCTCGGTAGCCGCCAAGCACGGTAAAAACTTAAAGGGACGCGAGGTCTCCTTTAGCTCGGTAGCCGCCGAGCACGGTAAAAACTTGTAAAGGGACGCGATGTCTCCTTTAGCTCGGTAGCCGCCGAGCACGGTAAAACTTAGTGTGATGCTAAAACTTCTTTTATTGAATACTAGCGCGGTGCCTCGTTAAAACCTTTCCCGGAAAAACCCTCCTTAGGGAAAAACCCAGGCTTAGGAAAAAGAGTACACCTCTAAGACAAGTTAAAAATCTAACAAATTGCCTAAATTTACCCGTACTGAACATTAAATTAAAAGGGAATATGTTAGCTAAAGTAGGGCTTCAGATGACTGGCGTTCCAAGTTCTGGGAATTAGACGTCCCCCCATTTCTTGCAACTTGTAAGCTCCATTCTACTAGGTCTCGAGGATGCGAAAGGGGCCGTCCCAGTTGGCGGCGAGCTTGCCATGAGTTCGGTCTCGCCTTGCCTCCCCGGTCTTTCTCCAAACGAGGTCACCCGGGACGAAAGACTGCTGCCGAACTCGGGAGTTATAACGACGAGCTGCTCGCAACTTTGTGGCCAACTCCCTTACTCTAGCTTCTTCTCGGACTTCTTCAATAAGGTCGAGCTCCTCCCTGAGGGCAGCCTTGTTGCTTGAGGATGTGTACGTCAACCTCCTCCACGAGGGTTCACCGACCTCAACTGGTATCATAGCATCTAATCTATAAGTGAGGCGGAACGGTGTTTCGTTGGTGGAAGATTGGGGTGTGCAGTGGTGTCCCCATAATACGCTCGGTATTTCCTCCGCCCAATCTCCCTTTACTCGACCAAGCTTCTTCTTCAACTCGTTGAGGATAACCTTATTGGCTGCTTCGGCTTGCCCATTTGTTTGGGGATGCTCCACCGATGACGTCCTGTGTTGGATACCGAGCTGGGATAAGAATGTGCAAAATGTAGCATCTGTGAACTGCCGCCCATTGTCGGTGATCAGGCCGTGAGGTATGCCATGTCGGCAAACGATATGTCTCTAAACGAACTTTTGAACCTACTTGGCCGATATCGTTGCTACCGGTTCGGCCTCGATCCACTTGGTGAAGTAGTCGATGGCCACTAACAAGAACTTTGTTTGCCTCTGCGCGGGTGGGAATGGGCCAAGGATGTCCATTCCCCATAAGGCGAAGGGCCAAGGTGATGAGATGAGCTGGAGCTCGGTCGACGGTGCTGCCGGCAGTGAACCGTGCTCCTGACACTTTTTACAGCTTCTAACATAGTCCTTAGCATCCTTCTTCATTGTGGGCCAGTAGTACCCAACTCGGATTAACCGGGCCGCCATGTTCTTGGCCCCTGAGTGCATGCTGCAGATGCCTGTATGGAGCTCGTCCATCACGTACTAAGCTTGCTCTTTGGTCAAACATTTCAGTAACGGGGTCGAGAAGCCTCTCTGGAACAGCTCTCGATCCCTCAGTATATAGTATGGGGCCTGGCGACGCACCTTCTGGGCCTCGTTCTTGTTGTCGGGTAAGACGTCGTCTTGCAAATACGATATGAGGGGGGTCATCCACGAGCTGGGATCTGTACTGATCGAGTGGATCTCATCCTTATCCCAGCTCGGGGAGATGAGGACTTCCTGGATGATTGAATGGTGTTGTCGGGAGCTCGCCAGCTTAGACAAGATGTCGGCTCTGTCGTTCTGCTCGCGGGGAACATGGATAATCTCAAACTTGGCGAAGTGAGAAAGCATGTTCTTCACCCTATGATAATATTGCTGTAGGAGGGGCTCTTTGGCCTGGAATTCATCCCTAACCTGAGAAGTAACCAGCTGAGAGTCACTTAGGCATTTCAAGTGTCGGATGCCCATGTCCCGGGCTAACCCGAGGCCCACACAGGCCTCATACTCAGCCTGATTGTTGGAGGCTGCAAAGGCGAAGCGTATAGCCTGTTCCAATATGAGATCGTCTGGTCCCTCCAGTATAACTCCTGCCCCGCTCCCTTTCTTGTTAGAAGAGCCATCAACTCTCAGTGTCCAGCCTAGCTCACGCTCGCCGAGCTCGGGTAACTCGGTGAGGAACTCGACCAGGAACTGAGCCTTCATGGGGCCTCGGGGTTCAAATTGAAGCCCGAACTCGGACAACTCTACCGCCCAGGCTGTCATGCGACCAGCAAGGTCGGGTCGCTGCAATATCTGTCTGATTGGATAGTCCGACCTTACAATTACATTGTGGCTACGGAAGTAGTGTCTTAATCGGCGAGCAGTGAAGACGAGGGCGAGCACTAGCCTTTCTATGGTTTGATACCTAGTCTCCGCGGGTTGGAGTGTGCGGCTCACAAAGTACACCGGGGTCTGAGCTTTGTCGATTTCCTTGACCAGGACTGAGCTGATGGCGACCTCAGAAACTGCTAAGTAAACATACAGAGGCAGCTCTGGAGAGTGGCTAGTCAGGGTTGGTATCTGTGTCTTTAACTTGTTGAATACGGAGGCACATTCCTCGTTCCATTCGAAACGAGCTGAGCGTTTCAATAACGCGAACAGGGGCTTACTTTGTTCAGCCAGTTTGGGCAGAAACCGAGATAGGGTGGCCAGTGTCCATTAAGTTTCTGCGAGTCTTTCAAGTAGGTCGGGCTAGGCATGTTAGTGATGGTCGTACACTTGTCCGGGTTGGCCTCTATTCCTCTCTGGGAGATCATAAAGCCGAGGAATTTACCCCCTCCCACGCCGAAGGCACACTTTTCTGGATTCAACCGGATTTGATGTCGGCGTATTTCTGCAAATATTTCCCTTAGATCGACAGCGTGTTGAGCATGAGTTTTTGACTTCACCACCATGTCATCAACGTAGACTTCCATATTACGTCCGATCTGGGCACTAAAGACCCTGTCCATTAGTCGTTGATAGGTGGCCCCTGCGTTCTTGAGACCGAAGGGCATGACTTGATAGCAATAGTTGGTTGTGGCTGACATAAACGCAGTCTTCGGTTCGTCGGGGGGATACATCGGTATCTGGTTGTAACCGGAATAGGCGTCCAAGAAACTGAATGCCTCTTACCCTGCTGTGCTGTCCACTAACCGGTCGATGCTAGGCAAGGGGTAAGTGTCCTTGGGACAAGCTTTATTCAAGTCGGTGTAGTCCGTGCACATCCTCCATTTCCCGTTTGCCTTCTTGACCATTACAACATTGGCCAACCAGGTGGTGTATATTATTTCTCTAATGAAACGAGCCTCCAAAAGCTTGCCGACCTCCTTCTGAACCACTAGCCGGCGCTCCTCGCCTAGCTTTCTTTTTCGTTGCGCCACTGGCCGGGCGTGAGGAAGTAGGGATAATTTATGGCACATCAGATTAGGGTCAATGTCGGGCATATCGGACGGCTTCCATGTGAATAGGTCTGCGTTTTCGCGTAAGGTTACTATCACTTCCTGACTGGAGGGGGTCGGCATGGAAGTGCCTACCTTGGTGACCTGACCCGTTTCTGGGCTGCGTTGCAGCGGCTCAAGAGGCTCGGCGAAGGAGGGACGTTCCTCTTCAAATTCCGCCCGGGGATCTATATCCAACGGTTCGTCGGTGCCGTTTTGGACAGAGCAGATGTTCGAGGTCGGCCTCCCATCTTCTTTCTTGATGGAGTATGGTGCGACCTTTAGACTCCGGGCGTAGCATACCTGGACCGTCCTTGGGTCAGCCTTAACTGTGACTATCTGATATAGGCCTCCTTAGAGATTCTCCAAAGAGTCCTTGTGTTGCCCTCTCTAGCTTCTTCAAGACAAGCAACTCCAACCCAAAAGACAAAGGAAGCTTCGGTCAAGCTTCAATGGTGGAGGAAAACCGAGAAAGGAAAAGGTGAAGGGGGTGAGGAATGGAAGAGGGTGGCGCCATGGCAAGCCAATAAGCCTAGGAGGAACCGCCACAATGGAGGATGGAATCCATTGATAAGATTCAAGAAACCTTGCTAAGCAAGACAAGAGAAAACCTCTCTCAAGAAAAGCTCAAAGCTTATTCAATTATCAAAATTATCAAAAGTGTTTTACAAGTTTAAGAGTGGAGCCTATATAGCCCACAGTTTTAGCTTGGGTAGCAAGCTAACTAATCCTAACCCAAACTTAACTAATCCTAACCGAATCCTAACTAACTAGCTTAAGGTAACAACCTAATTAATGAGGAGCTAGGTTAGTTACATGTCACTTTCCAAGTGACATGTCATCAATCCTTGATCTAGTCCCTTGATTAGGATGACTTGATCAAGGGTTGAGGCTTCTCCTTAAGTGGAGACATGGATCACCACCTAAGTAGAAGTCTACTTAACCTTTCACATGAGTTCACTTTAGAATTTCACTTAAACTCAAATTGACTTGAAATTGACTTGAAATTCTAAGGTGAATCTTAATGTACATCATTTTATTATTTGTACCCTTAAGCCATGCACTAACACAAATGAAAGAAAATTGTAAGTATGCCCTCAAACAATATGGGTCGTGAGCTTGCCAAGCTCTTGCATGGCATTACAAAGATTCAAAGGTATTTACAAGTATATTACAAAAATCCTTAGTATTTCTAAGGCCTTGAAGCTTGTAGCATTCCTTGACCTTCTCCAATTCTTCTTCAAGCTTTTTGAGCATGCTCCTAGTGAGTCTTATTGGAGGAGGTTCTTCTTGTGGGGATAGTCCTCTATCAAACCCTCCTTCTTGGCTTGAACTTGCCCTCAAGTGATGGGGTTCTTCAAGACTTTCAAGCATAGCAATTAGAACATATCTCCTACTAAGGGCATCGGCTACTACATTAGTAGATCCCTTCTTATACTTGATAACATAAGGAAATTGTTCAATAAACTCTATCCACTTAGCATGCCTTTTGTTCAACTTACCTTGCCCCTTGAGGTGCTTAAGAGCCTCATGGTCCGTATGTACCACAAACTCCTTAGGGAGCAAATAATGTTGCCACACATGGAAAGACCTTACCAAAGCATAAAGCTCCTTGTTATAGGTGGAATAGTTGAGTTGACCTCCCTTGAGCTTCTCACTAAAGTATGCTATTGGGTGCCTTTCTTGCATGAGGACCGCCCCTATACCTATGTTTGAGGCATCACATTCCAACTCAAAAGATAGAGAAAAGTTAGGCAATGCTAATATAGGTGCATGTGTAAGTTTTTCTTTTAACAAGTTAAAAGCATCATCTTGTTTAGGTCCCCATATAAATGGAACTTCCTTCTTTACTAGTTCATTTAGAGGTGAAGCAATTGTACTAAAATCTTTTACAAACCTCCAATAGAAACTAGCAAGCCCATGGAAACTCCTTACCTCCTTTACACAAGTGGGAACCGGCCAATCCATGATAGCCTTCACTTTACCTTCATCAACTTGGACACCTTGAGCACTCACCACATAGCCAAGGAAGATAACACTCTCGGTGGAGAAGGTACACTTGTCCTTATTTGCATATAGCCTCTCGGATCTAAGGACCTCTAAAACACATCTCAAGTGCATCAAATGTTCATGGAAAGATTTGCTATATATAAGTATGTCATCAAAATAAACCACAACAAATTTTCCAATAAAATTTCTCAAGACATGATTCATAAGCCTCATAAATGTGCTAGGAGCATTGGACAAACCAAATGGCATCACAAGCCACTCATAGAGTCCAAACTTAGTCTTAAAAGCGGTCTTCCACTCATCACCCTCTTTCATTCTAATTTGATGATAGCCACTTTTAAGATCTACCTTGGAGAATATGGTGGAACCATGCAATTCATCTAGTAAGTCATCTAAACGTGGGATGGGATGTCTATACCTTATAGTGATGTTGTTCACCGCCCTATAATCGGTGCACATGCGCCATGTGCCCTCCTTCTTAGGGACAAGGATCACCGGTGAAGCACAAGGTGACAAACTCTCTTTGACCCATCCTTTCTCCATGAGGTCTTGCACTTGTTTTTGTATCTCATGTGCCTCTTGGGGTGTGCTCCTATATGATGGCCGATTTGGTATGGAAGCTCCCGGCACAAAGTCTATTTGGTTTTCTATCCCGCGGATTAGTGGCAAGCCATGAGGGATCTCCTTGGGAAAAACATCTTGGAACTCATCTAGCAAGGCATCTAACTTAGCTTGTTCACCTACAAAATTAGAACTCAAACACAAAGGGTTTGGCAAGCAAAGGAACATACATTTTCTAGCCAAAAATTCTCTTTTAATCTCCCTTTTGTCAAGTAGAAAACTTCCCTTGTTACCTTTACTTAGAACCAACTCACTTGTCCTTTGGTTCTTGGCCTTGTGTCCTTGGGAACTTGGAGTGATGCTTGCTGGATTTTTCCCATATGCCTCGGCCGAAACAGCAAGCTTGCCTTGCTTGGAAGCTTTTGGTCCTTCCTTGGCATGCTTCTTACCCTTCTCGACCACAATGGCTTTTTGCTCACTATCTCTCTTGATCTTCATCTTGATTTGGTCTTCACAAACTTCCCTAGGAGACAAAGGCTTTAGCACAACCTTTCTACCACTATGAGAAAACATATAAGTGTTAGCAACACCATCATGAATAACATTTCTATCAAATTGCCATGGTCTCCCTAGAAGTAAATGAGTAGCTTCCATAGGCACTATATCACATAAAACATCATCACAATATTTACCTATGGAAAACGAAATCAAGCATTGTTTATCAACTACTAACTCACCATGCTCACTTAACCATTGTAGTTTATAAGCTTTAGGGTGGGGAGAAGTTCTTAGGCCTAGTTTGCTTACCAACCGAGAGCTAACAACATTAGTACAAGAACCACCATCAATGATAAGGGAACAAGTTTTACCTTCAACAAGACACCTTGTATGAAAAATGTTCTCTCTTTGGGATTCATCCATACCTTGGCAAAAGTTGTTGAGCAATCTCCTTACCATAAGCAAGTCTCCACTCTCGGCCTCCTCACAAGAAGAGTGCTCCTCACCATGGGCAACTTCATCCTCACTTGTTGATGAGCAAGAGTCTTCACTAGTCATTCCCCCATCTTGCCTCATCACCATAGTCTTTTTATTTGGACATTGTGAAGCTATGTGTCCATTCCCTAAACACTTAAAACATTTAATGTTACTAGATTTAAAAGATTTAGAAGAAGAAGGTACCTCTTTGGGCTTGGAAGGCTCTCGGTCACTCCTTGGCTTAACCATAGGAGCATTCTCCCTTTTACCTCTATCCCTCCAACTAGAAGAACTAGGTGTAGAAGTCCTCTTGAAAGTATACCTCCTTCTAAGTTGTCCTTCTATTCTCTCGGCCTTATGCACGGCCTCCTCCAAAGTGTGATAGCTTTGGAGCTCTAAGACATCTTGGATGTCTCTATTCAAGCCATGAGTAAATCTAGCAAGGGTGGCTTCCCTATCTTCTTGATATTCGGCCCTCAACAAAGTAACCTCAAGGTCCTTATAATACTCTTGGACACTTCTTGTACCTTGGATCATCCTTTGAAGCCGAATGTGTAGGTCTCTAGTAAAAGAAGGTGGAACAAACCTTTCTTTGAGAGCTTGTTTCAAACCGAGCCAAGAGTTGATCATAGGCCTCCTCATGCGTGCTATGTCTTGTTGCACTTGATGCCACCACACTAGCACATAGCCCTCAAACTCAAGAGTAGCAAGGTTTAGCTTCATCTCATTAGTCAAGTTAGGATAACACAAGAAAGTTTGGTCTACCTTCATGGCCCAATCAAGGAACCCTTCGGCCCCTCCTTCACCACTATACTTAGGAAGCCTCACCTTAGGTAGCCCTTCATCCCTCCTTGGATCATCACCATGGTATGGCCTCCTTGAGTCTCGGCTATACCTCCTAAAATGGTATCCGCCACCTCTCTCCCTTCTCCTCTCATTCCCATGCTCATCAAAACCGAAATCATCCACCCCATTTTCTCCTCCATCACTCCCAATGGAAGCTTCATAACCTCCCCTATTGTTCTCTCTTCTTCTCTCATTTTCTTCTCTTACTCTCCTATCATTTGCCTCCTTATTCCTCCTCTCTTCCTCCTCCCTATTCCTACTAGACTCTCCACTATGCCTCCTCTCACTATCCCTCCTCCTTTCAAACTCTCCCATCCTCTCATCAATGGTGGTATTCACTCTACTTAGGATAATATCCATCATCTTGAGAGTTTTGGGTGACAAGTCATTGCCAACACTAGGAGAACTAGCCATCGCTGCAAGAAAAGGTTAGTGTACAAGAAATATAATAGGAAATAAGGAATCTCACCACTCTCTAAGTGTATCCACTCAATCAACTCGTGTTTCACACTTAGTGGCTTTTTCTCTAATGAAACTCTCTTGCCTTTTTCCTCTCTATCTCTTGGTTCTCACTTAGAAATTATTCTCAAATCAATTATCAAGTTCCTACCAAGCCAATGTGAAAGAGGAACAGCACCCTAGCTAGGCTTAAGAAGTCCAAAGAGACAAATACTCAAAGACAAAACTAGGAGTCCAAGAAAGACAAGCAAAAAAAAGGCTCAAAAATGAAAGAAAGGCTAATCAAATTTGGAGTAAACTTTGATGAGACAATGACACATATATGGACAGCAAAGGATCATGAATTTGCAGGGAAAACAAGTCCAAAACCGAGACTAAGAGTATGAGGAACACAAAGTACAGCCACACACAAAACAAGTTATCCACCAAAATTCACCAATTTAGCGACGGATTCTAGAATTCGTTGTAAAAACCGAAATAAAACTTAATTCTATGATTATGCAACCTTTAAAAAAAATCAATCCAAATGCCAAATAAGGTTCATAGATTCATAGTATTATAAAATTCCAGCAAGTGCAGTAAAATTTTAAAGTGAAACTCACACCAAAGATCACTACACACTCAAGTCCAAAAACAAGGTACTAGAAATTCAACTTGGGTGATGTGTGCTCAAAACTAAGTCCAAGGGTGTGTCTAATTGCCAATTCTTTTCACCTTTCAAATTTTCTCTTGCTATTTTGGTTCTTTTGACTTTGCTCTTGTATGGTCCTTAATCAATTTCTACTCTTTTTGGACCCATACACTTCACTTTTCACCACTACTTCTTTTTCTTTTGTTTTTCTCACTTGTTTCTTTTCTTTGTTTTGATTTTGTATATTTTTTTTTCTACACACTATGTATGGCTGGACCGAAACCAATAATGAAGAAGAGCAACCTCCAAGTTCAATTTCTAAAACCCAAAAGACAAGTCATAAGGTTCTACACAAATTGGACCTAAAGAGTGCTCTAGAAGCTAACTAAATGCATGTTCATGTGAAACTTACACTAGAAGCCTCTTCTATTTCATGGAACCCATGTAAAACATGAAACCCACTCAACAATGGTGCAGCACATACATCATACTCACGGTTTTGTAAAGAAAAACACAAGGACTAAACAAAACTACAAGAAAACAAATCACACAAAGAAGCTTACAAAGGAAGTTACTCTAGAACCATGAATCTTGTTATGGAAGCTAAAGCAACTATGGGTAAAACTTCAAGACAAGCATGCTTAACCATGGAAACCCACGGTTTGAAGAAGAAAGAAGGAAGAAAAGCATGCTTAGACAAAAACCAACTGAACAAAATGAAGACAACTCAAAGAAACAAAGACTGGGCTATTGAAAGAAGACATGGAATCAAAGAAAATTCAAAGAAAGCTATGGAGACATATGAAACCCATAACTAACCCGTTGAAGATACTCCATTGAAGAAGACACAAGCTCATGATACCACTTGATATAGGCCTCCTTAGAGATTCTCCAAAGAGTCCTTGTGTTGCCCTCTCTAGCTTCTTCAAGACAAGCAACTCCAACCCAAAAGACAAAGGAAGCTTCGGTCAAGCTTCAATGGTGGAGGAAAACCGAGAAAGGAAAAGGTGAAGGGGGTGAGGAATGGAAGAGGGTGGCGCCATGGCAAGCCAATAAGCCTAGGAGGAACCGCCACAATGGAGGATGGAATCCATTGATAAGATTCAAGAAACCTTGCTAAGCAAGACAAGAGAAAACCTCTCTCAAGAAAAGCTCAAAGCTTATTCAATTATCAAAATTATCAAAAGTGTTTTACAAGTTTAAGAGTGGAGCCTATATAGCCCACAGTTTTAGCTTGGGTAGCAAGCTAACTAATCCTAACCCAAACTTAACTAATCCTAACCGAATCCTAACCAACTAGCTTAAGGTAACAACCTAATTAATGAGGAGCTAGGTTAGTTACACGTCACTTTCCAAGTGACATGTCATCAATCCCTTGATTAGGATGACTTGATCAAGGGTTGAGGCTTCTCCTTAAGTGGAGACATGGATCACCACCTAAGTAGAAGTCTACTTAACCATTCACATGAGTTCACTTTAGAATTTCACTTAAACTCAAATTGACTTGAAATTCACTTGAAATTCTAAGGTGAATCTTAATGCACATCATTTTATTATTTGTACCCTTAAGCCATGCACTAACACAAATGAAAGAAAATTGTAAGTATGCCCTCAAACAATATGGGCCGTGAGCTTGCCAAGCTCTTGCATGGCATTACAAAGATTCAAAGGTATTTACAAGTATATTACAAAAATCCTTAGTATTTCTAAGGCCTTGAAGCTTGTAGCATTCCTTGACCTTCTCCAATTCTTTTTCAAGCTTTTTGAGCATGCTCCTAGTGAGTCTTCTTGGAGGAGGTTCTTCTTGTGGGGATAGTCCTCTATCACTATCTTTCCCCTTTCCTCCGGGAACTTCATGGCCATGTGCGGTGTGGACACAATGGCTCCCAACTGGTTCAGCGTTCTCCTGCCGATGATGACGTTATAAGAGGTGTCGGCATCGATCAAAATGTACCTGACCTCCACTGTTTTGTAAGCCTCGCTTTCGCCAAAGGTATTGAGGAGGTCAACGTATCCCCGAGAATGGACTCTTTCTCCAGCAAATCCGAGCAGTGGCTCGGGGTATGGCTTGATGATGGACTCGGGAAGCTCCAACTGCTTGAAGACGGACCAATATAGCACATCGGCTGAGCTTCCTTGGTCGATCAACACTTTGCGAACTTGCCAGTTGGCTATGGTACACGAGATGACCATGGGATCGGTCTGATCGGGATCCTCTATGCTGAAGTCGGCGTCGAAGAATGTAATGGACGGCAAAGTCCTCTTCTTGGGCGACCCTATGTGATTGACGCTTCTCGCGTATCTTTATCGGGCCGAAGACGTAGCTCCTCCTCCGGCGAAGCCTCCGGCAATGGTATTGATAGTCCCCTTTACCTTGTCAGGATCTTGGTCAGTCCCTTTACCCCAGCCTCTGTCAGTGCGTTTACTTGGGCCATCTCGGGTGTCCCGATCTTGGTCTCGGGGCCGGGTTTTGGAGTTCGGTCCGGTATACCTCTCCGGGTGTTTCTGCTCCTCTTGTACGAATCTTCGTAGCTCGCCTGATCTAATGAGTCGTTCTATGAGGTCTCGCACTTGGCGACAATCTTCGGTGGTGTGCCTCGTGTTCTGGTGATAGGCGCACTGCTTGGTCGGGTCGGCGTCCGCGGGAAATTGTGAAGCTTTAGGACGACAAACTAAGTCTAATGCGCATGCTTCCTAAAGATCCTGTCTTTGGACGCATTCAGGGGGGTGTATGAGGTATACGAGTCAGCGCGGCGCTCTCTTCTTGACTCCGCCCGTCGGGAAGAGGAGGACTCCTTTTGCTTGGGTGGATGACCGCGTTCCCGAGCTCGACGCTTAGCCGCAGTGTTTTCTTCTATGTTCATGAAGCGGGCAGCTCGCGAGCGGAGGTCATTCATGTTGAGGGGAGGTTCAGTGAAAAGGGAGTCGGAGAAGGGGCCGAGGTTGAGCCCGGCCTGAATGGCATGTAATGCGACAGCGGGGTGGAGGTTGGGTATAGTCCGGCAGGCCAACGTGAAGCGGGCCATATAGTCCATGAGGGATTCTTTGTCTCCCTGCACCAGGTGATGGAGCGATATCGAGGTGGTTGGTGTCGGCCTGGCGCCCGTAAACCGGGCTTGGAAGTGTTCGTACAGGGTGTCAAAGGAGTCTATTGACAACGGAGGGAGCGAGTAATACCAATCTAGGGCTATCCCCTTCAAAGTTGAAGGGAACATTCGACAGAGTACGTAGTCGTCCTCTACGGTCATCGCAGCTTGAGTAAGAAAGGCCCTCACGTGAGTAACCGGGTCCGTAGTCCCGTCGTATTTGTCCTGGGACGACCATCTCCAAGACTCGGGAACCCGGACGGAGAGGATGGCCGGAACGAATGGGTGGAGGTTCCAGACTTTACCAAGACCAGGTGTCCGAGGCGGGGGACCGAGGTCAGCAAACGGCTGAGCCTAGGGGGCCTGGCCGAGCTGAGGAGTTAGTCGCCCGCATCCTAGAGAGATCATGCCGGGGCTCGGAGGTTGCGACATGCATATCATCCCCCGTAGTACGGGGGTTGTTGGGACCAACGCGCGAATTAGACCTGGTCTCCTCCCCTATGCTTGGCTCGTCATCCCGGTTGGGAACGAGGGGGGTCCTACCCTGAATTTCTTGGTTCCTTTGTCGTAGGGCCTATAATTCCAAAAGATCGACTTCACGCTGTCGCTAGACAGCATCTAAATTCGTTTGTGTGGTCTGCAAGGCCCTCTCAATTTCTCGATTGAAGGCTCGCAAAGCTTCCACGCGAGCGTCCATCCGTTCATGAGCCTCCGCCAACGCCGCGTCCACCCGTGATTGTATGAGTTCTGCTATGGCGGGATCCACCATGGCGTTGGAGTTGCTGCGAGTGCGAACCATTTGGGACTGTTTCGGGATTAAGAATTAACAAGTGGTTGTGGGATTAAGAATTATCTTGTAGTAGTGGGATTAAGAATTATCTTGCCCCACGGTGGGCGCCAAATGTTCTCGCTGGATTTTGAGGTGGCCCGAGCTGAGCTCGGCCCTGAGAAATCCGGCGACGTGAGGGGTTGGAACCCTCGTTGATGGGTGTGAGTAATTTTGGTTTTATTTCGTGTGTTGATTTTTAGTCCTCTATCAGTATTTATAGGGATCATAATTAGGGTTCCATATTCGTGGACTTCATGGGGAAGATTGCTTCAGGCCCAAGAATCCCGATAAATCAGGGAAAAGATATATGTCCATATTTGTCCAAATATGTTCTGTTTATGTTGAACTCAGCCCGGTCAGTGGGGTGAGCCCGGGTCCAGGGGATGAGCTCGGTGCCCATCCTCGGTCTGGTACACATGGGTATACTTCCTAGCTCATAAACACGAGTCCTTTAATGTTTTTTGAAATATTTTGTAAACCTGTTCAAAATGAAAAAGAAGTATGTATTGCTTTTTTAAGAAGTGATCACGGAACTGAATTTGAAAATTCTGAGTTCAAAGTCTTTTATTTTGAAAATGTCATATTTCATAATTTTTCGTCTCCACGAACTACTTAACAGAATGGAGTTGTGGAAAGGAAAAATAGAACTTTACAAGAAATGGCTAGAACTCTTTTACATGAAATACCTCCTGGGCAGAAGCAATAAATACCTCCTGTTATTTACAAAACAGGATATTGATAAGACTCCCAATGAATTATGGAAAGGAAGAAGACCCAACAAATCATACTTCCATCCTTTCTGATGTGAATGTTTTGTTTTAAATACAAAAGATCATCTTGGAAAAATTGATTCTAAAGTTTTTAAAGGATTTTTTTCTTGGATATTCTGATACATCTAAATCTTACAGAGTTTTTAACTCTAAAACTCAAGTTATAGAAGAATCCATACATGTTAAATTCCAAGATAACTTAGAGGCTGATAAAGAAATATCAGACCTAGAAACCTCATTTGATCTTTTACAGATTAACCCATCAAGTCAAGACAATGTACCAGTTGTCAGAACAGAAGCAGAAGTCGAACCAGATGGAAGTACGTCTACTGGGTCTGATGAACCCTCATCATCTACTCATCAACATGAAAACATCTAAACTCCTATCAGAACGTGAAAATTTGTCTCAAATCACTCTGAAGATCTGATAATTGGAGACAAGCATCAAGGAGTGCAAACCAGGTCAAATTTTAGAGACCTTTCTAGATATGCTTTTGTGTTTGAAATTGAACCCAAAAGCATTAAGGAAGCACTCAAATAAAATGACTGGATTCTTGCCATGGAAGAAGAGTTAAACCAGTTTGGAAGAAATGACATATGGACGTTGGTTGAAAAACCCAAGGATAAAAGTATCATTGGAACAAGATGAGTTTTCAGAAACAAGCTACATGAAGCTAGAAAGGTCGTCAGAAATAAGCAAGGTTAGTAGCATAGGGGTACTATCAACAAGAAAGTATTGATTTCACAGAAACCGTCGCACCTATAACTAGATTAAAAGCTATTCACATTTTACCCACTTTTACAGCTCACAAAAATATTGTTTTATATCAAATGGATGTTAAAAGTGCCTTTTTAAATTGCTTTATTGAAGAAGAAGTTTTTGTAAGACAACTTTCAGGTTTTGAACATCCATCTTTGCCAAATCACGTTTTTAAGCTTAACAAAGCTCTAAATGGTCTGAAACAAGCTCTAAATGGTCTGAAACAATCTCAAAGAGCATGGTAACACAAACTGGGTTATTGATGGAGGACCATCTCCAAAAGCCCAACCAAACTCTCCAATCTTACTTTTCAATTTTGGGCTTCTAATAAAATTCGCTGCTAATTTTTGCATCTGACCTGTTTCAGTATTTCGATCATAACTCGAGCTACACAAGTCCAATGGAGGCTTTCTTGGTGTCAAATTAAAGAAGACTTCAAGGGCTACAAAAGCTATGAAGACACCAAAACCCAGTTCGAACTGCAACTAGTTGGAAAATGAGCTTGAAGTTAGCGTTGGAATGCTTCCAGGAATTTTCAGCGAAATGTTTTAATGTTTAGGCTTATAAGTAGTTTTCTTTCAATTATGTAATTGTTTTAAGGATTTAATTTGAGCCTAAACTTGTAACAAACAAATAATTAGTGACCCTTAGATAGGATTCTAATCCAAGGGTTAAGCTTAGAAGCTTGGAGTGCAAGCTTGGTACCATGACCATTAGATGAGGATACTAATCCAAGGGCTAAGCTTAGAAGCTTGGAGTGCAAGCTTGATGCCATAACCGTTGGATGAGGATCTACATCCAAGGGTGGAGGATTGATCCTTGTCCTCCAAGTTAATCAAGCTTCCACCACAAGCTTCCCTTCATAGCCATTAGATTAGAATCTAATCCAAGGGTGGACATTAGTTCCTTCCTTAGCAAGCTAAGCACCACACCTTAGTAGTATAAATAGGATTTCTTTTGTAATTCAAACACTTTTGATAAAATTTCTGAATATTGAATTAAGCTAAGAGCTTATTATTTGAGAGTATTCTCTCTTGTGTTCTTGTGAAGAACCTTGAATCTCATCAATGGCTTCCTTGTCCATTGTGGCGGTTCCACCTCTAGCTTATTGGCACTTGCCATGGCGCTTCCATCTCTAAACTCCTTCCGTTTTCTATTTCTTTTTCTCCTTGAGGCCTTGAGCTTCTTCTTCATTTGTCCAAGCCTCCATTGAAGCATGAAGATCCGCAACTTATATGCTCTTCTCCTGGAGGATTGCATCAAATTTGGTATCTAGAGCTTGTTCTAATTCAATTGGAGCATCCTATCCGGTTTGAATTTTCCTTACTTTGAGTTTGCGTTTTCTCTTCAATTTTTTTGTGTTAATTTCGTGTTGTATGAACTTGCTTGAGTTCTTCACATGTTCCTTGAGTTATCTTCATCTTGAATTTGAGTTTTCATGTTAAAAAATTCCTAGATCTAAAATTCCTATCAATTCCTTGTGTTTTCACCGTTTAATTTTCTTTCTAAGCTTGTTCTAGTAATTTTCACATGTGTTCTTGCTTTTGCTTCATATGAACCGTGCCAAATCCATGCTATTCCGTGAATTACTGGTTTGAATGTGTTTGAGGTGCTGTTCACATGTTTTAAGTGCTAAGAATTGTGCATTACAAGTTCAAGTAGCTTTCACCATGCTTAATCTTGCTTACTAGTAATTTTAGACTTAATTTTGCCTTAGTCTTAGGTTTTTCTCAATTCGGTCCAGCGAAAGAAAGTCAAGAAAAAGAAGTACAAATTCAAAGGAAAAAGAAAATCAAAAGAAAGATTACAAGAAAAAGAATCACAAGAAAAATCAAAGAGAAGAGAAAACTAGAAAAGTGAAACTAGTGGAAATTCAAGTGAATAGAAAAAGAGCAAATGAAAAGTGAATTTAGTGAAATTAAAGCCTAATTGTGCAGTGCAGTACCTTGACTAATTGAGCCTCTAAATACTCCCAAAATTAGTGGTTCAAAGGACTTAGAGTACTAGAGACACTTAGGACTAAGCATTATCACAAAAACTTGAGTTTAGATTGCTAGTAGCCTAGATTCTTGAACTTGTGGTGTGTGATGTGCTTGGTAACTTGAAACTCTATTTTTTTCCCCTGTATTTTGAGCATATTACTTGGCTGTACAGTGGTGGAAAAACTGCACCTAATCATTTAAAATAACTTCACAAAAATTCACTTGAAACTTGCCTAAAAATCCGGTTTCAAATTGCTATTAAATTGGCTTGAAATTTTGTCTTCGGTGTTGCCATAATTTTCCAGTTTTTGAGCATTATTTGTGGCTGTCCAAACTGCAGTAGTTTAGTGTCTTTGTCACATATAAACTTCTTATATTTGAGTAGCCAAAATTTTGTTCATTGAGTACCTTTTATTGCTTGTCATTTTCGGACTCCTAAGTTTTGTCTTGAGTTTGTATTTCTTGGAATTCCTAAGCTTGACTCTAGAACCGTTCCTCTTTCACTTTGGATACTTGAACCTTGAATGATTGATTAGAGGTTTGAACAAGAGTATTAAGAGAGGTTGAGTGGAAAAAGACAAGAGAGAACATTAGAGAAAAAGTCTTGAAGTGTGAAATACGAGTGACTTGAGTGTATACACTTAGTGAGTGGAGAGGATCTCAAATTTCTTCTATATTTTGTGTACTAATCTTTCTTGTGCAGCTATGGATAGTTCCCCTAGTGTAGGAAATGATCTTTCACCTAAAACTAAGAGAATGCTAGATTTAATGAAAAGTATGTGGCAAACTAGTTTAGAGGAGAGGTTTGACCTAGAAAGGAGAGCTAAGGAAGAGAGAAAGATTAGGAAGGAACTAGAGAAGAAAATTCTTGAAGATACAAGTGGAAACCAACCAAAACATGGACTTAGAGGTGCTGGAAATTCTAGCCACCGAGGAGTGATAGTAGAGGGAGCCAATCTATACCTAAGAGTAGTGAACATCATGGGAGGAAGGAGAAAACCTTGAGAGAAAAGCATGAGAGAAGGGAAAGGAAAGAAAGAAGGTTGTTAGAAGAAAATGAAAAGAATTATGACAAGTATTGGAGAAGAGAAAAAGAAAGAATGATAGAGGAATTGAGAGAAAAAGAATTGAGAGCAAAAGAAATTAAAGAATTGGAGTTAATGGAAAAACAAATGAAGGAGAAAAGTGATATTTTATTTGCTTATACTAACCCTTCATTTGATTGTTTTAATTCTTATTTGGAGAATATTGTAGGTTTGGTTCCAAAGGATGACTACCAAGAGGAAATTGACAACCTCTTGTGTGAAGATGTAGAAATAAAGGCACTTGAAGACCATTGTGAAGTTGTTTGTGACCATCTTTACAAACAACCTTTTGTTTTGGTGCCTCGTGAAGAGTTGTTCATAATAGAGCCTTGGAACAAACATTGTGAAGAAAAGGAAATACCTATAAAGTTTGAACTTCCCTTTGAGAAAAATTCCTTACCACTTACTATTCCTTTTACTTCTAATAAAAAGGATTTTGCATGTTATAACCTTGAGTATTATGGAATTAGACCTTGGACAATTCTTGAATTTAGCAATTTGGAATTCTTAATTGTACCTAATGATTTTTATCTTAATCGTGTTGAATGTCCTTCTAGGTTGATGGAAGAGTTTAAGAAGGAGGGTACATTGCAAATTTCTACACCTAGAAGAAGAATCTTAACTAAGAGTTTCAATCTTGACATGTCCACACTTGAGGAAGTGCTAGTATCTACACAACTTGAAGTTGAAACTCCAAAGAGCTTTGGTTATGCTATGAAAGATCAACTAAGTTCTACTTTTACTTTATTAGATTGTGATGTTGATATTAGAAAACAAATTATCATGTTGTTATATGATTGGCAAATAAATAACTTAGGTAAATCTAGCAAATTTAAAGAGTGTTTGAATAGGAAGTCTTATTTACTTTTACAACTATGCAATCACTTTAAGAAACAAATTTACCTCTATGTTGCATCATATAATAACCAATTTGAGGAACCTTGTTTAATCTTTGATCAGGGTGGAATTTTATTGTAGGTGGAGCTCAAGTCAACTTGGGGACAAGTTGACCATAAGAAGGAGGGTTTGATGGAGGACCATCTCCAAAAGCCCAACCAAACTCTCCAATCTTACTTTTCAATTTTGGGCTTCTAATAAAATTCGCTGCTGATTTTTGCATCTGACCTGTTTCAGTATTTCGATCATAACTCGAGCTACACAAGTCCAATGGAGGCGTTCTTGGTGTCAAATTAAAGAAGACTTCAAGGGCTACAAAATCTATGAAGACACCAAAACCCAGTTCGAACTGCAACTAGTTGGAAAATGAGCTTGAAGTTAGCGTTGGAATGCTTCCAGGAATTTTCAGCGAAATGTTTTAATGTTTAGGCTTATAAGTAGTTTTCTTTCAATTATGTAATTGTTTTAAGGATTTAATTTGAGCCTAAACTTGTAACAAACAAATAATTAGTGACCCTTAGATAGGATTCTAATCCAAGGGTTAAGCTTAGAAGCTTGGAGTGCAAGCTTGGTACCATGACCATTAGATGAGGATACTAATCCAAGGGCTAAGCTTAGAAGCTTGGAGTGCAAGCTTGATGCCATAATCGTTGGATGAGGATCTACATCCAAGGGTGGAGGATTGATCCTTGTCCTCCAAGTTAATCAAGCTTCCACCACAAGCTTCCCTTCATAGCCATTAGATTAGAATCTAATCCAAGGGTGGACATTAGTTCCTTCCTTAGCAAGCTAAGCACCACACCTTAGTAGTATAAATAGGATTTCTTTTGTAATTCAAACACTTTTGATAAAATTTCTGAATATTGAATTAAGCTAAGAGCTTATTCTTTGAGAGTATTCTCTCTTGTGTTCTTGTGAAGAACCTTGAATCTCATCAATGGCTTCCTTGTCCATTGTGGCGGTTCCACCTCTAGCTTATTGGCACTTGCCATGGCGCTTCCATCTCTAAACTCCTTCCGTTTTCTATTTCTTTTTCTCCTTGAGGCCTTGAGCTTCTTCTTCATTTGTCCAAGCCTCCATTGAAGCATGAAGATCCGCAACTTATATGCTCTTCTCCTTGAGGATTGCATCAGTTATTTTCTGCTTAAAATTAGTTTTTCAAAAGGAAAAGTTGATACAACGCTTTTTAAGAAAAGTCTCTCAAAAGATTTCATTGTTGTGCAAATATATGTAGATGACATTATTTTTGGTGCAACTAATGAATCTCTGTGCAAAGACTTCTCTAAGCTAATGCAGAATGAGTTCGAAATAAGCATTATGGGGGAGTTGAAGTTCTTCCTGGGTCTGCAAATCAAGCAGACGAAACAGGGCATCTATATTCATCAACAAAAATATACCAAGGATCTTTTAAAGAAGTTCAAGATTGATGCAAACTCATAAAACTATGATGATGACTCCACGGTTTAACACCTTGAATGCCCCATCTTCAATTCACCAAGTGATCCTCACTCACAAATCAAGATAAGCTTGCGGAATAGGCTATGTATGTAGGATAGTTTCGGTAGGTGACCAAAAAAAGAAGAAATCAAAAATGGAATAAGATTAGAAGCATGGTAGCGCCATGATCCAAAGGAATCAATAAGCTAAGTGATGAATTACCACTTGAGTCATGGATCAAGGTAAGATTCAAGGTTTTCTTGAGAAACCCTAGGAGAGCACTCCCTTCTAAAGACACAAGTCTTAGAATTCTATTTCATTCAATATTCAAAAGTGAGTCTTACAATGAGAATTGCCTAAGTTATAATGCATAGTGTTGACCGTGTGACTATTGATGGCCATTTGATCCTTGATGGATTGATCAAGTGATGTAAGGCACCCCTCACTTGATCAATTCAAGAAGAATCTAGAATTAATGAGATCATAAGGTCCAAGACTCATCTAAGTAGTGATGATCATGGATTAGTTTTAAGATGGAATTTCTAGACCATGGATTAGAAACTAATCCAAAGGCTAGAATGTCTTCTTAGATGAGAGTCAACATTTGTAAACTTGACTTGAATTTACACCTTTGATTATGGAATAATCAAGTGGTGGAAATTCAAGTGAAGTTAGTGGCAATTCCACTAATTCTCTCTCCTAATCCACTCACTCTCTTTTAAGAGAGTGTATTACACTTGCTTAGTTGGGTCATAAGACTCTTAACCCCAATTCTAAGAGGCTTTGACCAATTAACCAAAAGTCAACATGTCCAATTGCAATGCTTGGCCGAAAATCACATATCAAGTGTAGGTCCAAGCTTATACAAAATTAAGCCTAAACTAATTACAAACTAATAAGAAGATTACAAGGCTTCTTTTGCCCAATTTGTTGACTTTGAGGAGTTGACCATTGACTTTGACTTTGACCATGACTTGTTGACTTTGACTTGGTCAACTCTTCCTCAACTTGAGCTTCTAGTCTTATTTGCATAGCCCTTGTTATCCTCATGTTTGGAGATGGTCCTCCATCAATCCCTTCTTCTTGAGGCAAACTTGGCCCCAAGTTGCTTCCATCACCACCTACATCACAAGGAGACAAATCACTAACATTAAATGAATTACTACTAATGAAAGAAGTAGGAAGGTCAAAGGAGTAAGCATTAGATCCAAGCTTCTTCAAAATCTAGAAGGGTCCATCTCCTCTTGGTAAGAGCTTAGATTTCCTAAGATTAGGAAACCTCTCTTTCCTCAAATTCAACCACACCAAATCACCAACATTAAATTGAACATCCTTCCTTTTCTTGTTGATGTATTCGACCACTTTAGCATTCTTCTTTTCAATTTGCTCCCTCACCTTAGCATGTAAAGCCTTCACCTTCTCAGCCTTGTTTGCACCCTCACGGTCCATTACAATCTCAATAGGTAAAGGAGTTAGATCAAGTGGAGTAAGAGGATTAAAACCATACACAATTTCAAAAGGAGAGTGAAGTGTGGTAGAATTGACAACTCTATTATAAGCAAATTCAATATGTGGCAAACACTCCTCCCATGATTTAATATTTCCTTTCTCAAAACTTCTCAAAAGTTGGCCCAAAGTTCTATTCACCACTTCAGTTTGCCCATCTGTTTGGGGGTGGCAAGTGGTGGAGAATAAGAGCTTTGTGTCAAGTTTGCTCCATAGGCTTCTCCAAAAGTGACTTAGGAATTTTGAGTCCCTATCACTAACAATGGTTTTGGGCATGCCATGAAGTCTTACTACTTCTCTAAAGAAGAGATCGGCTATGTGTGGTGCATCATCTACCTTGTGGCATGCTATAAAGAGTGCCATCTTAGAGAATCTACACACTACCACAAAGATAGCATCCATACCTCTCTTGGTCCTAAGAAGGCCTAACACAAAATCCATAAATATATCAATCCAAGGAGAGGTAGGAATTGGCAAAGGAGAATATAAACCATGATTCATTGATTTAGACTTGGCTTTATGGCATGTAATACACCTAGAAACCACTCGGTGCACTAGCTTCTTCATGCTAGGCCAATAGAAATGTTCCTTCAAAGTAGCCAAAGTCTTATCAATGCCAAAATGGCCCATAATTCCACCTTCATGTGTCTCACATGCTAATAACTCTCTCAAAGAACTCTTAGGCACACACAAGCATTTACCCTTAAAAAGGTATCCATCTTGCCTAAAGAATTCTTCATGAGCACCATTGATGGAGGACCATCTCCCAAGCATGAGAATTACAACAGAAATGCAAAGTTAAATAGAAGCTCAAGTTGAAAAAGAGTTGACCAAGTCAAAGTCAACAAGTCAAAGTCAAAGTCAAAGGTCAACTTTTGGAAGTCAACAAATTGGGCAAATGAAGCCTTGTAATTTTCTAAGTATTTTGTAATTAGTTTAGCATTAATTTGTGTAAAGCTTGGACCTATGTTTGTTTGTGAATTTCGGCCAAGCTCCTTTTATGGACATGTTGACTTCTATTTGTGTTGGTCAAAGCCTCTTAAGATGGGCTTAAGTGTCTTATGACCCAACTAAGCAAGTGTAATACACTCTCTTAAAAGAGAGTGGATGGATTAGGAGAGAGAACTAGTGGAATTGCCACTAACTTCATTTAAATTTCCACCACTTGATTATCCCATAATCAACTTTTGGAAGTCAACAAATTGGGCAAATGAAGCCTTGTAATTTTCTAAGTATTTTGTAATTAGTTTAGCTTTAATTTGTGTAAAGCTTGGACCTATGTTTGTTTGTGAATTTCGGCCAAGCTCCTTTTATGGACATGTTTACTTCTATTTGTGTTGGTCAAAGCCTCTTAAGATGGGCTTAAGTGTCTTATGACCCAACTAAGCAAGTGTAATACACTCTCTTAAAAGAGAGTGGATGGATTAGGAGAGAGAACTAGTGGAATTGCCACTAACTTCATTTAAATTTCCACCACTTGATTATCCCATAATCAAAGGTGTAAATTTAAGTCAAGTTCTAAATTGTTGACTCTCATCTAAGAAGGGATTCTAGCCTTAGGATTTACTTCTAATCCAAGGCATAGAATTCCATCTTAATTAATCCATGATCATCACAAACTTAGATGAGTTATGAGCCTCTTGATCTCATTAACTCTAGATCCTTCTTGAATTGATCAAGTGAGGGGTGCTTAGCATCACTTGATCAATCCATCAAGGATCAAGTGGCTAGGATGACTCAAGGCCAACCACACACAAGGGGTCTTATAACTTAGGCAATTTCCATTTTGGAATCACTTTGAATATTGAATGAAATAGAATTCTAAGACTTGTGTCTTTAGACAGGAGTGCTCTCCTAGGGTTTCTTCAAGAAAACCTTGAATCTTATCTTGATCCATGACTCAAGTGGCGATTCATCACTTAGCTTATTGATTCCTAGAATCATGGCGCTACCACCCTTCTAGTTCTTCATCCATTTTTGATTTCATTCTTCTTTGGTGCCAAACTGAAACACTTTCCATTTCTTAGCCTATTTCGCAAGCTTGTCTTAATTTGTGAGTGAAGATCACTTGGTGAATTGAAGATGGGGCAAACAAGGTGTTGATCCGTGGAGTCTACATCCTAGCTTCATGGGTTTGCATCAAAATTTGGTATCAAGAGCTTGTTCTTCACCTAGTTGTTCTTCACTTGTGGTATTGAGTCTAACTCCTAATTTTTTCATTTCAATTTTTGATTCAATTGAATTTTTATTTGAGTTTTGTTGTGTGTCTTGGCTATCCAATACATAGATGAGATGTTCTGACACTCATGGTTGATCATACATGGCCTATTTTACATGCTAGACACATTCTAGTTGATAACCCATATGTGTTTGATGAATTTTCTCAATATGTATTTTGAGTCTCTTTGCTGGAATTTTAATACCCTGCATCTTATGTGGCTTGATTAGTGCTTATATGTGTTATTATTATGTGCATTGCTCATTAGAAGTTCAAGTTACCACTACCATACATTATCTTGCTTGTTAAGCAAAGTTTGACTTGACTTGCTTGAGTATTTGAGCCTATACTTAGACTGTCCAGAAAAGAATAGTCAAAAGAAAAATATAGAAAAACAAAAGAAAAGAAAAGAGCAAGAGAAAATATTCAAAGAAAAGAGTCAAAGAAAAATTCAAGAAAAGAAAATACAAGAAAAGAAGATTGAAGAAAAATTAGAGTGAAAATTGAGTAGCTCTTGTAGTAGAAAATTTTTGGGAAAAATTGAGTGCAGTACCTTGGTAAATTGGGTCATTAAACACCAAAACAGTTAGTGTCCAAGCTCAATTTAGGCATCATTACTCATTAGGCTCAAGCATCATATTACAAATTGTGTCAAATTTGCTAATAGCATGATATTTGAACTTGTAGTGTGCTTTGCATGTGCCTAGACATATTTGCCCTGTTTTTGCCCTGTTTTTGGACCCATATTTGTGGCTGCCCTGCACCTTAATTTTATCTTATTTAGTGCATAAATATTATCCAAACCAATCCCAAAAATTTCAAGTCATTTTGAGCCAATTTTCAAGCCTAACTTCCAGCTTAGTGACGGTTTTGCTGTTGCTGTGGCAGTTTCGGTTTTGCAGTTGGTTCAAGGGGTTAAACGTTGATTTATTGAATTATGGGAAATTTGTCATCCAACATACATATATATAAGCTCAACTGGAAAGTTTCATAATTTTCCAAGCTTATTTGCTATGCTAAAAAAATTTCACAAGTTTGGGCAGATTTGGTGACGGTTCAGTAAATTTTCCAGCAAATTGCATCTTGATTTCTACCATTCTTTGAGATTTTGTTTCAAAATTTTTGCAGTTTTTAAATACTAGTTTTCCTTCATTTTTAGTACAGTAAATATATTAGCCTTTGTCTTAATCATTAATTTCCATTTTTTGTCATTGAGTCTTGTTTTGTTGCTTGTCTTCTTTGGCTTCCTACTAGTTTTGTCTTGAGTATTTGTCTCCTTTGAATTTCCTTAAGCTTGTAGTGAATTGTTCCTCTTTCATTTTAGTACATTGGACATTGATAATTGATAGAGGTTTCTCAAGAAACTTTAAGGAGATTGAGAGGAAAAAGGCAAGTGTGCACATCATAGAAAAAGCCATCTCAAGAGTGATACACGAGTGCTACTAGAGGGAAACACTTAGAGAATGGAAAGGATCTCTTATATAATTATATTTGTTATCTAACCTTTTCTTGTGCAGCTATGGATACTTCTCCTAGTGTTGGGAATGATCTCTCACCAAGGTCTAAAAGAATGATGGAAACGATGAAATCCATGTTAAGTGCTAGCTTGGATGAGAGGTTTGATCAAGAAATGAGATTAAAGGAGGAAAGGAAGATAAAGAAGGAATTGGAGAAGAGGATCCTTGGGGATACTAGTGGCAATCATGGTGGTCACAATGGAGGAGGGGCTGTACCTAGGGAGGGCCGTGGAAGCTTAAGCAATGAAGTACCTAGGAGTAGGAGAAATAGCTATAGAGGTAGTGGAAGTAAGGAAGACATTCCTAGTGGGGACTATAGCACACCTAGGGAGAGTGATTGGGGAAACAATTATGATGAGGATGAACCCATTAGAGGCCATTGGAGAGGTCATCAACCTAGGAGGCTGAATCACACCCCTAGAAGACATGTGGAAGAGGATGAGCCTAGAGAGTGGGGAAGAAGCAACAAGATTAAGCTACCAAAGTTCCTTGGAGATAGTGAGGCCAAGAGTTACCTAGATTGGGTGATGAAGGTTGATCAAGTTTATTCTTGCTATCCACACTTGAGTTAAGAGAAGAGGCTTAACTTACCCATCTTGGAGTTTGAAGGTTATGCCTTGGTTTGGTGGAACCAAGTCCTTGTAGATGCCGAAAAGAGGAGAAGGCCACACATCACTTCTTGGACCCAATTGAAGGATGCCATGAAGGGGAGATTTGTGCCTAAATCTTATACAAGGGACCTCCATGTGAAGCTTCAAAGATTAACTCAAGGTGGAAGGAGTGTGCAAGAGTACTACAAGGATCTAGAATTGACCTTGATGAGGGCCGGCTATGAAGAGGAGAAGGAAGCCACAATTGCTAGGTTCACTAATGGTTTGAATAGGGAGATCCAAGATGTCTTGGAACTCCAATATTATAGAACCTTGGAGGATGTCATTCACAAGGCCGAGAGGATTGAGGGCCAACTAAAGAGGAAGAGCTCCTTCAAGAAGTCTTACACCCATGGATCTTCTAGTTGGAAGGATATGCAAAAGAAGGAGGGATCATCCAAGACTTTTTACAAGTCTAGCCAAGATGACCCTAAAGGTAAGGAAGTTGCAAAACCCATTTCTAAGCCTTCTAACATTAAGTGTTTTAAGTGTTTAGGACATGGACATATAGCTTCCCAATGTCCCAACAAGAAGGCCATGATCATGAGAGGGGATGGAGGAATCACTAGTGAAGAGTCCACTCACTCTTCTAGTGAAGAAGAGGAAGCTAGTGCTAGTGAGCATTCAAGCATGGAGCAACCGGAAGATGGAGACCTACTTATGGTGAGGAAGATGCTTGGAAGTGCCCTCAAGGAATTGGATGACTCACAAAGAGAAAACATCTTCCATTCTAGATGCCTAGTGGAAGGGAAAGGTATGTTCTCTTATTATAGATAGTGGTAGTTGTACAAATGTTGTTAGTACTAGGTTAGTAAATAAACTAGAACTTAGGACATCCCCACACCCTAAACCTTACAAGCTACAATGGTTGAGTGATAAGGGAGAAATGGTAGTTAGTAAGCAAGTTCTTATTAACTTCTCTATAGGCAAATATAGAGATGATGTGTTATGTGATGTAGTGCCTATGGAAGCCACTCACCTATTACTTGGGAGACTTTGGCAATATGACAAACATGCCATTCATGATGGTGTTTTCAACACCTATGTTTTCTCTCATATGAGCAAGAAGGTCACCCTTAAGCCTTTGTCACCTAATGAAGTGTGTGAGGATCAAATAAAAATGAAATTAAAGAGAGAAAATGAGAAGAAAAGTGAGGGTTCAAGTGCCACACATAGTATGGCCGAGAGCTCCTCCAAGAAAAGCCAAAAAGAAACCAAACACCCTAAGAATCTAGTGTTGGCCGAGAGTTGCAAGAAAATTACCAAACATGCCACTAAGGATTCTAGGTTGAAAAACAAGTGTGGAAGCACCCATGATGCTAGGCAAACCGAGGCTAAAACAAAAGGGAAACTTAGTGAGAGTTTGCTTATTGGGAAAGGTGAGCTAAAGAGAGAATTCCTAGCTAGGAAAAGCATATTTCTTTGTTTACCTAATCCTCTTGTGTTGAGCACTAACATTGTAGGTAAGCAACAAGATTTGGATGCATTCAAGGAGGAGTTCAAAGATGTGTTTCCCAAGGACATTCCACATGGGTTGCCACCTTTGAGAGACATTGAGCCTTGGAAAATCATTGAATTTAGAAATGTGGAATTTTTAATTGTGCCTACTAACCTTTACTCTCATGATATTAATTGTTCATATAGGTTGATGAAAGAAGTAAAGAAAGAGGGCACATTACAAACTTACACATATATTGACATACCAAAGGTGCCTTGTGGAATAGCTAAAGGATTCACTCCCAAGAAATTTTGTGTTCTAGGACCAAGTGAGGAGTTATGCATAGAGGAACCATGGAGTGATCTAGGTAGAGGAAAAGAAGTACTTAGAGATTATGCATTATCAAAAAGGGAGACTTCTTTGCCTCTTACTTCTCCTATTATTTCTAATTTGCACAACACAATTTATGACACAATAGGTTCTCTAAATAGGTCTTGGGAAATGTTTGAAAATGTCAAGTTGAGATTCTTGTTTGATTCTACTAATGGTTGCCCTTTTAGGTGGAAGAATGAGTCCAAGAAGGAGGAAACATCACAAGCTTCTACACCTAAAAGAAGACTTTTAAACAAGAGTTTCAAACATGATTCCACAAGGATTGAAGAACTAATATCTACACTTCTAAAGGAGGAAATAGAAACTCCTTGGAGTTTAGGTTTATGCATAGACAATCACTTGATTTCCTTCTTCACTTATTTACATTTTGATATTGATATTAGTGGGCAAACCATCTTGATATTAAAAGTTAAACTTAAAAGAGTTTGCTTGATCTTTGATCCGGGTAAAATGATTTTGTAAGTAATAAGCTAAGGCCACTTGAGGACAAGTTGGCCACAAGAAGGAGGGATTGATGGAGGACCATCTCCCAAGCATGAGAATTACAAGAGAAATGCAAAGTTAAATAGAAGCTCAAGTTGAAAAAGAGTTGACCAAGTCAAAGTCAACAAGTCAAAGTCAAAGTTAAAGGTCAACTTTTGGAAGTCAACAAATTGGGCAAATGAAGCCTTGTAATTTTCTAAGTATATTGTAATTAGTTTAGCTTTAATTTGTGTAAAGCTTGGACCTATGTTTGTTTGTGAATTTCGGCCAAACTCCTTTTATGGACATGTTGACTTTTATTTGTGTTGGTCAAAGCCTCTAAAGATGGGCTTAAGTGTCTTATGACCCAACTAAGCAAGTGTAATACACTCTCTTAAAAGAGAGTGGATGGATTAGGAGAGAGAACTAGTGGAATTGCCACTAACTTCATTTAAATTTCCACCACTTGATTATCCCATAATCAAAGGTGTAAATTTAAGTCAAGTTCTAAATTGTTGACTCTCATCTAAGAAGGGATTCTAGCCTTAGGATTTACTTCTAATCCAAGGCATAGAATTCCATCTTAATTAATCCATGATCATCACAAACTTAGATGAGTTATGAGCCTCTTGATCTCATTAACTCTAGATCCTTTTTGAATTGATCAAGTGAGGGGTGCTTAGCATCACTTGATCAATCCATCAAGGATCAAGTGGCTCGGATGACTCAAGGCCAACCACACACAAGGGGTCTTATAACTTAGGCAATTTCCATTTTGGAATCACTTTGAATATTGAATGAAATAGAATTCTAAGACTTGTGTCTTTAGAAAGGAGTGCTCTCCTAGGGTTTCTTCAAGAAAACCTTGAATCTTATCTTGATCCATGACTCAAGTGGCGATTCATCACTTAGCTTATTGATTCCTAGAATCATGGCGCTTCCACCCTTTTAGTTCTTCATCCATTTTTAATTTCATTCTTCTTTGGTGCCAAACCGAAACACTATCCATTTCTTAGCCTATTTCGCAAGCTTGTCTTAATTTGTGAGTGAAGATCACTTGGTGAATTGAAGATGGGGCAAACAAGGTGTTGATCCGTGGATTCTACATCCTAGCTTCATGGGTTTGCATCAACCATTAGCACACAAAGGCCACACTCGGCCGAAATCATCATCACATGCATATAATTCCTTGATGTGCTCAAAACCTAGCAACTTAGTTTCTAGCATGCATATCAAAGTAAACCTCCTACTAAGTGCATCAGCTACCACATTAGTACTACCCTTCTTGTATTTAATCATGTAAGGAAAGGTTTCAAGGAATTCTACCCATCTTGCATGTCTCTTGCTTAGCTTGCCTTGGCCCTTGATATGTTTGAGGGCTTCATGATCGGTGTGCACCACAAACTCCTTGGGAAGAAGGTAGTGTTGCCACACTTGGCAGGACCTCACAAGTGTATACATCTCCTTATCATAGGTGGAGTAGTTGAGTTGAGCACCCTTGAGCTTCTCACTAAAGTAGGCAATTGGGTGCCCCTCTTGCATCAACACGACTCCAACACCTAGGTTAGAAGCATCACACTCTACTTCAAAAGAACAAGCAAAGTTAGGTAAGGCAAGAATAGGTGCATGTGTAAGCTTATCTTTAAGTAGATTGAAAGCATGTTGTTGTGCTTGACCCCAAATAAAAGTAGAATCCTTTTTAACTAGTTCATTAAGAGGTGAAGCAATAGTACAAAAGTCTTTAACAAACCTCCTATAAAAACTAGCTAAACCATGAAAGGATCTTACTTCCCTTGCATTGGTAGGTCTCGGTCACTCTTGGATGGCCTTGATCTTGCTTTCATCCACTTGCACACCTTGCTCACTCACCACAAAACCGAGGAATATAACTTGATTGGTGGCAAATGTGCACTTCTCTTTGTTGGCATACAATTGTTGTTCCCTAAGCACTTTTAAAACAAGCTTCAAGTGTGTTAGATGTTCTAAGAAAGATTTGCTATAAATCAAGATATCATCAAAATATACAACAACAAATTTTCCTAGAAACTGTCTTAGCACATGATTCATCAACCTCATAAAAGTGCTAGGTGCATTTGATAAGCCAAAGGGCATGACAAGCCACTCATATAGTCCAAACTTGGTCTTAAAAGCGGTTTTCCACTCATCACCCTCTTTCATCCTAATTTGGTGATAGCCACTTTTAAGATCAACCTTGGAGAATATCTTAGCTCCATGTAGCTCATCAAGCAAGTCATCTAGCCTAGGGATTGGATGTCTATACCTTATAGTTATATTGTTAATGGCCCTACAATCGGTACACATCCTCCATGTCCATCCCTTACTCATCAACTCCTCAACTTGCCTTTGCATTTCATGAGTCTCTTGAGGAGAACTCCTATATGTGGGCCGGTTGGGTAAGGGTGCACCGGGTACTAGATCTATTTGATGCTCAATCCCTCTAAGTGGGGGAAGGCCTCGGGGGATCTCCTTAGGGAAGACATCATCAAACTCCATTAACAATGACTCAAGGTCCTCTTGTTTGCCTACCAAGTTAGTGCTCAAAACTAATGGTGTAGGCAAACATAGGAACATACTCTTCCTAGCTAGATATTCTCTTCTTAGCTCACCTTTTTCCATAAGAAAACTCTCACTAAGTTTTCCCTTATATATAGTCTCGGTTTGCATATCATCATGGGTGGCTACACACTTTCCTTTCATCCTAGAATCACTAGTGGCATGTTTGGTAATTTTCTTGCAACTCTCGGCCAAGGCTAGCTTCCTAGGATGTTTGGTTTCTTTTTGGCTTTTCTTGGAAGAGCTCTCGGCCACACAAGGTTTGGCACTTGAACCCTCACTTTTCTTCTCACTTTCCCTCTTTAATTTTATTTTTATTTAATCCTCACACACTTCCTTAGGTGACAAAGGCTTAAGGGTGACCTTCTTGCTCATATGAGAGAAGACATAGGTGTTGGAAACACCATCATGAATGGCATGCTTGTCATATTGCCAAGGTCTCCCTAGTAAAAGGTGAGTGGCTACAATAGGCACTACATCACACAACACATCATCTCTATACTTGCCTATGGAGAAGTTAATAAGGACTTGCTAACTAACTATCATCTCTCCCTTATCACTCAACCATTGTAGTTTGTAAGGTTTAGGGTGTGGGGATGTCCTAAGTTCTAATTTATTTACTAACCTAGTACTAACAACATTTGTACAACTACCACTATCTATGATAAGTTCTCTTCCACTAGGCATCTAGAATGGAAGATATTTTCTCTTTGTGAGTCATCCAACTCCTTGAGGGCACTTCCAAGCATCTTCCTCACCATGAAGAGGTCTCCATCTTCCGGTTGCTCCATGCTTGAGTGCTCACTAGCACTAGCTTCCTCTTCTTCACTAGAAGAGTGAGTGGACTCTTCACTAGTGATCCCTCCATCCACTCTCATGATCATGGCCTTCTTGTTGGGACATTGGGAAGCTATATGACCATGTCCTAAACACTTGAAACATTTAATGTTAGAAGGCTTAGAAATGGGTTTAGAAACTTCCTTACCTTTAGGGTCATCTCGGCTAGACTTGTAGAAAGTCTTGGATGATCCCTCCTTCTTTTGCTTGTCCTTCCAACTTGTAGATCCATGTGTGAAAGACTTCTTGAAGGAGCTTTTCCTCTTTAGTTGGCCCTCAATCCTCTCGGCCTTGTGGATGGCATCCTCCAAAGTTCTATAATGTTGGAGCTCTAAGACATCTTGGATCTCCCTATTCAAACCATTAGTGAACCTAGCAATTGTAGCTTCCTTCTCCTCTTCATAGCCGGCCCTCATCAAGGTCAATTCTAGATCCTTGTAGTACTTTTGCACACTCCTTCCACCTTGAGTTAATCTTTGGAGCTTCACATGGAGGTCCCTTGTATAAGATTTAGGCACAAATCTTCCCTTCATGGCATCCTTCAATTGGGTCCAAGAAGTGATGTGTGGCCTTCTCCTCTTTTCGGCATCTACAAGGACTTGGTTCCACCAAACCAATGCATAACCCTCAAACTCCAAGATGGCTAAGTTAAGTCTCTTCTCTTCACTCAAGTGTGGGTAGCAAGAATAAACTTGATCCACCTTCATTACCCAATCTAGGTAACTCTCGGCCTCACTATCTCCAAGGAACTTGGGTAGCTTAATCTTGTTTACTTCCCTCACCCTAGGCTCATCATCTTCCACATGTCTTCTAGGGGTGTGATTCGGCCTCCTAGGTTGATGACCTCTCCTATGGCCTCTAATGGGTTCATCCTCATCATAATTGTTTCCCTAATCACTCTCCCTAGGTGTGCTATAGTCCCCTCTAGGAATTTCTTCCTCACTTTCACTACCTCTATAGCTATTTCTCCTACTCCTAGGTACTTCATTGCTTAAGCTTCCACGACCCTCCCTAGGTACAGCCCCTCCTCCATTGTGACCACCATGATTGCCACTAGTATCTCCAAGGATCCTCTTCTCCAATTCCTTCCTTATCTTCCTTTCCTCCTTTAATCTCCTTTCTTGATCAAACCTCTCATCCAAGCTAGCACTTAACATGGATTTCATCATTTCCATCATTCTTTTAGACCTTGGTGAGAGATCATTCCCAACACTAGGAGAAGTATCCATAGCTGCAAAAGAAAAGGTTAGGCAACAAATACAATTATATAAGAGATCCTTGTCACTCTTTAAGTGTTTCCCTCTAGTAGCACTTGTGTTTCACTCTTGAGATGGCTTTTTTCTATGATGTGCACACTTGCCTTTTTCCTCTCAATCTCCTTAAATTTTCTTGAGAAACCTCAATCAATTATCAATGTCCAATGTACTCAAATTAAAGAGGAACAATTCACTACAAGCTTAAGGAAATTCAAAGGAGACAAAAACTCAAGACAAAACTAGTAGGAAGCCAAAGAAGACAAGCAACAAAACAAGACTCAATGACAAAAATTAGCTACTCAAAATGGAAATTAATGATTAAGACAAAGGCTAATATATTTACTGCACTAAAAATGAAGGAAAACTAGTATTTAACAACTGCAAAAATTTTGAAACAAAATCTCAAAGAATGGTAGAAATCAAGATGCAATTTGCTGGAAAATTTACTGAATCGTCACCAAATCTGCCCAAACTTGTGAAATTTTTTTAGCATAGCAAATGAGCTTGGAAAATTATGAAACTTTCCAGTTGAGCTTATATATATATATATTGAATGACCAATTGCCCAGAATTCAATAAATCAACGTTTAACCCCTTGAACCAACTGCAAACCCGAAACTGCCACAGCAACAGCAAAATCGTCACTAAGCTGGAAGTTAGGCTTGAAAATTGGTTCAAAATGACTTGAAATTTTGGGGAATGGTTTGGGTGATCTTTATGCACTAAATAAGATCAAATTAAGGTGCAGGGCAGCCACAAATATGGGTCCAAAAACAGGGCAAAAACAGGGCAAATATGTCTAGGCACATGCAAAGCACACTACAAGTTAAAATATCATGCTATTAGCAAATTTGACACAATTTGTAATATGATGCTTGAGCCTAATGAGTAATGATGCTTAAATTGAGCTTGGACACTAAATTTGTGGGTGTTTAATGACCCAATTTACCAAGGTACTGCACTCAATTTTTCCCAAAAATTTTCTACTACAAAAGCTACTACTTTTTTCACTCAATTTTTCTTTAAACTTCTTTTCTTGTATTTTTCTTTTCTTTCTTTGGCTCTTTTCTTTGAATATTTTCTCTTGCTCTTTTCTTTTCTTTTGTTTTTCTATATTTTTCTCATGGCTATTCTTTGCTGGACAGTCCAAGTATAGGCTCAATTACTCAAGCAAGTCAAGTCAAATTTTGCTAACAAACAAGATAATGCATGGTAGTGGTAACTTGAACTTATAATGAGCAATGCATATAATAATAACACATATAAGCACTAATCAAGCCACATAAGATGCAGGGAATTAAAATTCCAGCAAGGAGACTCAAAATACATATCGAGAAAATTCATCAAACACATGGGGGCTATCAACTAGAATGTGTCTAGCATGTAAAATAGGTCATGTATGATCAACCATGCGTGTCAGAACATCTCATCTATGTATTGGACAACCAAGACACACAACAAAACTCAAATAAAAATTCAATTGAATCAAAAATTGAAATAAAAAAGATAGGAGCTAGACTTAATACCACAAGTGAAGAACAACTAGGTGAAGAACAAGCTCTTGATACCAAATTTGATGCAAACTCATGAAGCTATGATGATGACTCCACGGTTTAACACCTTGAATGCCCCATCTTCAATTCACCAAGTGATCCTCACTCACAAATCAAGATAAGCTTGCGGAATAGGCTAAGTATGTAGGATAGTTTCGGTAGGTGACCAAAAGAAGAAGAAATCAAAAATGGAATGAGATTAGAAGCATGGTAGCGCCATGATCCAAAGGAATCAATAAGCTAAGTGATGAATCACCACTTGAGTCATGGATCAAGATAAGATTCAAGGTTTTCTTGAGAAACCCTAGGAGAACACTCCCTTCTAAAGACACAAGTCTTAGAATTCTATTTCATTCAATATTCAAAAGTGAGTCTTACAATGAGAATTGCCTAAGTTATAATGCATAGTGTTGACCGTGTGACTATTGATGGCCATTTGATCCTTGATGGATTGATTAAGTGATGTAAGGCACCCCTCACTTGATCAATTCAAGAAGAATCTAGAATTAATGAGATCATAAGGTCCAAGACTCATCTAAGTAGTGATGATCATGGATTAGTTTTAAGATGGAATTTCTAGACCATGGATTAGAAGCTAATCCAAAGGCTAGAATGCCTTCTTAGATGAGAGTCAACATTTCTAAACTTGACTTGAATTTGCACCTTTGATTATGGAATAATCAAGTGGTGGAAATTCAAGTGAAGTTAGTGGCAATTCCACTAATTCTCTCTCCTAATCCACTCACTCTCTTTTAAGAGAATGTATTACACTTGCTTAGTTGGGTCATAAGACTCTTAAGCCCAATTCTAAGAGGCTTTGACCAATTAACCAAAAGTCAACATGTCCAATTGCAATACTTGGCCGAAAATCACATATCAAGTGTAGGTCCAAGCTTATACAAAATTAATCATAAACTAATTACAAACTAATAAGAAGATTACAAGGCTTCTTTTGCCCAATTTGTTGACTTTGAGGAGTTGACCATTGACTTTGACTTTGACCATGACTTATTGACTTTGACTTGGTCAACTCTTCCTCAACTTGAGCTTCTAGTCTTCTTTGCATAGCCCTTGTTATCCTCATGTTTGGAGATGGTCCTCCATCAAAGATGGATAGTGCCAAACGAATGAAGACTCTCATGCATTCATCTGAAGCTAGTCTAAGTAAAGATGAGTCTGGTAAGTCTATTGAGCAGACTGTATACAGAGGAATGATTGGATCTCTTCTTTACCTAACTACAAGCAAGCCAAACATAGTGTTTAGCATCTGTCTTTGTGCGAGATTTCAGTCTGACCCAAAAGAATCTCATCTACAAACTATTAAGCGAATATTAAGATATCTTGTTGGAACTACTAATCTCTCATTGTTCTACAAGAAAAATGATGATTTCAGTTTGAGTGGATTTTGTGATGTTGATTATGCTGGTGATAAATTTGAGAGGAAAAGCACAAGTGGAGGATGTCAATTTCTAGGCACCACACTTATCTCTTGGTCAAGCAAGAAGCAGAATTCCATAGAACTATCTACAACAGAAGCAGAATATGTCTTTGTTGCTGGGTGCTGCTCACAATAAAACATCAATTGGAAGATTACTCCAAGTTTGAAAATCATATACCCGTATGTTGTGATAATACCAGTGCAATCAATTTAAGCAAAAATCCAATTCAACATTCAAAAGCTAAACATATTGAAATCAGATTTCATTTCATTAGAGATTATACTTAAAATGGTATTTTTCATATTCAATTTGTACAAACTGATTTCCAATGGGCTGCCATATTGACAAAAGCTTTAGACGAAACAAGATTTAACTTCATTAAAGAAAAATTGGGAATTATTGTTTTATTTGATTAAAAATCCCGTCTGTTTATTGCTTTCATTTGCTATTCATTAGTCTAGTTACTTCGCATTAAGACGAAACGCTACGTCTATTCAAAAGTTCAAATAGTCTGTCTGACTCTTCAACAAATGCAATGTTATGTTATCTTTTTACATATTTTATTAAGTGTACAGGACGAAGCATTTAATGCCTCCTTAAATGTGTCTGGCACTTAAGGCAAAATTCTAGAACGATTAAGACATGCGCAACTTTCACAAAGACAAATCAATCATTAGGAGGGCAATGATGGGAAACAGTTACTTTTCTTTAGTCTACTCTTTGACCTAAAACTGTTTCAATACCCTATAAATACAAAGTTTAACTTCCTCTATTCTCTACTGCTTTTCAATTTTTTTTACTCTCTGTCAGAAGAACTCTCATTCTCTATAACTCTTTGTTTTTGAAATACAAACATGGTCGTCAAGAACAAAAAGACTAACTTTGAAGAAACTGAAGAGAACTAGTTTGATGCAAACCCATGAGGAAATTGGAAGGGATATTCATGGATAAGCAAGTTATTGCCCCAATATTCATTCACCAACCTTCAATCACTCTTAAAGACTCTTAAACTCAATGAAACAAGCTAGGAACTCAAGGTCAAGAGCTGGACAGCTCAAGGAATGAACCAAAGAAGAAGGAAACATTGAAAATGGAAGAGAATAAAGATGGGAGCGCCATGAATGGTTAATTCAATAAGCTCAAAGGATGAATCGCCACTTGGATGCAAGAATCCATGATAAGATTCAAGGTTTCTATGAAGAGAACCCTATGAGAGCTCTACGTAGTCTTCACAGACTGATGCAAACCCATGAGGAAATGATGATGGATCTTGATGGATAAGCAAGGCTTTGCCCCAATCTTTATTCACCAACCTTCAATCACTCTTAAACAGCAAAATAACTCAAGATATAAAAATGATAGCTCATGGTTAACAAAAAAGGGGGAAGAAAGAAATAAAAAAATGGAGAAGATTAAGAAGATGGGAGCGCCATGAATGGTGAATTCAATAAGCTCAATGATGAACCGCCACTTGGATGCATGGATCCATGATAAGATTTAAGGTTTCTATGAAGAAAATCCTGGGAGAGCACTCTCCTTTCCAAAGAGAACAAGTCTCAATTTTATTTCCAAAATATTGACCAAAGTGTCTACAAATGAAAGTGTTGACCAATATAAAGAAAGTGTGATGGGTCTAAGGTTAGAAATCTGAATTGTTCTCCACCCTAGGATGAAATGAGTGATCAATGGTGTGATGAGAGGCACCCTATGTTGAGCACACTTGAATTTAGGCCTTGTAATTGTAAAGTGTTCTCAACCTAGGATGCCTCTCATCACACCATTGATCACTCATTCATCCTAAGGTGGAGAACAATTCAGATTTCCAACCTTAGGCTCATTGCATTTTCATTAAATTGGTCAACATTTCTATTGTAGACTTTTAGTCAACTTTGAATGAAATAGAGATTTTCTCTTAAAATGAGTGAGTTCTCTCCTAGGATTTTCTTATGAGACCTTTGAATTTTATCAATGGACTTGATCCATAGTGACAATTTCTCAATTAGAGCTTATTGATTCAATCATGACGCTCTTCATCTTCTCCATTTTTTATTTTATTCCCCTTTGTTTTTGTGTTGACCATGAAATATCATTATTATACCTTGAATTATTTCGTTGTTTTGGTGTTGATGATGCTTAGTGAATGGAGATTGGAGCATTTCATTGCACATCCATGGAGAATTCCAATCTATTCAACATGGGTTTGTATCAATTTGGTATTTAGAGCTTGTTCTTCACCATTCTTATTCATCACGTCGGTTTGTGCTTTTGATTCTATCTTTTGATTTCAATTTTGCTTTAATTGAAATGTTGTTTGAGTGTTATTTCAGTTTTACTTTGGCTGGACACAAAGTTATGCATGTCATTTATGTGTTATATGCTACCATAATAGGCTACCATGTATTCTAGCCTATATACTCTATGTGTTTGATGATTTTCCCCTATGTGTAACTTGTGGTATCTTGCTGGAAATTGTTTGTCTTGCTGTTTTCTTGGTATTAATTGGTTCTATGCTTCATTATCATATGCATTACTCATTATAAGTTCAAGTTACTATCACCATGCATTATCATGCTTATTATCAAATTTTAACTTGAGCTGCTTGAGTTTGAAGCCACCAATTTGACTGTCCAGCAAAGAGTGAGTCGAAAGAAAATTGAGAAAATTCAAAGAAAAGAAAAATCAAGAGAAAAATATTCAAAAGAAAGAAGCAAAAGAAAATTCAAGAAAAGAAAATATAAGAAAAGTGAGCTAGAAGAAAATTGAGTGTCAATTTGACTGTCACCTCATGAGTGAAATTTTTGGCAAATTTTATGTGCAGTACTGTGGCTATTTTGGGTCATTATATATCCAAAAAATAGTTCTTCAAGTTCATTGTAACTTTTAATTTCCTTAGGATCAAGCATTGTCATTATAATTTGAGTTAATTTTGTTAATAACTTGATTTTTGAACTTGTGGAGTGCTTTGCAAGTGTCTAAGAATAAACCCTTTTTTTTGCCCTGCATTTGAACCTCTATTTTGTGGCTACCCTGCACCTAAATTAAGCCTAATTTATACCCTAATTTCATTCCAAATTTCCTCCAAAAATTTGTTACAAGTTAGCCTAAATTTGCACCTAATTTCATGCTTTTGGTGACGGTTCTAGTAGTTTCGTGACAATTTTCGGTTTGGCTCTTGTTCAACGTGTTGTGACTTGTTTTTATGGCTGTTTGGAACTTTCTTTGATGCTACATATTTTCCTAAGTTCAACTGGAAGTTTTCACAATTTTATAGCATCTATTCATATTGGTTTGAGTGTTTATAAGTTGTGTAATTGGTGACGGTTTGGTGCTGAATTTTCCAGAATTTTTAGCTTGTTATTGTGTCCAGTTTTGCATTCCGTTTTGCTTCAATTTTTCAAGTTTTAAAGTGTCAATTTCTTGAATTTTATTTGCAGTAGTGTGAGTTTCCTTTGTCACGTTAAATTCTTCTTTTTGAGTAGCCTAATTTCTTCATTGAGTGTGTTTTTATTGCTTATCTTCATCTGGCTTCCTTTGGTTGTGTCTAGAGTTTTTGTTTCCTTGGAATTCTTAAGCTCTTGTTATTGGATTGTTCCTATTTAATTATTGGAAAAATAGGCCTTGCTAATTGTAACAGCCGAATATTTTTTTACTTTTTAAAATTAAATAAAATAATTAAATAAGTATTAGAAAATATCCTTGGGATGCAGCTAAGATTCTAGTGAGTGGGCTGTTGTAGTTTCTCCTCACAGAAAATCTTTTTAAATTTGGTTTGTTCGCTGAAACATCACTCACGTTCCTGTTTTGCAAACCCTAAAAAGATATCAGAATCTCCAACTAAGAGTAGAAACGAGGAGCATCTCTTTTGCCTCAACTTTTGCCACAATGCCCGATCTGCTCACATCCAGGTCAGGGTAGTTTCAATTTTTAATAATATTGCACTTCCTTTCTTTTCTATCGGTGTTATCTATTGATTCTATTATTTGGTATTATATTTTCGATGTGATCGATTATTTGGGATTACATTTTCAGTGTTATCTATTACCTCTGTTATTTGGGATGATATTTTATTTTAGTATCAGCCTTTCGTTTCTTATTATCATGTTTTCTTTTATTGGTGATGTTCACGCTGGTTTGATTTTGGTAGCATGATAAATATAATACGCGGCTTCCGCTTTAACATTAATAATAAAATAACCATTCTTCTGTGCCATAAAACCAAATCCTTATCTTAATGTTTGATGTGTACGTGCCATCATCACCCTTGTTATTTTATTTTATTCACAATTGCATAAGTCCCTGTGAAATATTGAATTCTGGAGTTTTCTTTTGGTGCCTGGGTATCGGGATAATTTTTGGAACATCTGAAAATGAACAATGGGCGTCGTGGAGGGTGTTTGCCACTAATACTGTGGATGGTGATGACATCCAGTGGAGATCGCAGCAGTGGAGATTGTGGCATGCAGTGCCGCCGATTTAGATATCTAGATTTAAGGCAAAGTACGCATTAGAGAATAACCGGGTGAATTGACCCGTCTGAAGATAATAATAAAACAATAATAACAAAATAATAATAATAATAAATTAGAAGTTGAAATTTAATGTTCATCTGAATCAATTATAATATACTATTGGATGGTTAAGCCTTATTAACCATGACCTGGAATTACTTTTACTGGAGTAAATACTTTATTTTAATTTTAATTCCTTTTTTTTATTCTCTCTTGTCGATTAAAATATTTGTTCGGTGGAATCGAAGCAACATTGTTTTTACATTTTAAAGACTGGACAAAGGTACATTAATTAAACTATTTATTTAACTTATGTTTATTATCAAATGTTACATTTTGTTGTGCTTCACATTAAACTACACGGTTTATATTTTCTCACATTAAGTATTTATTGATAACTATTTTAATCATGCAGTAAAATAATGTATTAGGCATGTGTTGTTACAATTATCTTATGTCGTAATTACTCCAGTTAATTATATTATTTTTGGTGAAATTGCGATGACGTTATTTTAGTTCTCTAGTTATCAAGGTGCAGATGAGTTTCAATCTTGTGTTACGGCTAGTTCCCTATTATTTTAGTTATACTTATTTCATTTACACGTGTATGTCAATTGTAATTCACTTAGTAAATTATATAGTGTCGTTATCTGTTTATTTATTTATTTTATTTGTATGGTTTGAGTTGAGATTTATATTGACATAAATGTTGTCTTTCGGTTATGTTATAATTAGTTTAGTGTGATTATTTTAGTAAATTTAATTGTGATGTGAAATATTTTATATGATGAGATGGATGGCGTGGGCTGAGAGATTGATGTTGCGGGCCATATTGCATTGATGAGTGTTAAGGTTCATAATAATCTATCGTGGATGTTTTCCTTTTATGAGAGGGATGGATGCCTACTGTTAGGAAGAGCAGTGAGGTTGCCCCTTGTTGTTTTAAGAATGGAGGAGATTATTATGAATGCTAGACGCATGAAAAGGTTTTCGAAAAGTGAGGATGAATGGAACTAGAACGGTTAACGGGTCGATGTAATGGCCTAGGACTACGAGGGTATTGGCGGTGGGGAAAACTTCCACTATGACCGATCACCATGAGTGGGAGTGAGTCCCGTTACAACACTGGTTGCCCTAATTGTGACTGTCTAGTATCTCTAGTGAGAGTGTCAGAGGTGACATGTACTCCTAGACATCGCTCAATGGTTTTAATGGTACCACATGGCATGAGAGGGAATTGTGAGTAGCATGCATCATACTGGGTTGCACGATATAATTGGCTTAGATAAATTGCGAATTGAGAGTGTACCTTCCTGATTCCTTGTGTTAAACTGTTCTTGTTGACCTTGTTATTATTATTAAAATGTGAACTAACCCTGTGTTGTGTTTGTGGTTGACACCTGTGATGACCCCGCGAACGGGCGAGCAGATGAGCAGTTTATGGGAGACGGAAATAACTTAGGCTAGGAAGGAAACCCGATTTCTTGAAGACGTAGCATGCCGTTTCTTTTTTTCTTTGAATTCGAACGACTGCATCTATTTATAAATGCTAGAATTTTTGTTTACCTATTAGTGATTTCGCTATTTGAGACGATTTTACCTCGTGAGACTCAAATGATTGTAGGAGTTTGTTGGCATTATGAAATAAAACTTAGTTCCATTCATTTAATGGCGTAATCATGTCCCGTAAATTATAGAAATTTGTGGCGTTGACGTTGTAGTAAATTAGGGGTGTTACACTAATTGATAAAAGTCTCCTAAGAAATTTCAAAGGAGATTGAGTGGTAAAAGGCAAGTGAACATCATAGAAAAAACCTCAAAAGTTTGATACATGAGTAAACTGAGTGCAAACACTTAGTGAGTGGAGATGATTTTTCTCTATACTATTTCTCTTATGCGCTAACCTTTTTCTTCCTTTCAGCCATGGCAGAAATGTCCTCAAATAATGATGATCAATTACATCCTAGTGACATGAGATTTATGGAGATCTTTATGGAAAAAAAAATGAATCAAATACAAACTGAAATGAAAGAAAATGTGAAAGAATGTATGAGTAAGTTGTATGAACAAAATTGGAGGGCATTGAGGGAAGAAAATAAGAGACTTGAATGTGATTTGAAAGAGATAAAAAATAGAGTGGGGAGAGGAAATCAAAGAGCTTACACTAGTTTAAATGATAAATTTGATAGGCTGGAAAAAGAAGACCATGAGAGGGGAAGGAGAAAATAATTAAGAGATAAAGAGTTAAGAGAAAAAGAGTTGAGAGAAAAGGAGATTAAAGAAATAGACTTGATGGAAAAACAAATGAAGGAGAAATGTGATTCTTTACTTGCTTGTACTAACTCTTCATTTGATTGTTTTGATTCTTATTTGAAGAATATTATTCCAAAGGACAATTACCAAGAAGAAATTGATCATATCTTATGTGAAGATGTAGAAAGCAAGACACTTAAAGGCATTTGTGAAATTTCTTATAACCATCTTGATTCTTTTGTTTTGGTGCCTGGTGAAGAGTTGTGCATAAATGAACCTTGGAACAAACACTTTGAAGAAAAGGAAATACCTATAGAGTTTGAGCTACCATTTGAGAAAATTTCTTTATCACTCAATATTCCTTTCCCTTGTAATAAAAATGATATTTCATACCTTATATTAGAATCTTATGGCATTAAGCCTTGAAAAATCCTTGAATTTAAAAGTGCAGAATTTTTAATTGTGCCTAATAACTTTTACTTTCACGATATTGATTGCTCATATAGGTAGATGGAAGAATTAAAGAAGGAGGGCAAATTGCAAACTTTCACATCTATTGAAGAAATATTTAATAAGGGACAAGTGGCTAAACAAGTTAGGAAAGGAGCAAAAACTCCTATGACTTTCGGTTATGCTATGACTAATCATTTAACTTCTTTCTTTACTTCTCTATGTTGTCTTGTTGATATTAGTAGGCAAAACATCTTTTTATTATATGATGAACAAACAAGCAAGATAGATAATCTAGACAAACTAAAAGAAAGGGAAAATTATAACTTGAATCCGGTCTTACACCCATGTAATCACTTTGAGATGCAAGCTTACCAATACTTTACATCATTGATAATGAGTTATGTAAGAAATGATAAACTTGATAAAGTTTGTTTGATCTTTGATCCGGGTGGATTTTTTGTTGTAGGTTAAAGGCTAAGGCAACTTGAGGACAAGTTGGCCACAAGAAGGAGAGTTTGATGGAGGACCATCTCCAAAAGCCCACAAAATCTCCATGTCAAAGCTAGAGGAAGAGGTCAATGCTCAAATCAAAGTCAAAGAAAAATGAGGACCTTACTCTTTCAAATTGGGATTGAAATAAAGTCACTGCTATTTTGGGTGTCTGACCAGATTCAGTATTTCGAGCATAACTTGGGCTACACAAATTTGATTAAGTTGCTCTTGGTGTCATTTTAAAGAAGACTTAAATGGCTACAAAATCTATGAAAACATCAAAGCCCAGTTCGGATTGCATCTAGGAGGATATTGGGCTTGAAGATAAAGTTTGGATTCTGCCAGGATTTTCCAACGAATTGCTTAAGTGTTAGGCCTTTCAATTATGTATTTGTTTTTAAGACTTGAATTTGGGCCTTGTAATTGTAAAGTGTGCTCAGCCTAAGCTACCTCTCATCACACCAATGATCACTCATTCATCCCAAGGTGGAGAATAATTCATATTTCCAACCTTATGCCCATTGCATTTTCATTAAATGGTCAACATTTCTATTGTAGACTTTTTTATGGAGGACCATCTACAAGCATGAGGATTACAAGGGCAATGCAAAAAATAATTGAAGCCTAAGTTGAAGAAGAGTTGACCAAGCCAAAGTCAACAAGTCAAAGTCAAAGTCAATGGTCAACTCTTGATAGTCAACATAATGGGCTTATGAAGCCTTATAATTTTCTATGCATTTTGTAATTAGTTTAGCTTAGTTTTTGTGAAGCTTGGACCTTATGTTTGACTTGTAATTTTCGGCCAAGCTTCCCCTTTTGGACATGTTGACCTTATTTGTGTTGGTTAAAGCCTCTTAAGATGGGCTTAAGAGTCTTATGACCCAACTAAGCGTGTTACACTCTCTTAAAAGAGAGTGGATGGATTAGGAGAGAGAATTAGTGGAATTTCCACTAACTTCATTTAAATTTCCACCACTTGATTATGTTATAATCAAAGGTGTAAATTTAAGTCAAGTTTATAAATGTTGACTCTCATCTAAGAAGGTATTCTAGCCTTTGGATTTGCTTCTAATCCAAGGCATAGAATTCAATCTTAATTAATTCATGATCATCATAAGCTTAGATGAGTTTTGAGCCTCTTGATCTCATTTAGTCTAGATCCTTCTTGAATTGATCAAGTGAGGGGTGCCTAGCATCACTTGATCAATCCATCAAGGATCAAATGGCTAGGAGCCTCCACAGTCATCACATTAGGCCGTATAACTTAGGAAAATTCTCATTGTAAGACTCACTTTTGAATATTGAATGAAATAGAATTTCTAAGACTTGTGTCTTGAGAAAAGGGAGTGCTCTCCTAGGGTTTCTTCAGAGAACCTTGAATCTTATCTTGGTCCATGACTCAAGTGGCGATTCCTCTACATAGCTTATTGATTCAATGAATCATGGCGCTACCACCCTTCTAGTTCTCCTTCCATTTTGATTTTCTTCTTCCTTTGGTTCCAAACCGAAACACTAGCTTAGAACATAGCCTATTCCGCAAGCTTGTCTTGTTTTTGGGTGAGGATCACTTGGTGAATTGAAGATGGGGCATTAAAGGTGTTGAATCCGTGGAGTATACCATCATAGCTTCATGGATTTGCATCACTTTTAGTCAACTTTGAATGAAATAGAGATTTTCTCTTGAAAGGAGTGAGTGCTCTCCTAGGATTTTCTTATGAGACCTTTGAATCTTATCAATGAACCTTGATCCATAGTGACGATTCCTCAATTAGAGGTTATTGATTTAATCATGACGTTTTCCATCTTCTATCTTCTCCATTTTTTATTTTATTCCCTTTTGTTTTTGTGTTGATTGTAAACAATCATTGTTATACCTTGAGTTCTTTCGCTGTTTTGGTGTTGATGATGCTTGGTGAATGAAGATTGGAGCATTTCATTACACATCCATGAAGAATTTCAATCTATTCAACATGAGATTGTATCAATCTTTCTCTTATAACAAAATCTCTGCACTTATATTTTTTTTATTTGTATTGGATAATTCTACAAATGAATAAAAGTATTAAAAGTAATATATTACTTATTTAATTTAAACATAATGAGTAATTATTGAATTTGAATTATGAAATATATTGTAAGATTGAGTTTCCTAACCACCACCGTACATCTAATATGCATATATAAACGTAATAAAAAATAATCATCTAACTTACATTAGAAGTGTTAGGGTTATAATATATATATATATATATATATATATATATATAAAGAAAGAAATGTAGTTAAAATGAAATCTTACGTATTAATTACAACATAGCCCTATGGATAAATAATCAACAATTGTCAACGTTACATGTACTAGTACAAAAATCACAAACAACAACGCGCAAAACACTACAGTTTATAGGTAACCATCGTGATATGTGACGCAGTGACATTTTTGTAATATTGATGTTACAGACTAAGATGGTTCAAATTAAAACTATCATAGTCTATAACGCGATGACATTTTTGTAATATTTATATTACAGACTAAGACAATTCAAATTAAAATTGTCATATTCTGTATTATAAATACTGGGCACTTCTCCTTTTTCGCGTAAAACCCTGCACTTCTCCTTTTTCGCGTAAAACCTTACACTTCTCCCTCCTTCCTTCTCCCCCTAAAGCCCAATCCTCTGCACTTCTCCCTCAATCATTCAACCTCGTCACCGACGAACTCCTCCATCATCGGCCCAATCCCTTCACGAAACCCCAAACTCTGGTGGCCATCTCCTTTGATGGAGGACCATCCTTATCTAGAAGAATCACAAGGTCCATGACAAAGAAAATACAAGAAGAAGTGGAGAGTCAACATCAAAGTCAAAGTCAACTCTCAAGTCAAGAGTCAACTCAAGACTTCTTCTTAACTTGTAATAGGACTTGTAATTTTTCTAGTATTTGTAACTTGTAATTAGGAAATTAAACTTTGAATAATTAGGCACATTTGAGCAAGTGTAGCTCACGGTTCTAGTCATACTATCAAGAACCGAAATTCACCTCTTAAAAGAGGGAGAGTGGGAGAGAATTGGAGGGAAAAGTAGTGGGAAAAGCACTAACTCAATTTGAATTCCAACCATTAGATGAGATCTAGAGTCTCTAATCCAATGGTTGAGTTCAAATTCAGCTAGCACATGCTTTTGGCACCAAGTCTTAAGTGAACTCTAGCCACTTGATTAAGATCTAATCAAGAGGCTAGCATTCAAACTTAAGACATGCTTCTTCCACCACTTCCACTTCAATCCGTGGCCATAGGATATTTGCATGATCCAAGGATGGAACTTGGTGATCTGTGTGATGTGCTTGAGAGAGCTTCCCACACTTTGATCCCAAGTCTCATCCCATGGTTACGAATTGAAGCTTGCTCTCCAAGGTGGCGCCAAATGCTAGCCTTATAAATAGTAGGAATTTTGAATTGTAAACACTTTTGATTAATTGAGAATTGAATTCAGAAATTTGAGAGTGTCTTCTCTCTTGTGTTCTTGTGAAGAACCTTGAATCTCATCAATGGCTTCCTTGCTCCATTGTGGCGGTTCCACCTCAAGCTTATTGGCACTTGTCATGGTGCTTCCATTCCTCTTTTAATCCGTTTTCTCCATTTCTTTTCTTCTTGACGCGCAAGCTTCTTCTTCTTAAACACCTAAGTCTCCATTGAAGCATGAAGATTCATGACTCCTATGCTATTCTCCTTGAGGATTGCATCAAATTTGGTATCTAGAACTTGTTCTACTTCAATTGGAGCATCCTATCCGGTTTGAATTTTCCTTACCTTGAGTTTGTGTGTTCTCTTCATTTTCTTGTGTAGATCCGTGTTGTATGAAATTGCTTGAGTTCTTCACATGTTCCTTGAGTTGTCTTCATTTTGAATTTGAGTTTTCATGTTAAAAAATTCCTAGATCTAAAATTCCTATCAATTTCTTGTCAATTCACCATTTAATTTTCTTCCTAAACTTGTTCTAGTAATTTTTCACATGTGTTCTTGCTTTTTCTTCATTTGAACCATGCAAATCCTAGTTCAATTCGTGAATCCATGATTTGAATGTGTTTGAGGTGTTGTTCACGTGATTTAAGTGCTAAGAATTGTGCAATACAAGTTCAAGTAGCTTTCACCATGCCTAATCTAGCTTACTAGTAATTAAAAAACTTAATTTTGCTTTAGTCTTAGGTCTTTCTAAATTCGGTCCAGCAAAAGAAAGTCAAGAAAAGAAGTATAAAAATTCAAGGAAAAAGAAAATCAAAACAAAGATTACAAGAAAAAGAATCACAAGAAAAATCAAAGAGAAAAGAAAACAAGAAAAGTGAAATTCTAGTGAAAATTCAAGTGACTAGAAAAAGAGCAACTGAAAAGTGATTTTAGTGAAATTAAAGCCTAATTTTGCAGTGCAGTAACTTGACAAATTGAACCTCTAAACACTCCCAAAATTAGTGGTTCAAAGGACTTAGAGCACTAGAGACATTTAGGGCTAAGCATTATCACCAAAACTTGAGTTTATATTGCTAGTAGCCTAGATTCTTGAACTTGTGGTGTGTGATGTGTTTGGTAACTTGAAACTCTGTTTTTCCCCTGTATTTTGAACATATTACTTGGCTGTACAGTGGTGGAAAACTGCACCTAATCACTTAAAATCACTTCACAAAAAATTCACTTGAAACTTGCCTAAAAATCCGGTTTCAAATTGTTATTAAATTGGCTTGAAATTCGGTGTTTCCAGGTGTTGCCATAATTTTCCAGTTTTTTAGCATTATTTGTGGCTATCCAAATTGCAGTTTTTTAGTGCCTTTGTCACATATAAACTTCTTATATTTGAGTAGTCAAAATTTTGTTCATTGAGTACCTTTTATTGCCTGTCATTTTTGGACTCCTAAGTTTTGTCTTGAGTTTGTATTTCTTGGAATTCCTAAGCTTGACTCTAGAACACTTCCTCTTTCACTTTGGATACTTGAACCTTGAATGATTGATTAGAGGTTTGAACAAGAGTATAAAGAGAGATTGAGTGGAAAGAGACTAGAGAGAACATTTGAGAAAAAGTCTTGGAAGTGTGAAATACGAGTGACTTGAGTGCATACACTTAGTGAGTGGAAAGGATCCTATTTTCTCTATATTTTTTTGTACTAATATTTGTTTTGCAGCTATGGATAGTTCCCCTAGTGTAGGAAATGACCTATCACCTAAAACTAGGAAAATGATGGATCTAATTAAAAGTATGCTACAAACTAGTTTAGAGGAAAGGTTTGACCTAGAAAGGAGAGCTAAGGAAGAGAGGAAGATTAGGAAAGAGCTAGAGAAAAAGATCCTTGGAGAGACAAGTGGAAACCAACCAAAACATGAGCCTAGAGGTGCTGGAAATTCTAGCTACCGAGGAAGTGCTAGTAGAGGAAGCCAATCTACACCTCGGAGTAGTGAAGGTGGGAGCAATGATGAAGATGACCATGAGTATAGGGGTCATAGGAGAGGTAGAAGGGGAGGTAGAAGAGAAGATTTTGGTGATTTTGGAGGGTATGGTCGAGGCAACCATTACTTTGAGGGAGAAGGTAGGATAGATGAAAGGAAACTTAAACTAAACCTACCTAAGTTTAATGGAGAAGGGATTGTCGAAACCTACCTAAAGTGGATCATGAAACTAGACCAAGTTTTCTCATGCTACCCCATTTTGAATGAAGAAAAGAAGTTGAACTTAGCTATATTGGAGTTTGAGGGATATTCATTAGTGTGGTGAAACCAAATTCTAGTAGAGGGAGAGAGGAGGAGGAGACCACAAATCACCTCTTGGACCCAACTAAAAGAAGCTATGAGAGCTAGGTTTGTTCCACCAACCTATAAGAGAGACCAACACATAAAACTCCAAAGGTTGACTCAAGGGACCAAGAGTGTGCAAGAGTACTATAAGGAGCTTGAGTTCACTATGCTAAGATGTGACTACCAAGAGGCTAGAGAGGCCACATTAGCTAGGTTTACCCATGAACTTAATGGGGAGATTCAAGAAATCCTTGAGCTCCAAAGCTATGTGACCATAGAGGAGGCCATACACAAGGCCGAGAAGGTGGAACAACAAATCAAGAGGAAAGACACCTTTAAGAGATCCTCTACTTCATACTCTAACTCTTGGAGAGACAAAGGCAAGAAGGAGGGCTATTCCAACACAAGAAGCAAGCATGACCGAGACACTACAAAGATAAAGGAGCTACATTCTAATTCTTCTAAACCTAGTTCTATTAAGTGTTTTAAATGTCTAGGTCATGGACACATAGCCTCCCATTGCCCAAACAAGAAAGCTATGATGGTGAGGAATGATGGAGCAATCACAAGTGAAGATTCAAGCTCATCATCAAGTGGAAGTGAAGCATCAAGTGCAAGTGAGCATTCTTCCTATGAGCAAGCCGAAGAGGGAGACTTATTGATGTTAAGGAGGATGCTAAGCAATGTAAGTAAGGAGCTTGATGACTCACAAAGAGAGAATATCTTCTATAGTAGATGTACTATTGAAGGGAAGGTATGCTCCTTAATTATTGATAGTGGAAGTTGCACTAATGTAGTAAGCACTAGATTAGTGGATAAATTAAAATTGAAAACATCTTCACATGCTAAACCATATAAGCTACAATGGTTGAGTGAAAAAGGAGAGTTAGTGGTAGACAAACAAGTACTCATATCTTATACTATTGGCAAATATAATGATGAAGTACTTTGTGATGTTGTTCCTATGGAGGCCACACACTTACTCCTTGGTAGACCTTGGCAATTTGATAGAAAAGATATACATGATGGAGTTGCCAATACTTACATTCTTTCTCATGTAGGTAAGAAGGTCACACTCAAACCACTAACACCTAAGGAGGTTTGTGAAGATCAAATAAAGATGAAGCTTAAAAGGGACCAAGAGAAGTAACTCACCTTAGCCGAGAGCTCCAAGGGCACACCCAAGCATGGTGGCAAGCCCACGGCCGAGAGCTCCAAGGGAGGTAAAGCCAAAGGGAAGTTGTAACACCCTCAAAATTAATTTTCATAAATAATTTCGTAGTTAAAACATTTACTAAAAATTCTATAAAAATGTACATATTAACTATTTACTGTTATAATTTGATTAGACAGAAAATGTAATTCAAAAATAATTTATCATTGGGTAGCAATATTATTACGTAATTTGAGAAAATTATGATTACATTTCTAAATAAAAATATAATAAAAAAATAAATTTGTGGTTTGACATTTTTATTACTATTTGATGTTTCAAATATTATTTTATATTTCGAATTACTGAAAATTTATTGTTTTAATTATATTATTATTAAGAAATCTTATTTTATATTTGATTTGAGAAATATTTTAAGAAATAAAAAAAAATAATAATAATAAAAATAAAAAAATAAAAAAAAATAATAATAATAATAAATAAATAAAAATAATATAAAATAAAAAATAAAATAAACTTAAAATGACTCATGCAGGATTCGAACCTGCAACATGCAAATTATTAAGCCACCACTTTAATCAACTAAGCTACTACATTTATTTGATACTTTTATAAAATATAAGATATATATTAAGTACTAGTTTATTGTTTAAAAAATTTTAAAATTAAAATGTCACATACAAGACTCGAACCTGCAACCTTCGGGTTAGAAGTAGAATGCTTTTACCAACTGAGCTAATAGGTTTATTTGATAAATTTTAAAAATATAAGGTATATAATAAGTACGAGCGAAATATGTGAACCAGAAAAATAGAGAAAAATAATTTTTAGATTCTTTATAATTTAGTATACATTATGGAATAATCATATATGATATTTGAATAATGGAAATAAAAAAAAAAATAAAAAAAAAATAATAATAATAATAAAATAATAAAATAATAATAAAAATATATATATATATAAATAAAAGTTAGAAAATTCTGAACAAGTGCAATATGTCATGAATGATGAAAAGATGCACTAAGTTAGTGGTGTTAGCACCAATTTGATTAATGGAGCACTAAAAAGAAAAAGAATTATAATTAATTGTTTATGGAAAAACCACTAAGTATATTAAATTTTACCACTAATAATATTTTAAATTTTATTTCATCTATAAATAGAAACCATTTGAGAACACTTCAGCCATGAATTCATTTGCACCAAAACACCAAAATCTTAGTTTTTCCAATTTTCCCAAAACCATAAGCTTATTTTGCTAAAATTCCAAATTTTTCTAAATTCACCAAAAACCTATTTCATTTAACTTTGAGAGTAGAATCAACCTTCTTTCAACCTTCAAAAGCTTTCTCAAAGTCTTCCAAAAGAGTAGCCAAAAGAAATCAAGGTGAGGGAAGTTTCTAAATTATTATGAATTTTCAAAGTAATAAGGATTGTAAGGAAAGTTGCAATTTATTTAAGTTTTCAATTACTAAAATAATGCATATTTAAAAAAAATATAAAAACAAAAATGATGCAAGCAAGAATTGAACCCATAACCTTCAAATTCTGAACCATGTCCTAACCAACTGAGCTATTCCAACTTTTGTTTATAATACCGCATATTTATATTTTTATACTGAAATATTTCTGTTTCCATTTATTTATATTGCATATAATATTTGGAGATCCTAAAATTATGAGATCTAACTAGGAGGCTCTGCCACCTTTACTGATTTCATAATTTTAGTTATTTATATAATATTACAATGATTAATTTTTCTATACTTTGAACTTGGATGACTTTTGATTGAACTTGAATAACTTTGGATGTGTACTTGGATGATGACTTAGATTGTTTATGTTTACCTTTTCTTTGAACTTGGATGATGATTGAGACTGTGATTAATTAACTATGCTATGTACGTGGAAGATTGTGATGAAAACTATGACGATTATATTATAAATTATTAATCTACAACGTAAAATATAATGATGGAGTGTACTTGTAATATCAATAAGTTGGTATTGTTTTAAATGAGATTTTTAGAAAGGGAGATAAGATTTCATTCATTCATGCATGCCTCAAAAGAGGTGGCCTCGGTTAGAGGTGCAGGATAATAACTTAATCCGTGCGTCTAGGTGGGATGCCGGACTTGGGGGATTTTTATAGTGAGAATTCATTTAATTCATGATGATCACATGATTGTTTATGAGATTCTCGTGCACCACCGTGAAATCCCAACTGGTCGGTAAGTTTTACGATGATGATGTCGTATTATCGAGATGGTACCACATTGCATATTTTTTGGAGTTGAGGATGGAGCATGCATCATATAGAAATTTCATTTAAGTCATAATTCATTCTTTATTTATTTGATTATGACATGTATTATATTGATAATTTTATATGATATGTATTTTTATTAAGATTTTTGGAACTTACCCTTGCGTGTTTGTGTCTGTGGTTTGACACCTGTGATGATCCTAAATTTTAATTGGGGGAGCAGATTAACAGGATAAATCTATTGGAGATGTGAACGAAGGATAAGCAAACATGAGGATTTTTGTGAATAGTGTGTATATTATAATTATCACAATATTACGTACTATGTGACATTTTGTAAATAACTTTTGATGTATGATTACGATGTGATCTATGTGATGTGTTTTATTTTGGTGACATTTTTGTTAGCAAGAGAAATTATTTTAAAATTTTATTTAAAGAAATCTAAATGAAGGGAAACATTTTCAAATAATAATAATAAATAGATAAAAAGGAAAATATTTAAGCAATGAAAAACAGCGAGGCGTTACAGAAGTTGTCTAATCCTAAGGTCCATAAGCTTGAAAAATTGAAAAGTAAAAAGAATGAAAAGAAAGAGAGCTTCTTGATAGAAAAGAGTGAGCTTAAGAGAGACTATCTAGCTAGGAAGTCTATGTTTCTATGCATGCCTAATCCTTTGGTTTTGAGTTCTAACTTTGTAGGTGAGCAAGAGAGCTTGGAGGCCTTATTGGAGGAATTTCAAGATGTCTTTCCCAAATACATACCTCACGGCCTTCCCCCTAAAAGAGACATTGAGCATCAAATTGACTTGATACCGGGTGCACCACTACCAAACCGTCCAAACTATAGGAGTTCTCCTCAAGATAACCATGAAATTCAAAAGCAAGTGCAAGAGCTTATGGACAAGGGTTAGGTGAAGGAGAGTTTTTCTCCTTGTGCATCACCCGTGATACTAGTGCCTAAGAAGGAGGGAACATGGAGGATGTGCATCGATTGTAGAGCAATCAACAATATCACTATTAGGTATCGCCATCCTATCCCTAGATTAGATGACTTGTTGGATGAGTTGCATGGTGCTTGTGTATTCTCAAAGATAAATCTTAAAAGTGGTTACCACCAAATTAGAATGAAACAAGGTGATGAGTGGAAAACCGCATTTAAGACTAAATTTGGATTATATGAATGGCTTGTTAATTCATTTGGCTTATCTAATGCACCTAGTACCTTCATGAGGCTCATGAACCATGTGTTGAGAGAGTTTTTAGGAAAGTATGTAGTTGTGTATTTTGATGATATTTTGATATATAGTAAAACTTTTCTTGAACATCTAACACATTTGAAGTGTGTCTTAAAAGTACTTAGGAAGGAACATCTCTATGCCAACAAGAGCAAATGCACCTTCTCCACTAACAAGGTAGTATTTCTCGGTTTTGTAGTGAGCTCTCAAGGAGTTCAAGTTGATGAAGGAAAGGTAAAAGCTATACAAGAGTGGCTTACTCCCACTTGTGTAAAAGATGTTAGGAGTTTTCATGGCTTAGTTAGTTTCTATAGGAGATTTGTTAAAGATTTTAGTACAATTGCTTCTCCTTTAAATGAACTTGTTAAGAAGGAAATTCCATTTGTGTGGGGGCCTAAGCAAGAGGAAGCCTGTCGGTTATTAAAGGAAAAGTTAACTAATGCACCTATTCTTGTTTTGCCTAACTTTGATTTGTCCTTTGAATTGGAGTGTGATGCTTCAAATGTAGGTGTGGAGCCGTGTTGACACAAGGAGCACATCCCGTGGCCTACTATAGTGAAAAGCTCAAAGGTGCACAAGTGAACTACTCAACATATGACAAGGAGATGTATGCCCTAGTGAGAGCCTTCCAAGTATGGCAACACTACCTCCTTCCCAAAGAGTTCATAGTGCATACCGTTCATAAGGCTTTGAAGCACTTGAAAGGCCAAGGCAAATTGGGTAAAAGACATGCAAGATGGGTAGAATTCATTGAAACTTTTCCTTATGTCATTAAATACTAGAAGGGTGTGAATAATGTTGTAGTCGATGCACTTAGTAGGAGATACACCTTAATTACCATGTTAGAAACTAAGATGCTAGGTTTTGAACATATCAAATGCTTGTATGAAAATGACATTAATTTCGGTGAAGCTTACATGATGTGTGTGCATGGGGCTCATAAAGATTTCTATAGGCATGAAGGCTATCTTTTTAAAGGAAAAACTTTGTGTATGCCTAAGACATCTTTAAGAGACTTACTAGTATGTGAAGCACATGAGGAGGGCATCATGGGGCATTTTGGAATTGATAAAACCCTAGCTATATTACAAGAACATTTTTATTGGCCACACATGAAGAAAGATGTGAACCGATTCATATCTAAGTGCATTGCATGCCATAGGGCCAAGTCTAGGGTTATGAATCATGGATTGTACACACCCCTTCCCATTCCTAATTTCCCTTGGGTTGATATTTCTATGGACTTTGTCCTTGGTTTGCCTAGAACCAAAAGGGGAATGGACTCATTGTTTGTTATAGTGTGTAGGTTTTCCAAAATGGCACATTTCATTGCTTGTCACAAAGTTGATGACGCCACACACATAGAAAACTTGTTCTTCAAAGAAGTGGTGAGATTGCATGGGTTGCCAAAGAGCATAGTGAGTGATAGGGACTCCAAATTTCTTAGTCAATTTTGGAGGACCCTTTGGGGCAAGCTTGGCACCAAGCTCTTATTTTCTACCACTTGTCATCCTCAAACGAATGGCCAAACCGAAGTGGTTAATAGGACATTAGGTCAACTACTAAGGTGTTTTGTTAGGGGTAGTGTGAAGACTTGGGAGGAGCATTTACCATTTATTGAGTTTTCTTATAATAGAGTAGTAAATGCAACTACTAAGTATTCTCCATTTGAAATTGTATATGGATTCAACCCACTAACACCTCTTGATCTTATTCTTTTGTCACTTGAGTTTGCTTTGGATGTAGATGGAGCTAGCAAGGCCGAAATGGTGAAGACTCTCCATGCTAAAATTAAGGATCAAATTGAGAGGAGATACACCAAGGTGGCGGCTAAAGCAAACCAACATAAGAAAGATGTTCAATTTCAAGAAGGAGATTTGGTTTGGCTTCATCTAAGGAAGGAGAGGTTCCCTACTCTTAGGGATCAAAAATTTCACCTAGAGGAGACGGTCCTTTCAAGATTCTCCAAAAACTTGGACCAAATGCTTACAAACTTGACCTCCCTAACACTTATACTTGTAGTAATTCTTTCAATATTAGTGATTTATCTCCTTTTGTTGAAGGTGAAGAGGAGCATAATTTGAGGGCAAGTTCAACACAAGAAGGAGGATTTGATGGAGGACCATCCTTATCTAGAAGAATCACAAGGTCCATGAGAAAGAAAATACAAGAAGAAGTGGAGAGTCAACTTCAAAGTCAAAGTCAACTCTCAATTCAAGAGTCAACTCAAGACTTCTTCTTAACTTGTAATAGGACTTGTAATTTTTCTAGTATTTGTAATTTGTAATTAGGAAATTAAACTTTGAATAATTAGGCACATTTGAGCAAGTGTAGCTCACGGTTCTAGTCATGGTAAAAAGAACCGAAATTCTCCTCTTAAAAGAGGGAGAGTGAGCGCCACTCTCTCTAGGGAGAGTGGGAGAGAATTGGAGGAAAAAGTAATGGAAAAAGCACTAACTCAATTTGAATTCCAACCATTAGATGAGATCTAGAGTCTCTAATCCAATGGTTGAGTTCAAATTCAGCTAGCACATGCTTTTGGCACCAAGTCTTAAGTGAACTCTAGCCACTTGATTAAGATCTAATCAAGAGGCTAGCATTCAAACTTAAGACATGTTTCTTCCACCACTTCCACTTCAATCCGTGGCCATAGGATCTTTGCATGATCCAAGAATGGAGCTTGGTGATCCGTGTGATGTGTTTGAGAGAGCTTCCCACACGTTGATCCCAAGTCTCATCCCATGGTTACGAATTGAAGCTTTCTCTCCAAGGTGGTGCCAAATGCTAGCCCCATAAATAGTAGGAATTTTGAATTGTAAACAGTTTTGATTAATTGAGAATTGAATTAAGAAATTTAAGAGTGTCTTCTCTCTTGTGTTCTTGTGAAGAACTTTGAATCTCATCAATGGCTTCCTTGCTCCATTGTGGCGGTTCCACCTCAAGCTTATTGGCACTTGCCATGGCGCTTTCATTCCTCTTCTAATCCGTTTTCTCCATTTCTTTTCTTCTTGAGGCGCAAGCTTCTTCTTCTTAAACGCCTAAGTCTCCATACAAGCATGAAGATCCGTGACTCCTATGCTATTCTCCTTGAGGATTGCATCATCCTTCCTCCTTCGTGAAACCCCAATCCCTTAATCCGTCAAAACGCTTGATGTAAGTCTTCCTTAGAAGTCTCACTAGTTTGCCCAATCTTCACCTCAACAAGCTTGAACTTCACGGTTACAAGGTCATCAATGGCGGAACATACACTCAAGAAGAAGAAAATTATAAAACGAAGTAGAAAAGAGGATGAGGAGCGTCATGCCTAAGCAATAAGCTCTAGGTAGAATCGCCATATGGAGAATGCACCATGATCAGACTCAAACAAGGTTTACTCAAGAAACCTAGAGGAGAACTTTCTCTCTCAAAAACAATGTGCTTCTTTCTAAATTCATCAAAAGTGTCTACAAATCTAAAATTTTCCTATTTATATGTTCGGAGTTAGCGCCAAGAATTTGAAATCTAGATCTATTCTTAATCCTTGGATTAGAATTAAGATCAATGTGTGGTAAGCCATGAGAGGCACCTCACACGGATCACTAATCCCTCCCCTAGGATTAGTAATTGATCAAGTGGCCACAGTGCAGCCCAAAGGAGGTGTGAAACATATATTGCAAATTTGAATTTCCACCATTTGATGAGATCTACATCATGTGGCTGATAAGTGCTAAATTATACATGTTTTCCAAGGTGTTTTCAGTCCATTTCCATCTATTTTCAGTATGTTTAGTCATAGTTTAGGCAAGAAAACAATAAAAATATCATATTTGTCTAATGTTAGTATTTGATTTAGTGTTTTGTTAGTTTTATAGGATTTTCGTGTATTTTTAAGTCATTTTATCCTTTTTCTTGTTAATTGTAGATTGATTGAAGAGAAGATAGAAGCTTGGAAGGAAAGCCCACGGACATAAGACGAATAAATCCCATTGAAGCAAGAAAGTCCGTCCAATTCGTGCAAAGTCCCTCGAGGCTTGCATCAAATGAAGTGCAAGTGGTAATCATCTGTATCGTCTGTGGAGGAATCGTCTGTAAGAATCATCCAGGGGAATCGTCTGTATCATCTGTGAAAGGCACCCGTGAGTATCGTCTGTTGCGTCAACAGACGAAACAAGCATCAAGCCTCGGACGCAACTGCATCAGACGAAACCGAGCTTCATCAGACGAAAGATCTCACAGACGGAAGAACACTTAGCATGAAAGATTGTTCAATTTGTGCACTTCTCGAGACTTGCAGTAAAGTAAATGAAAGTCGTAGTCATCTGTATCGTCTGAGGGTAGTAACTAAAGTATTGTCTGAAGGAATCAATTGAAGGTTTCATCAGACGAAAGCGAGCTCATCAGACGAAACCGAGCTACAACAGACGAAAGAGTCGCATCAGACGAAAGACTTGACAGACGGAAGAACACTTAGTCGTTGCAATTACCATTTTATTACAAGCAAGCAAGCCAGTATATTCAAATGTCACAATGCACCTGGACGTAATTCCAGTAAATGGGGGAACACTTCCTCACCTATAAAAGGAAGTATTGGGCGCGAAAAGAAGGGATGGGAATTGTAGATCCACAACTAACATTACTCTGTTTTTCCTTCTTTTGCGAGTTTCTCTCGTTTTTCTCTTCTCCGCTTCCGTTTTCCTTCTCTCTCCATCAAACCTTGAGATTCCTGAGTTTGTGAGTTGCGAAAGCATAATCAAGCAATTATGGAGCTTCTCTGGTGTTTGATCTCTGTTTTGTTTCTTTCTTTTCTCATTTCCATGTTAGGCTGAATTCTGCAGTTGGGAATGGGGATTTTGATTTCAGAATTCTTGTAATGAATCTCTTCTGTTAATTCAAGTATAATTCCACCGAATTGATTGATCTCTTCCCTGCTTAATGCTTATTCTTGAGATTTAATTCATGAAATTCAAATAGAGATAGAGATATTAATGTTTGACTGAATTGAACTCTGTCTTGAGAATTTGTATCTCGTGTCAACTATGAGATCGAGAGATGAATAGTTGAAGAAGGAGAGGAATTGTATCATTATAGTAGTGCATGAGTCTAGAGATAGAACTTGCATATTATGAGATGTTGTAACGAATTCATCTGTTCGCTTCTTGAATGAATCTCTGTTTTCGCCTAAGAGATTAGGGATGATAGTAGGCATTCAAAGGGACTAAGACCTAGAAATAGGATTAGTCTACGGTATCACGAATTCTAGTCTCCAATTGAGTGAGTTCTGCTGGATTAACATAAGAAGTAGTTACTTGAGGAAGGAATCAACTGAACCAATTCCCTAACTGTCTTTATCATCTTCAAAATTTAACACTTACTTGCTTTCTTCTATTTTACAGTACTTAGTTTTACACATGATTCATTCATCGATTCGTCTTAATAGCAAAGCATGTTGAGCATTTGGTAATTCACAATCAGTCTCTGTGGTTCGACAACCTGTTCTCATCTTTTCTAAACTTGTAACGACCGGTACACTTGCCGAAGGATTGACACATACATACTTTTTAAGTCAACAGTGGCCGGAATTCAAATTTGAGTGACATGAGAAATGTGACTCAACTTTGAATTTTAGCCTCTTGATTGGATCTAAATCTAATGATGCTAATTCACTCTTGCATAATTGCCTTTAAGCATGCATTCTCACGGTTCAATCTCCTCCTTTGATGGAGTATAGATCAAATGGCCAAATTTGAAAGGAGTTAGTGGAATTGCCACTCTCTCCCACACTTAGCACATAATTCGGTTCTTCTAGCTAATACAAGGTCGTGGCACACACTTGCCAAAATAAACCAAATTACTGAGTTCCTAATTCCTAATTACAAGTTCAAATAATCCTAAGACTATTACAAGGCTTGTTGAACAAGAAGGCTTGTTGAACAAGAAGGCTTGTTGACTCTCTTGTTGACTTTGACTTTGGGTCAACTTCAACTCTTCTTCTTTTTGCATCCTCTTAAGCATTGACCTTGTAACTCTCCTAGTATCATTGACTTCTATGATTGTGGTAGATGGACCTCCATCAAACCCTCCTTCTTGAACACAACTTGTCCTCAAGTTGTCATCTTCCTCAAAACCTACAAAAGGTGAAAGATCACAAACATTAAAGGAGTTACTTCAACCAAAATCTAAAGGAAGGTCAAGTTTACAAGAATTAGGGCCTAATTTCTCAATAATTTTAAAAGGTACATCTCCCCTAGGGAGTAACTTAGATTTCCTGAAGTTGGGAAATCTTTCTTTCCTTAGATGCAACCACACCAAGTCTCCCACTTTAAAATCAAAGGCCTTTCGGTTTTTGTTGTGAGCCTTGGCATATTTTGCATTCTTCTTCTCAATTCTTGCTTTAACTTTGGCATGAAGCTCTTGAATCCTCTCGGCATGCTTTACTCCTTGTCTATCATCAACAATCTCAAGAGGTAAACAAGCAAGATCAAGGGGGGTTAGAGGATTAACACCATATACAACTTGAAAAGAAGATAAAGAAGTAGTAGAATGAGCTACCCTATTGTAAGCAAACTCTACATGTGGTAGGTATTCCTCCCAAGTTCTAATGTTATCCTTTACAAAACTCCTAAGCAATTGTCCTAATGTTCTATTTACTACCTCCGTTTGACCATCCGTTTGGGGGTGGCAAGTAGTAGTAAATAAGAGTTTTGTACCAAGTCTTCCCCATAGTGATCTTCAAAAGTGGCTAAGGAACTTGGCATCCCTATCACCCACAATGTTTTGCGGTACACCATGGATCCTCACTTTTTCCTTGAAGAACAAAGTAGCAATATGAGAAGCATCATCCGTCTTGTGGCAAGGTATGAAATGAGGCATCTTGAAAAACCTACATACCACAACAAAGATGGAATCCGAACCCCTCTTGGTCTTGGGCAACCCTAGGGCAAAGTCCATGGATATGTCTAGCCAAGGTGAATTGGGCACGGGTAAGGGCATGTAAAGACCATGACTAGATAGCTTAGACTGTGCCTTATTGCAAGTGATACACTTCCTTACAAATTTCGAAACATGAATTTTCATTTTAGGCCAAAAGAAATGCTTATGCAATGTGGTAAAGGTCTTATCTATCCTAAAATGTCCCATGATCCCACCCTCATGTGACTCATATATCAAAAGTTCTCACAAGGAACAGTTAGGTACACATAAACAATTTCCTTTGAAAAGATATTCTTTGTACCTAAAGTAATCCTTAAAAGCACCTTTGACACACTCTTCGTACATGAGACCGAAATCATTATCCTTAGCATATAAGGTCTTTACATGTTCAAAACCAATTAATTTAGATTCAAGCAAGGAAAGAAGGATATACCTCCTACACAAGGCATCGGCTACTATGTTGGTTGACCCTTTCTTGTGTTTGATGATGTAAGGACAAGTTTCTATGAAGTCCACCCACCTAGCATGTCTCTTGTTGAGTTTCCCTTGGCTCTTGAGATACTTCAAGGCTTCATGATCTGAATGCACAATGAAGTTCATGGGAAGCAAGTAATGTTGCCAAGTTTGGAATAATCTCACCAATGCATAAAGCTCCTTGTCATAGGTAGAGTAATTCAATTGAGCTCCTTTCAATTTCTCACTAAAATAAGCAATGGGATGGCCTTCTTGATTTAGAACCGCACCAACACCTAAATTTGAGGCATCACACTCAAGCTCAAAAGTTAGTGAAAATTAGGTAAAGATAAGATAGGAGCAGTAGAAAGCTTATCCGTAAGTAAATTAAAAGCAAGTTCTTGAGGTTCTTCCCATAGAAAAGGTACTTCCCTCTTGACTAGCTCATTCAATGGAGAAGCAATGGTGCTAAAGTCTTTGACAAATCGCCTATAGAAGCTTGCTAAGCCATGGAATCTTCTCACTTCCTTTACACATGTAGGGGTCGGCCATTCCTTTATTGCCTTCAGTTTTGCTTCATCCACTTGTACACCTAATGAACTCACAACAAAGCCAAGAAACACTACACTATCCGTGGCAAATGTGCATTAATCTTGGTTAGCATACAAGATTTGTGTCCTAAGGGCTTCTAATACATGTCTCAAATGATTCAAATGTTCATGAAAAGATTTGCTATATACAAGAATATCATCAAAATACACTACAACAAACTTTCCAATAAATTCTCTCAAGACATGGTTCATCAACCTCATGAAGGTACTAGGTGCATTTGACAAACCAAAAGGCATCACAAGCCATTCATACAAACAAAATTTAGTTTTGAAGGTCTTTTTCCATTCATCCCCTTCCTTCATCCTAATTTGATGGTATCCACTCTTAAGATCTATTTTACTAAAAATAGTGGAACCATGCAACTCATCTAAAAGATCATCAAGTCTAGGGATGGGGTGGCGATATGATGCAAACCCATGAGGAACTTGTAAGAGATCTTCATGAATAAGCAAAGGGGTGTCCCAATCTTCATTCACCAATGTTCAATCACTCTTAAACAGCGGAATAACTCAATATATAGCAATAATAGCTCATGGTCAACACAAAAGGGGGAAGAAAGAAATAAAAATGGAAGAAGGAAAAAGTGTGGTAAGCGTCATGGATGAAACACCCAATAAGCTTGGTTGGAGAATCGCCACTTAGATCATGGATCCATGATAAGATTCAAGGTTCTTGGAAGAAACCCTAGGAGAGCTCTCTCCTTCTCTCAAGACTTTAGTCTTAGAAATTCTATTTTCATAAATGACCAAAGTGAGTACAATAGAAATGTTGACCAACTTAAATGAAAGTGCAATGGGCCTAAGGATAGAAATCTGAAATGTTCTCCACCCTAGGATGAAATGAGTGATCAATGGTGAGATGAGAGACACCCTAGGCTGAGCACACTTCACAATTACAAGGCCCAAATCCAAGTCTTAAAACAAATACATAATTGAAAGAAACTAATAGGCCTAAACAATTAAACAACTCGCTGGAAAATCCTGGTAGCATTCCAACGTTAACTTAAAGTTCCATTTCCTCCTAGATTCAATCCGAACTGGGCTTTGGTGTCTTCATAGATTTTGTAGCCCTTTAAGTCAGCTTTCAAATGCCACCAAGACGAAATTGATTGGATTTTTGTATCCCACATTATGCTCAAAATACTGAACCTGGTCAGCAGCCCACTGGAACATCCTGGCAGTATCCAAATGTTACTTTGAAGCCCAATTTCCTCCTAGATGCAGATAGAACTGGGCTTTTGTGTCTTCATAGATTTTGTATCCCTGTAAGTTAGCTTTACAAAGACATCAAGAATAGCTAAATTGGAGTTGTTTAGCCCAAGTTATACTCCGAATACTAAACCTGGTCAGACAGTCAAAAACATAGCGAATTTTATTAGAAGCTCAATTTATTAAAAAGTAAGGTTGAAGAGTTTGTTGAGCTTTTGGACATGGTCCTCCATCAAACCCTCCTTCTTGTGGCCAACTTGTCCTCAAGTGGCCTGAGGTTCTTGCTTACAATAAAAATAATCCACCCGGATCAAAGATCAAGCAAACTCTATCAAGTTTAACATTTAATAACAACATGCTTTGTCTACTAATATCATTAACACAATGTAGAGAAGTAAAGGAAGAATGCAAATGATTTTCTATGATAAAACCTAAACTCCAAGGAGTCTCTAATTCCTCCTTTAAATGTATAGATACTAGTTCTTTAATCCATGTGTACTCCACTTTGTTGAAATTCTTCTTTAAGATACTTCTTTTAGGTGTAGAAGCTTGTGATGTTCCATCTTTCTTAAATTCATTCTTCCACTTAAAAGGATATTCAACATCAAAAAGAGAACCATTAGTAGGCTCAAGTAAGAATTCCAACTTAGTATTCTCAAATATTTTCCAAGGTATAATGTCATGAGATTCTATTGTGTCACAAAATGTGTTGTGCAAATTAGAATTAATATGAGAAGTAAAAGGCAAGGAAGTCTCCCTTTTTGATAATGCATAATCTTCAAGTACTCCTTTCCCTCTTCCCAAGTGACTCCATGGTTCCTTTATGCATAACTTCTCACTTGGTCCTAGAACACAATACTTCTTAAGAGTGAAACTCTTATCTCTCTCACAAGGTGCCTTTGGTCTTTCAAAAGATGTAGAAGTTTGTAATTTGCCCTCCTTCTTAAATTCTTCCATCAACCTATATGAACAATCAATATCATGAAAATAATAGTTAGTAGGCACAATTAAAAATTCATCACTTCTAAATTCAAGAATTTTCCAAGGTTCAATGTCATAAGATTCTAGTGTAGGGTATGGAATATCATTTTTATTACAAGAGAGAGGAATAGTGAGTGATAAAGATTTTTCCTCAAAGGGGAACTCAAACTCTATAGGTATTTCCTTCTCTTCATAGTGTTTGTTCCAAGGCTCACTTATGCACAACTCTTCACTAGGCACCAAAACAAAAGAATTTTTATCAAGATGGTCATAAGAAATTTCACAAAGGTCTTTAAGTGCCTTTCTTTCTACATCTTCACACAAGAGATTGTCAATATCCTCTTCATAGTCATCCTTTGGAACCATACCTACAATATTGTCAAAATAAGAATCAAGAGTTTCAAATGAAGGGTTAGCACAATCAAGTAAAGAATCATTTTTCTCCTTTATTTGTTTTTCCATCAACTCTATTTCCTTAATTTCTTTTTCCCTTAATTCTTTTTCTCTCAATTCTTTCTCTTTTAGCTTCTTTTCTCTCAACTCTTTTTCTTTCAACTCTTTTTCTCTCCTCTTATACTTAGTTTCTTTTCTCTCATATTCTTCTCTAATCCTTCTCTCTTTGCTATCTCTATATTCCTTCCTAAATTCATAGTAATCTCTATCACTTCTTTTATATGAACTAGATACCTCTCTTAATTTCCTCTTCTCTCATTTTTTCTCTTATGTTCTTCCCTTAGTCTCCTCTCAAGGTCCTCCCTCTTACACTCCTCTTCCCTCAATCGCCTAACATTTTCCCTTCTCAACTCATTCAATGTCTCCATAAAGCATTTCAAAAATCTAACATCACTAGGAAGTATTTGATCTTCTATATTTAGGGAAATATCTCCCATGGCTTCAAAGAAAAAGGATTAGTATACAAGAAAAATATAAAGCAAATAAACCTCACCACTCAACTAAGTGTTTCACTCAACACTCTTGTATCACTCTTTAGAAGGCTTTTTCTATAAGGTTCACACTTGCCTTTTTCCTCTCAATCTTCTTAGAGTTTCTTGAGAAACCTCTATCAATTATCAATGTCCAAATAGCCCAAGTGAAAAAGGAACAATTCAACTACAAGCTTAAGGAAATTCAAAGGAGAAAAATACTCAAGACAAAACTACTAGGAAGCCAAGAAGACAAGCAACAAAATAAGACTCAATGAACAATTAGCTACTCAAAAATTGAAATTAATGATCAAGACAATGGATAATATATTTAATGCACTAATAATTAAGGAAAACTAGTATTTAAAACTGCAAAAATCTTTGAAACAAAAACTCAAAGAAAGGAAGAAATCAAATGCAATTTTGCTGGAAAATTGGCTGAACCGTCACCAAATCTGCCCAAACTTGTGAAATTTTTTTAGCATAGCAATTGAGCTTGGAAAATTATGAAACTTTCCAGTTGAACTTATATATATGTATATTGAATGACCAATTTCCCAGAATTCAATAAATCAACGTTTAACCCCTTGAACCAACTGCAAAACCGAAACTGCCACAGCAACAGCAAAACCGTCACTAAGCTGGAAGTTAGGCTTGAAAATTGGCTCAAAATGACTTGATATTTTGGGGATTGGTTTGGATAATATTTATGAACTAAATGAGCTCAAATTAAGGTGCAGTTCAGCCACAAATATGGGTCCAAAAACAGGGCAAATATGTCTAGACACATGCAAAGCACACTACAAGTTCAAATATCATGCTATTAGCAAATTTGACACAATTTGTAATATGATGCTTGAGCCTAATGAGTAATGATGCCTAAATTGAGCTTGGACACTAAATTTGTGGGTGTTTAATGACCCAATTTACCAAGGTACTGCACTCAATTTTTCCCAAAAATTTTCTACTACAAGAGCTACTCAATTTTCACTCTAATTTTTCTTCAATCTTCTTTTCTTGTATTTTCTTTTCTTGAATTTTTCTTTGACTCTTTTCTTTGAATATTTTCTCTTGCTCTTTTCTTTTTTTTTCTATATTTTTCTTTTGGCTATTCTTTGCTGGACAGTCCAAGTATAGGCTCAAATACTCAAGCAAGTCAAGTCAAACTTTGCTTAACAAGCAAGATAATGCATGGTAGTGGTAACTTGAACTTCTAATGAGCAATGCACATAATAATAACTCATATAAGAACTAATCAAGCCACATAAGATGCAGGGGATTAAAATTCCAGCAAAGAGACTCAAAATACTTATTGAGAAAATTCATCAAACACATGGGGCTATAAACTAGAATGTGTCTAGCATGTAAGATAAGCCATGTATGATCAACCATGAGTGTCAGAACATCTCATCTATGTATTGGACAGCCAAGACACATAACAAGACTCAAATAAAAATTCAATTGAATCAAAAATTGAAAGTAAAAAGATAGGAGCTAGACTCAATACCACAAGTGAAGAACAACTAGGTGAAGAACAAGCTCTTGATACTAAATTTTGATGCAAACCCATGAAAAACTTGTAAGAGATCTTCATGAATAAGCAAAGGGGTGTCCCAATCTTCATTCACCAACGTTCAATCACTCTTAAACAGCGGAATAACTCAATATATAGCAATGATAGCTCATGATCAACACAAAAGGGGGAAGAAAGAAATAAAAATGGAAGAAGGAAGAAGTTTGGTAAGCGCCATGGATGAAACACCCAATAAGCTTGGTTGGAGAATCGCCACTTGGATCATGGATCCATGATAAAATTCAAGGTTCTTGGAAGAAACCCTAGGAGAGCTCTCTCCTTTTCTCAAGACTTTAGTCTTAGAAATTCTATTTTCATAAATGACCAAAGTGAGTACAATAGAAATGTTGACCAACTTAAATGAAAGTGCAATGGGCCTAAGGTTAGAAATCTGAAATGTTCTCCACCCTAGGATGAAATGAGTGATCAATGGTGAGATGAGAGACACCCTAGGCTGAGCACACTTCACAATTACAAGACCCAAATCCAAGTCTTAAAACAAATACATAATTGAAATAAACTAATAGGCCTAAACAATTAAACAACTCGCTGGAAAATCCTGGTAGCATTCCAACGTTAACTTCAAGCTCCATTTCCTCCTAGATTCAATCCGATCTGGGCTTTGGTATCTTCATAGATTTTGTAGCCCTTTAAGTCAGATTTCAAATGCCACCAAGACAAAATTGATTGGAGTTTTGTAGCCCACATTATGCTCAAAATACTGAACCTGGTTAGCAACCCGCTGGAACATCCTGGCAGTATCCAAACGTTACTTTCAAGCCCAATTTCCTCCTAGATGCAGCTAGAACTGGGCTTTTGTGTCTTCATAGATTTTGTAGCCCTGTAAGTTAGCTTTACCAAGACATCAAGAAAAGCTAAATTGTAGTTGTGTAGCCCAAGTTATAATCCGAATACTAAACCTGGTCAGACAGTCAAAAACATAGCGAATTTTATTAGAAGCTCAATTTATTAAAAAGTAAGGTTGAAGAGTTTGTTGAGCTTTTGGAGATGGTCCTCCATCACGATACCTTATGGTGATGTTATTGATTTCTCTACAATCCGTGCACATGCGTCATGTTCCCTCCTTCTTAGGAACAAGTATCACGGGTGAAGCACATGGAGACAAGCTTTCCTTAACCCAACCTTTGCTTAGCAACTCTTGCACTTGTCTCTCAATCTCATGTGTCTCTTGAGGTGAAGTTCTATAGGTTGGCCTATTTGGGAGAGGTGTGTTGGACTTAAAGCTTGAAGATGTGTTTGTTCTCCTTTTTAGTGTTTTGATTTTGATGGAATTGTGGTTTTTCTTAGATGAAATGTATTTAGGATCTTTCTATGTATTGCTTGTTGAGCTTAGGCATGTTTGTGTTTGATTTTTGGTTTGGATAACTCAGGGAGTTTTTGCTATCTTGTGTGTGATTACTCATTTGACAAATGGTTGATTTCCTTTTCTTAAAACAAGTCTTGAAAAACCTTTGGGAACCAATTGAGGTAATAGATTACCAACAAGAGGTAATCAACTACCAAACAATGGGTAACAAAGTGTGGAAATCCATTTGTTCACTGGAGTAATCGATTACCAACAATAGGTAATCGATTACCATGCTCAAAAATCACTCAAGATTGCATTCTTCACTGGGGTAATCGATTACCCTCCCTAGGTAATCGATTACCAAGTCCTCCTTTCTCGGAGTAATCGATTACCCTCCCTGGTAATCGATTACACGAGTTTTCTCTCATCGGGGTAATCGATTACCCTTTCCGGTAATCGATTACCCGAGTTATGCTCAGGGGTAATCGATTACCCTCCTGGTAATCGATTACCACGTTCAAAAATGCACCCAAAGCTGCCGCAAGCGGCTATTTTAATCGATTACCCACTTCTTGTAATCGATTATCTTGGCCGATTGAGCCCTCGGTTGCCAAAAACAAGCTTCAAACTTCATCTTTAAAAGGCTCTTTGATGAGAATCTTGGAAGAACACTTGGAACTACATCTTTTGAACATATTCTTACACTTTCATATACTCTGAAATCAGAGATTATCATTTCTTTCCAAGAAACTCAAAGAGAACTTGTAGAGCTGATTTTGTTTTCCAAAGGAAAGGCAAACCTGTTGTATTTCTCTATTTGGGTGGCATTCTTTGTGCATTCTTTGTGATCAGATCAACACATCAGGTGTATTCTAAACTGATCTTTACTTGTTTCTTTGTTTACTGAGTTGTTGCTCTAGGAGAGAGGTCTCTCTGGATAGAGTAAGTGTATTTGAGAAGTGTTTTCTCAAAGGTTTGATCTTGGGTGTGCCAAGGTCAGGGAAGAACTGTTCTTTATGTTGAAGAACAGGTTTTGGGTGTTTTGATTTCATTTTTGTGTTGCTTGTTGCAGAGTGAATGTAAAAGAACACAAAAGGGATCATTTGATAGTGAAAGCCAATCGCAACAGTTGTTGGGTTGGGACTGGACGTAGGTAGTTGGCCGAACCAGTATAGATCGTTGTGCACTCTTCTCTTCCTTATCCTCTTTATAGTTTCCCTTATATTGCTTTTATCATTGATTAAATTCTGCAGTATATTTGATAACTGTATTGATAATCAACTTAGTAATAGATACGATAATTGAATCAGTAATAGAATCGGTAATTGATACGGTAATTGATAGGTGAATCTAGAACCAATTTGTTTGAATTCGAAAGGAATTAGAATCTTGCGAAATTCGGCTAAAATTGAACAAGAATCTATTCACCCCTCCCCCCTCCAGATTCATACATAGGGACCAACAATTGGTATCAGAGCTACTTCTAGTAAGTTGCTCTAGAATTTGATCCATAATGGCCAGTAATCAATTACCATTTGCTGAAGGTGCCTCTATTAATAGACCTCCTCTGTTTTGTGGCGATAACTATCCTTTTTGGAAAGTTAGAATGAAAATCTTTATGGAGTCTATTCATAGAAGTATTTGGCAAGCTGTTATAACTGATTTCAAAATCCCCACATATATAGTTGATGGAAATGAATTAGAAAAACCATTTGAGAAGTGGGAACCAGAAGAGATTAGGAGAGCAGAAAATGATGCTAAAGCTTTAAATATTATACATTCTGCTTTAAACTCTGATGAATTTTTTAGAATTTCAGCTTGTAACACAGCCAAAGAAGCGTGGGATCTAATAAGGGTCACACATGAAGGTACCGCTGAAGTACGAAGGGCAAGGAAGAATACCTTGATCCAAGAGTACGAAACATTTAGAATGGCACAAGGCGAGTCTATAATGGATATGCAGAAACGGTTCACACACATTGTGAATCATCTAAAAGGACTCGGAAAAGTCTTCGTTGAAGAAGAAGTAAATGTGAAGGTGCTAAAGTCATTGAGCGAGAAAATGGCAACCAACGATCCACAAGCAATCACCGAATCAAAGAACTTAGCAGCGATGACCGGTGCGAGTTATTTGGTAAGTTGAGGAATATGAAATGGATATGTCTCGTATTGTTGATGAGGAACAAGAAGGATAAGAAAGCCAAAGGCTTAGCACTCAAGATGGAAGACACAGCAAGTGAGAGCGACTCATCATCTTTGTGGAAGTGAATCGAGAAGAAGAGAATATGAATCTCATGGTGAGAAAATTCAAAAAGTTCATGAGAAAGAACAATGATAAAAGGAGATTCAACAATTCAAGAAAAGGCTTCAAGAGGAATGAAGGTTCGTCTTCAAAGGTCACGTGTTATGAGTGTGGAAAGATGGGTCACTACAAATCGGAGTGTCCCAACATGAAGAAAAATAACAGCAGTGAACCTAGAAGAGTAGAACATGAGGAAAGGCCCAAGAAGGATAAATTCCGCAAGAAAAAGGCCTACATTGCTTGGGAAGAAAATGACTCCTCATCCTCTAGTGAGAGTGACAATGAAGAAGCAAATCTATGTCTCATGGCAAAACCAACTTTGGATGATGAGGTAAGTGATTCGATTCATCTGTACAAGATTATGATGAGCTATATAATGCTTTTTGTGAACTCTTCAAAGAAAAGCTGAAAGAATAGAAAAATTGAACAAAGTTTTGAAAAACAATATTTCGATTTAGAAAATGATATTTTGTTTTAAAAACTAATGTTCAAAATCTGGAAAAAAGAAAATAATGCCTTGAAACTACCTTGTTCAAAGTGTAAGTCTTTTAATGCCTCTTTAAAAAAGAATAATGTGAAGTTCTCTGCATTTAAACAAACCAGTAATAATAGAACTTTCTCATGTAGTTATTGTATGAAACCTGGACATAACTCTTACAACTGCATGATTAGAAAGAAAGGTATACATAGTGGATTGTTTAAATGGATTAGGAAAGATTATCACAGTTCTAACATGCATGGACCCAACAAAGTTTGGGTACCAAAATCAAAGTGATATCTTATTCTGTGTAGGTGTGCTTGAGAGCCAAACACTCAACTTGGTATTTGGATAGTGGCTGCTCAAGACATATGGAGAGACAAGAGCAATTTTATCTCCTTCAAATCCAAAGAATCTGGTTGGTAGTATATGGAGATAATAACAAAAGGAAAATTCTGGGTATTGGTGCTTTGTTGGAGACAAATTCAATCTGTCATTGAAGATGTACTACTTGTGGAAGGATTGAGATACAATCTTGAGTATTAGCCAACTCGTGACAAAGGTTATCATGTGTCATTTGATCAAGGAAGCTGCAAAATTAGTAGCGATAAATCAAATGAGGTACTAATGGTTGGTAAGAGACATGGTAACATCTACATCCTTGAACTTAATCATTCATCATCATATCATGCATGCCTTACATCAAATGATGATATATCTTGGCTTTGGCATAGACGCATAGCACATATTGATGTTCATCAACTTAATAGACTGTCATCTAAGAACTTAGTGGAAGGGTTACCTGACTTAAAGTTCAATAGAAAAGGTCTTTGTGATGCATGTCAAAAGGGCAAGCAGTCTAGAAACTCTTTTAAATCTAAAAATATTGTTTCAACTTCTAGACCACTTGAGCTATTGCACATGGATTTGTTTGGACCCTCTAGAACTGCTAGTTTAGGTGGAAACCTATATGGACTAGTTTTAGTAGATGACTACTCTAGATTTACTTGGGTTGCATTTATACCAAGTAAAGACAATGCCTTCAAAGTTTTCAAAGTTATTGCCAAAAGGATACAAAACGAAAAAGATTTGAAAATTAAGTCCCTTAGGAGTGATCATGGAGGTGAATTTGAAAATGAATCTTTTGAAAAGTTTTGTGAAAAATATAGAATTAATCACAACTTTTCCGCACCAAGAACTCCACAACAAAACGGAGTTGTTGAGAGGAAAAATAGATCTTTAGTAGAACTAGCTAGAAAGATGTTAAATGAAAATGATTTGCCAAAATATTTTTGAAATTTGGCGATTTCCATTGCTTGCTATGTTCTAAATAGAATTGTGATTCGTCCTATTTTAAAGAAAACCCCTATGAACTCTATAAGGACAAAAAGCCTAATATTTCTCATTTTAAAGTATTTGGCTGCAAATGTTTTGTTGAATAATGGCAAAGAACCCCTTGGTAAGTTTGATGCCAAGGCGGATGAGGTAATTTTTATTGGGTATTCATCAACTAGTAAATCATATAGAGTTTATAAAAAAAGAAGAATGTGCATTGAGGAATCTGTGCATGTAAAGTTTGATGAATCTAACAATCCCCAAAAGGGAAGTGCTCTTGTTGATGATGATGAAAGTACAGGTGAAGACAGCAGTAGCAAACCTCAAGAACAGCAAGATCCACCAACCATTTCTCATGAACAGCCAAAAGAATGGAGGAAACCAAGAGACTTATCTCTTGACAACATCATTGGTGACATCCATAAGGAGTATCTACTAGATCTTCTTATAATATGTTCTGTGATGATTATGCATTTGTATCTCAACTTGAACCCTCTTGTGTTGATGATGCTATTAATGATGAATTTTGGATGAATGCTATGCATGAGGAGTTGAATCAATTTAAAAGGAATGATGTTTGGGAATTAGTTCCTTTTAATAGAGATATGAATATAATTGGAACAAAATGGGTGTTTAAGAATAAGTTAGATGAGAATGGAATTGTGGTTAGGAATAAGGCTAGACTAGTAGCAAAGGGTTATAACCAACAAGAAGGAATAGATTTTGGTGAAACATATGCCCCTGTTGCTAGATTAGAAGTTTGAGAGTTTTACTTGTTTTTGCCTGCATTCATGATTTTAAACTGTATCAAATGGATGTTAAAAGTGCATTTCTAAATGGCTATATCAATGAGGAAGTTTTTGTTTCACAACCTCCTGGATTTCTGACTTTAGTTACCCTGAACATGTATATAAACTTAAGAAGACCCTCTATGGTCTTAAGCAAGCCCTTAGACAATGGTATGAAAGGTTAAGTACATTTCTTTTGTCAAAAGGGTATTGCAGAGGAAATGTTGACAAGACTCTCTTTATTAGAAAGAAGTCTAACTGCATTTTATTGGTTCAAGTGTATGTTGATGATATCATTTTTGGATCAACCAATAAATCTCTGTGTGAAGAATTTGTGGCAAGCATGAAGGGTGAGGTTGATATGTCCATGATGGGAGAACTCAAATTCTTCCTAGGACTACAAGTCAAACAACTAAAAGAAGGAATCTTCATTCATCAAGCAAAGTACACTAAAGAATTACTGAAGAAATTTGACATGGAGAGTTGTAAAATCTCTAATATCCCTATGTCAACTAATCTCTATTTAGATAATGATGCCATTTGGATTAGGAGTAGATCAAACCAAATATAGAGGGATCATTGGATCACTTCTATATCTTACAAAGCCAGAGGGACGACATAATGTTCAAAGTATTTGTGTTTGTGCAAGATTTCAATCTGCACCTAAACAATCACACATGAATGCTGTAAAGAGAATTTTGAAATACCTTAAAGGAACTACAAACTGTGGCTTGTGGTATCCTAAGGGAACATCCCCTAGTTTGGTAGGCTTTAGTGATGCAGATTTTTTTGGATGCAAGATCGATAGAAAAAGCACAAGTGGAGTATGTCACTTGTTTGGAGAATGCTTAGTCTCTTGGTATAGCAAGAAACAAGCATGTGTTGCTCTATCAACAGTGAGGCAGAGTACGTAGCTGGCAGCGTCTTGTGCTCAAACCATTTGGTTGAAGCAACAACTTGAGGATTTTGGACTAAAGCTTGATCACATTCCTATCAAGTGTGACAACACAAGTGCAATTAGTATCACTAAGAACCCAGTCTTACACTCAAGAACAAAGCATATAGAAGTCGTCATCATTTCATAAGAGATCATGTTGAGAAAGGAGATTGTGTAGTAGAGTTCATTGATCTGAGAGAATCAACTCGCGGATATCTTCACAAAACCTCTACCAAAGGAGAGATTTTTCAAACTTAGAACCAATCTCGGTATACTAAGTGAAGAACATCTCTCTTGAATTCCCTAAGTTTGATAAGATTAAATCATTCATTATGTTTAAACTAGGTATGTGTTCATTACATAACAAGATCATGACCATTTCTGTGCCAAAACATGTGAAATTTCAAGTTTTTGTGAATTTTTATGTAGTGTAATCGATTACCAGCTTTGGGTAATCGATTACCATAAGTAAAGTCTCTGATGTAATCGATTACCATACATAGGTAATCGATTACCGGTGTGAGTCTCGATGTAATCGATTACCATACATGGGTAATCGATTACCAAGGTTAAGTCTCGATGTAATCGATTACCACGACAGGGTAATCGATTACCATGGGTTCAAAGTTCACATTTTAGGTTATTGCTATAAGCAGTAATCGATTACCACGACAGGGTAATCGATTACCTTCGTTCCTGAACAGATTTTCTCTGCAAAATCTTGGTTCTGGGCTTGATCTTTTGAGTTTCCCTTGAGCCCAATACCTAGATTCAATGTATCTAGTCCCTATTGTGAACTTATTAGAAGGTATTTTTAGGATTAGGGTTCATTCTCACAAAACCTAGATCTGAAAACCCATCCTCTCTCTAAAACCTAAGAACCCCCTTCTTCATCTTCAACCCTCATTCTCACCTTCACCACCAACAACAATGGAAGGACAAGGCCGCGGAAAGAGAGTCAAGTCCATTGGTCACAAGCCTCGCCCAAATGTTCCAAAGAAAGGAGAATCTTCTTCTAAGAGAAAAGCACCCACTACCCCGGAAGAAGGCATGGCTCGTTCTCACAATCCATGGTTCACATCTGAAGAACAAGAATCTCGGTTCTTTAGAGATTTTGCTAATAGGGAACTTGTTCCCTCAAAAATATTGGATTTTAATTGGTTGGGGAATCAAGGATTCACTTTTCGGACTTTCTCCGAGATCGAATTTGGAGAAGTTTGTTGGCTTGAAGGGTCATATCTACCCTGACTTGGTAAGGGTCTTTTACTCAAATCTCACAAAGGATCAAAATCAATGGAACAATATCCTCTGAGGTAAAAGGTAAATCCATAGTCATAGGCTCTAATATTTTCTTTCAATTTCTTTGGATTTACAAATGAGGGTATGACCCCTTCGTTGAGAATCGAGATATGAAGGATTTGACCTTCAAAGGGATTCTTTCTATATGAGTCTGTTGAAGAATCCTGATGGATGGGAAGCTGAGAAGGCAGCACGAAGAAGTCAAGGAAGGAAGGTGACTTACAATATCGGTGGTCTGAACGCCGATGACCGTCTCCTTCATTACACCATTGTGTGGATTTTGGCTGCAAGGGGTACAAACCATGCTCAGATTCTGAGAGGAAGACATGGTTTTGTTGCGCTTTGAAAAATGGTCTTCAAGTGGATTGGGTGAAGTTGTAATGGATAATATGGTCAAGGCAAGAAGGTTGATTGACTACAAATGCCCTATGCTTTATTTGTCTCACGTCGCTGGCTGAGTACTATCAAGTAGATGTCTCCAATGAAAGCAAAGAGTTGGTGAAAGATATTCATGTCATTAGGGATATGGCATTAAAGAAGATGCGTTTGGTGAAAACGGAAATTTGGGTCTCAAGAGATGAAGTCCCACAACAACACCAACCAGAGGCTAATCCTCCTGCTGATGATGATGATGATTCAAGGGCTGGGGAGTATATCCCTAAGTCACGGTTTGAGTCCATTATCATTGATAGGCTGGATGAATTTGAAAAACGCATACAAGAGACGGATGAAGCAAATGAAGAGCGCTTTGAGGAGCTAAAAGAGATGATGGAGTCTCTTCATGCTCGATTTGATTCTATGTAGGCTTCCCTCTGTACCTCTTCTCCCTTTTTTGCTTATTGATATACCAAATAGGGGGAGAATAGAGAATAGGTTAATAGAGAATAGGTTAGAATAGGTTATCCTAGATAGGGGGAGTTTAGAATAGGTTTTTAGTATTTAGTGTAAGCTTTTGAGACTTTGAATGTAATCCTTTCGTTTTAAATGATAATTTGAATTCTGGTTTATTCTATCTCTCTGGTCTTGATCTATGATTATGGCAATTAAATCATATCTTTATCTGTGAATGAATGATTAAAAATATGATGCTCTGATAAAAATAGTATGTATGATGAATCTGCAAAGCATATACTCTATTTTTGGATATCACTAACAATTGCAGGATTCTCAAGAAAATCAACACACATCCTAAGCCTCTAGGAAAACCTTGATTGAAGATTTGGTACATCAAAATCAAAAAGGGGGAGATTGTTGGACTTAAAGCTTGAAGATGTGTTTGTTCTCCTTTTTAGTGTTTTGATTTTGATGGAATTGTGGTTTTTCTTAGATGAAATGTATTTAGGATCTTTCTATGTATTGCTTGTTGAGCTTAGGCATGTTTGTGTTTGATTTTTGGTTTGGATAACTCAGGGAGTTTTTGCTATCTTGTGTGTGATTACTCATTTGACAAATGGTTGATTTCCTTTTCTTAAAACAAGTCTTGAAAAACCTTTGGGAACCAATTGAGGTAATAGATTACCAACAAGAGGTAATCAACTACCAAACAATGGGTAACAAAGTGTGGAAATCCATTTGTTCACTGGAGTAATCGATTACCAACAATAGGTAATCGATTACCATGCTCAAAAATCACTCAAGATTGCATTCTTCACTGGGGTAATCGATTACCCTCCCTAGGTAATCGATTACCAAGTCCTCCTTCTCTGGAGTAATCGATTACCCTCCCCTGGTAATCGATTACCTGAGTTTTCCTCACTGGGGTAATCGATTACCCTTTCTTGGTAATCGATTACCTGAGTTATGCTCTCTGGGGTAATCGATTACCCTCCCCTGGTAATCGATTACCACGTTCAAAAATGCACCCAAAACTGCTGCAACGGCTATTTTAATCGATTACCCACTTCTTGTAATCGATTATCTTGACCGTTGAGCCCTCAGTTTGCCAAAAACAAGCTTCAAACTTCATCTTTAAAAGGCTCTTTGATGAGAATCTTGGAAGAACACTTGGAACTACATCTTTTGAACATATTCTTACACTTTCATATACTCTGAAATCAGAGATTATCATTTCTTTCCAAGAAACTCAAAGAGAACTTGTAGAGCTGATTTTGTTTTCCAAAGGAAAGGCAAACCTGTTGTATTTCTCTATTTGGGTGGCATTCTTTGTGCATTCTTTGTGATCAGATCAACACATCAGGTGTATTCTAAACTGATCTTTACTTGTTTCTTTGTTTATTGAGTTGTTGCTCTAGGAGAGAGGTCTCTCTGGATAGAGTAAGTGTATTTGAGAAGTGTTTTCTCAAAGGTTTGATCTTGGGTGTGTCAAGGTCAGGGAAGAACTGTTCTTTATGTTGAAGAACAGGTTTTGGGTGTTTTGATTTCGTTTTTGTGTTGCTTGTTGCAGAGTGAATGTAAAATAACACAAAAGGGATCATTTGATAGTGAAAGCCAATCGCAACAGTTGTTGGGTTGGGACTGGACGTAGGTAGTTGGCCGAACCAGTATAGATCGTTGTGCACTCTTCTCTTCCTTATCCTCTTTATAGTTTCCCTTATATTGCTTTTATCATTGATTAAATTATGCAGTATATTTGATAACTGTATTGATAATCAAATTAGTAATAGATACGATAATTGAATCAGTTATAGAATCGGTAATTGATACGGTAATTGATAGGTGAATCTAGAACCAATTTGTTTGAATTCGAAAGGAATTAGAATCTTGCGAAATTCAGCTAAAATTGAACAAGAATCTATTCACCCCCCCCCCCCCTCTAGATTCATACATAGGGACCAACAAGGTGCACCCGGAATGAGGTCAATTTGGTGCTTTATCCTTCTCATTGGTGGTAGGTCGTGAGGTATCTCCTTGGGGAATACATCTCTAAACTCTTCTAATAAGCCATCCAATGCACTTTGATTACCTATACATGTAGCACTCAAAATTAAAGGTGAAGGTAAACATAAGTACATAGATTTCCTAGCTAGGAATTCCCTCTTAACCTCTCCTCTCTCAATCAAGAAGCTCCCTTTAGTATCTTCACTACTCTTAGCCTTTTCTTTCTTGCTTTTAGGCTTAGGGCTTGGAGTAGTAAGCTTGGAAGACTTCTTAGAGCTCTCGGCCTGAGCCCTTGGAAGCATGGTTGGCCTTGGAATTGGCCAAGGCCTTCTTCTCTTCCTCCCTCTTCATCTTCATCTTTACTTAGTCTTCAATAACCTCCCTAGGTGACAATGGTTTGAGATGTACCTTGCGGACAACATGAGAAAAAACATAAGTATTTGCTACACCATCATGTAAAGCATGTCTATCAAATTGCCATGGCCTTCCTAGTAGCATATGAGTTGCCTCCATAGGAACTATGTCACACAAGATTTCATCATGATATTTTCCTATGTTAAATGCAACTAAGACTTGTTTGTCTACTACTAGTTAACCCTTCTCACTTAACCATTGAAGTTTATAGGGTTTTGGATGTGGGGAGGTTTTCAAACCAAGTTTCTCAACTAGTCTAGTACTTACCACATTTGTGCAACTACCACTATCAATTATCAAAGAGCAAACCTTCCCTTGAATGTTACACCTTGTGTGGAAGATGTTTTCCCTTTGAGTGTCATCTAACTCATGGTAGGCACTTCCTAGCATCCTTCTCACCATGAGGAGGTCACCTTCTTCGGCCATCTCCTCACTTGAGTGCTCACTTGCACTTCCTCCTTCATGCTCACTTGTAGAGTGGCTTGACTCCTCACTTGTGACTCCTCCATCCATCCTCACTATCATAGTCTTCTTGTTTGGGCATTGAGAAGCAATGTGTCCATGTCCTAAGCATTTAAAACATTTGATGATAGATGGTTTAGAATTAAATTTAGGAACATCTTTACCTTTGTCTTCTCGGCCAAACTTGGAAGAAGGCTTGAATGAACCCTCCTTCTTTTGCCTCTCCTTCCAACTTGAAGAACCACTAGTATAGGACTTTTTCATGGTGAACTTCCTCTTCATTTGAGCCTCTATCTTCTCGGCCTTATGGATAGCTTCCTCCAAGGTCCTATAGCTTTGAAGTTCCAAGACATCTTGGATCTCCCTATTCAAACCGTGGGTGAACCTTGCAAGGGTGGCTTCCTTTTCCTCTTGGCAATCGGCCCTCATCATAGTAAGCTCAAGATCCTTGTAGTACTCTTACACACTCTTTCCTCCTTGTGTCAACCTTTGAAGCTTGATATGCAAGTCCCTCACATAAGACTTTGGAACAAACCTTCCTCTAAGAGCATCTTTCAATTGTGTCCAAGAGATAATGAAAGGTCTCCTCCTCTTCTCGAAATCTATGAGAATTTGGTTCCACCAAACCAAAGCATATCCCTCAAACTCTAGTATGGCAAGGTTGAGTCTCTTCTCCTCACTCAAGGTAGGGTTGCAAGAAAACACTTGGTCAACCTTTTCTAGCTTTCTTTTGAATTTTCTCACTTGTTTTCTTCTTGTTTTGATTTCTTTTCACTTGATTTCTTTTCTATCACTTGTTTTCTTTTCTTTTCTTTTGTCTAAGCTATTGGACCGAGATATATTTGCCTAAAACAAGCACTCCAAGCTCAACTACTAGTGCTAATGCTACTACAAGGTGTAATAGGGATTTAGACCTATAATAAACACTCTACTAGCATGTAATGATGTTGATGTCTCAATTTTGCATGCATGAACTTGAATGTACAGATTTAAAGGTGTGTGTCCAGTACCAAAACAGAGCAAAACAGAATTCACAAGGTATAGAGCTCACGGTTTGGCAATTTTGATGGAGGACCATCTCCAAAAGCCCAACCAAACTCTCCAACCTTACTTTTCAATTTTGGGCTTCTGATAAAATTCGCTGCTGATTTTTTCATCTGACCTATTTCAGTATTTCGATCATAACTCGAGCTACAAAAGTCCAATTGAGGCGTTCTTTGTACCAAATTAAAGAAGACTTCAAGGGCTACAAAATCTATGAAGACACAAAAACCCAGTTCGAACTGCAACTAGTTGGAAAATGAGCTTGAAGTTAGCTTTGGAATGCTTCCAGGAATTTTCAGCGAAATGTTTTAATGTTTAGGCTTATTAATAGTTTTCTTTCAATTATGTAATTGTTTTAAGGATTTAATTTGGGCCTAAAATTGTAATAAAAATAGAATTAGTGACCCTTAGATAGGATTCTAATCCAAGGGTTAAGCTTAGAAGCTTGGAGTGCAAGCTTGGCACCGAGACCACTAGATGAGGATATTAATCCAAGGGCTAAGCTTAGAAGCTTAGAGTGCAAGCTTGACGCCGTGACCATTGGATGAGAATCTACATCCAAGGGTGGAGGATTGATCCTTGTTCTCCAAGTTAATCAAACTTGCACCACAAGCTTCCTCCCGTGGCCATTAGATTAGAATCTAATCCAATGGTGGACATTAATTCCTTGCATAGCAAGCTAGCTCAACACCTTAGTAGTATAAATAGGATTTCCTTTGTAATTCAAACACTTTTGATAAAATTTCTGAATATTGAATTAAGCTAAGAGCTTATTCTTTGAGAGTATTCTCTCTTTGTTCTTGTGAAGAACCTTGAATCTCATCAATGGCTTCCTTGTCCATTGTGGCGGTTCCACCTCTAGCTTATTAGCACTTGCCATGGCGCTTCCATCTCTAAACTCCTTCCGTTTTCTATTTCTTTTTCTCCTTGAGGCCTTGAGCTTCTTCTTCATTTGTCCAAGCCTCCATTGAAGCATGAAGATCCACAACTTATATGCTATTCTCCTTGAGGATTGCATCAAATTTACACATCAATTGAAAGCAAAATTGATACTAGAAGCAAGAATCAAGTGCTAATTGATGTTGAACTCGTGAAATTAGTAATTACTACTAATTAAACTAGACTTGACCGAACAAAACATGGATACATGACATATTTTCCAGATTCAAAAATCAAAACACAAGCTAATACACGGATCTACACAATGCACCGAACAAAAATTGAAGACAAGTTCAAAAACAAGGCTAACGGCTAATTAGACATGGATTTGAATGATTTTCTCAACAAGATTTCAAGACAACTCAAGGATGAACAAGAACATGACTCAAGGAAGATGAAAATTCAAAAGGAAATACAAGATCTAGAAATTAGAACTCACGAATATGAAGCTCCACTTGAAGAAGGAACAAGCTCTTGATACCACTTGATGTAAGTCTTCCTTGGAAGTCTCACTAGTTTGCCCAATCTTCACCTCAACAAGCTTGAACTTCACGGTTACAAGGTCATCAATGGTGGAACATACACTCAAGAAGAAGAAAAGTATAAAATGAAGTAGAAAAGAGGATGAGGAGCGCCATGCCTAAGCAATAAGCTCTAGGTAGAACCGCCACATGGAGAATGCACCATGATAAGACTCAAACAAGGTTTACTCAAGAAACCTAAAGGAGAACTTTCTCTCTCAAAAGCAATGTGCTTCTTTCTAAATTCATCAAAAGTGTCTACAAATCTAAAATTTTCCTATTTATATGTTAGGAGTTGGCGCCAAGAATTTGAAAGCTAGATCTATTCTTAATCCTTGGATTAGAATTAAGATCAACGTGCGGTAAGCCATGAGAGGCACCTCACACGGATCACTAATCCCTCCCCTATGATTAGTAATTGATCAAGTGGCCACGGTGCAGCCCAAAGGAGGTGTGAAACATGTGTTGCAAGTTTGAATTTCCACCATTTGATGAGATCTACATCATGTGGCCGAAGTTCAAATTTGAGTGGCATGAGAAATGTGACTCAACTTTGAATTTTGGCCTCTTGATTGGATCTAAATCTAATGATGCTAATTCACTCTTGCATAATTGCCTTTAAGCATGCATTCTCACGGTTCAATCTTCTCCTTTGATGGAGCATAGATCAAATGGCCAAATTTGAAAGGAGTTAGTGGAATTGCCGCTAACTTCCCTCCAAAATCTCTCCCACTCTCTCTAGGGAGAGTGTGCGCCACTCTCTCTCACACTTTGCACATAATTCGGTTCTTCTAGCTAATACAAGGCTGTGGCACACACTTGCCAAAATAAACCAAATTATTGGGTTCCTAATTCCTAATTACAAGTTCAAATAATCTTAAGACTATTACAAAGCTTGTTGACCAAGAAGGCTTGTTGACTCTCTTGTTGACTTTGACTTTGGGTCAACTTCAACTCTTCTTCTTCTTGCATCCTCTTGAGCATTGACCTTGTAACTCTCCTAGTATCATTGACTTCTATGGTTGTGTTAGATGGACCTCCATCAACGCTTCTAAAAGGTGCGCGTCCAATTCATTTTGTTTATTGATTATTTTTGTTAGTGTGAATTTGTAATGTTGTTTAGGGTTGATTTCGTTTGGATTTATTTCGCGTTTAGATTGATTTCGTTTGGATTGATTTCGTTTAGGGTTGATTTCATTTGGATTGATTTCGTTTACGGTTGATTTCATGTAACATGTCATATATGTCTTCTCTTCTAGATGGAAACCAATGTAGTGTACATTCCTTGCGTGAGTCACGGTAAAAAAAAAAAAAAAACTTGATGCTCCCTGTGTTAGAATATGCAAGTGTCTTTTGTTATATATTTTTAAATCTTTAACTATAAACATATCCTCTGATGCATCAATTCAGGAATCAAAACTCTCCCTGTAACGAGGTGGCTGATTAGTCAAGGTGGAATGAAAATTTTCATTCAACTAACAAAAAAAAAGGTATTCATAGACTAGACTCACAAAAAGAAAGTAACTAATAACTTTGAAGGGGTTTTACACAGTGAAAGAAGAACTCACAAAGTCTCAATGGAGTATTTTTAATTAGAATTCTTCCTCTCTTCACCAGAAATAAATAGATAATAGTTGAAAAATAAACAACTAATTTTGATGTTATAGCTGAAGTAACTTGATTAGTCTTAAATCCAGACCAACTTTTAGGTGTATTTTATTGAATTTATTGACTATTGAATTTATTAATCTTTTACAACAATCAGTTATATATTATTTTGTAAGATTTTTTTGAGATAATGGATAGTGTTTGATCCTTTTTCCTATTTTATTGATAATTAAATGCTCACTATTTTTTGGTTAACAACATGTCTCTATACATTCACTTGTCAGATTGCATGGAGATGTATTTAGACATGGACGAGATGAACCTAAGTCACATGCAATTTTGGATCATGTAAGTATTAATTAATTAATTAATTAATTTTCAAATTTATTACATTTTCTAACATGTATTTCAATATGATTAAGGTATTTGAATAACATATCTATTGAATTGGGCAACAACAATGTTTATGGATTCCTTGAACCACAATCCATATTGGGCTTGACATATAATTCACCTGATATTAAATCATATATCATGGATTGGATTGGTCAATCGAACAAGAGGATTTACCTTGCATCATACCTTCACAAGTAAGTATAATTTAAATTGATATCTAAAATTTAAACAAAAAGTGTAAACAATCATTTATGTTACATGTAGTGGGCATTGGCACCTTTTTCTTCTTTGTCCGGCGGATCATCTCGCAGTCTTCTTTTGTTCGTTGCACAAACCTTTCCCTCAGAAGTTGAAGAAAGTGCTTGAAGGGTATGTAAATGTTATTTAATTGTTATCTTTCATTTGACTTATATTTAATTATTATAGTATAACATTAATGTATAATTTAATTTAATCAGTATTCATGTTGGACATCATATGCTCACGAGCAATAGTCGTTTCAGACCAAGACTTGATTTTGTAATAACAAAGGTAAAAATGTTTCTCTTAGGAAACACAATTGCAATATTATGTACACTTCTAATACAATTAAGGTGTTATGATATATCATTCAATTCTTTATAGGCTAATAAACAAATGGATCGACCGCAATGTGGTTTTTATGTCATGCAGTGGATGGAAAGCATAATCTTGATGGGGATAACAGACCATCGGGTAGAGGTACATACTTTTTACGTACATCCATTTGGTAATTTAATTAATGATACATACTTGTTAATAATTATTATTATTTTCCAGACTTTTAGTGAATCAATGTCATTTGTTGAAGAAGCCATCAACTACACTCGCAAGCAATGGACGACAATTTTAGTGTATTGTAGTAAGAAACAGAAAACAGAGATGAGTCTTAAGCTGATAATTAGAAATATACATATAAAGTTTTGAATTTAATAATTTTTAGTTAAGTATTTGGATTATATCATCATTTCAGTGAGTATTAGTTAATTACAGTCCTATTAAATACAAATTTATTATTTGGAATAGTTTGTAAGTTAAAGTTTAACTTTTGGTTTATTTTGAAGTTGGAATTATGAATCATTTTATTTATTGTCAATTGTAAAATTATTGGGAAATATATGTATGGACTTTCTGTGTGGACTGGATAAACAAGTTGTTGGTCCCTATATAAATCTAGAGGGGGGGGTGAATAGATTCAAGTTTCCTATTTCAATTTTACTTTTTCTCACTTTTTCCCGATTCAATTTTATCTTGAATTACAAGAACGTATCAGAGATATAATCAGCGGAAAACAAGGGAAAATTGTAAAGCAAGAAAACAATGAATTAAAAGAGATAAGATAGAGAAGAGAGTTTAGACAGAGATTTATACTAGTTCGGCTTTCGGCCTACATCCAGTCCCAACCCAACAATCTGTTGCGATCGGTTTTCCACTATAAAGATTTTGTGTTCAATACAACCACACTGCACAAACACAAAAACAAATCAAATACTCAAAACTATATGTTCTTCACCTAAGAACATATCTTGATCCTTGATCCCTTCAAGAATCAACCTTTGAGAGTACCTCTCTCAAAAACTCATCAACTCTTCCAAGAGAATACCTTTCTCTTTAGAGTTTAAACCAAAAAGATTACAAAAGATAAAGATCAGATAAGATTACACCTATTGTGTATGCACTGATCAATGATATCATCCAAACATTCCAACCATTCGCACAATCTTCATCTCAAGAGAAATCTTTGAAACTTTGAAGAGAATTCTTGTAAAAACTAGTGTTTAGCTCTTCCTTTCTTTCTTGAAAAACTCAAAAAGATCTCTCTTCTGAAAACAATTCAAAGAGGTTTCAATTTAAAGTAGTTTCAAAATCATTTGAGATGAATTTTGGTGTGGTAATCGATTACTGGATTGTGGTAATCGATTACTCCAGAGAAATTTGCCTTCCCCTGTTTCATCAAGCACGAAGTAATCGATTACTATGGAGTGGTAATCGATTACCAGAAGCGATTTGGGTTCCCCTGTTTTCTGAATCTGTTGGTAATCGATTACAGCTATATGGTAATTGATTACTTCAGCTTAAAACCTTTTTAAACCAAAGTTTTTGATTTCTTTCAAATAAAATGGGGTTCCAAAACTTCTCTAGCTCAAATCACAAGAGTAAAAACAAATTTTCTATGAAACGATTGAATAAAGACCACACTCAAAGCCTAAACTAAAACAATCAATACATTTTAAACTCCTATATACAATCTATCACAAAGATCAAAAGTACAAGTATATCAAAACTAAAACTAGGGATGACTTCTTCAGCTTCAAGTCCAACAATCTCCCCCTTTTTGGTTTTGATATACCAAATGTTGTGTAGTTGATCTTCAATGTAGATGATGGCTTTGATGTGTCCTGCAATGTTAGTGTTTTTCCTTTTCTATTCTTTCAATTTTCATCAATTTCATACAGCTATTTACATACAGCTTTATGAATCATCCAAAACATATCACTATATCAAATCACAGACATATAAAGACAATCATTTGCTAAGCAAATTAAGTCTAACTATTACAGTCATCCAATAAAATGTTCAATTGTGTTAATCTGCTCCCCCTAAGTAGAATACTTAAGTAAACAGATTCAAAAACTCCCAAAAACAGAGCAAATAATAGTTCAAAAAACAATTACAGAGTAATCCAAATACTATGAAGCTATGAAGACTAATGACAATTAATAACTACACTACTACTCCCCCTATTTGGTATACCAAATCAGAAAGTGAGAGGTAGAGATGGAGTTATTAATCTGAGTCGTCATCCTGGTTGAGTCTTTTCATGATAGTTTCCATCAAGTCCTTCATTTCCAGGAAATGCAGATCTTGTCGCTTTCCCAGGTCATCAAGTCGCTTGTTGACGGTTGCTTCCAGTTCATCCATCCTATCAATCATAATGGATTCGAAGCGCGATCGTGGAATGTACTCTCCAGAATTGTCTTCATCCTCATCTTCATGCTCAGGTTGTGCTTCCTCATGCTCAGGTTGTGGAATGGCCTGTTGTTCCTCTCTTATTATCCATCCCGCATCGGTCTTGATAAGTCTCATCATCTTCAATGCTCTATCACCGATGACATGGACATCTTTGACTAACTCTCTAGCTTCATCAGTGGTGTCAATCTGAAAAATTTCAATTAGTCTAGAGATAAAAAGAGAGTAAGGACACTTATTGTCTAGAAGTCTTCTAGTTTTCAACATGTTGTCCATGATAATGTGCGTCCAGTCCATTTGAATCCCGTTCTTCAGAGCAGCAATGAGAATCATGTTATCCTCACTCAGTTGGGCATGGTTTGCTCCCCTTGCAGCCAAGATCCAGCAAACAGTATAATGGAGTAACCTATCATCCGCTGTCAGGCCACCAATGTTATATGTTACTTTCTTGCCCTATGCTCTCCTGGAATTCCTTTCCTCTTCCCATTGTTGGGGGTTCCTCAGAAGGCTCATGTAAAAAGAGTCTTTTTGTAAATCAAACCCTTTTTCTCTGAGTTTGTCTACATGTGCAATAATCCCTTCCTTCCTTATGCCAGCAATTTGCAAAAAGTGAGCAGGGGTTAGAGTTATTTTGATACCTTTAATCTCTGAACTTACTGTCATCCTTTCCATATTCGGTTTGAGGTTTGAGTAGAAAACCCGAACCAAGTCTAGATAGATGAAGCCTTTCATCCCTACGAACCTTTCTAGATGTTGTTGCCTCAGGAAAGTCTGGAACGTGAAACTCTGATTATCCAGCCATTGTAGGTCAAGAATCTTGGGTGGAACAAGACCCTTGTTAGCAAAGTCAAGGTTGAACCTAGTCTCTTGTCCTTTAGAGGTGAACCACCGATTGACCCCTGATTCTTGTGGTTGAGGAGGATGAGGAATTTCTGGTTGCTCTGAGGATGTAGGTTTCTTCCTCTTGGAAGATTCTCCTACCTTCTTTTTGCCCTTTACTTCTTCTTGAGAGAATCTATTGGCTCTCATCTTGATTCTTTTTCCTTTGCCTTGTTCTTCCATGGTTGAAAGAGAGTGAAAATCTAGGGTTTGAAGGAAGAAGATGAAGGGTTTTTCAGAGAAGAAGATGAATGGTGAGTTGAAGACTTACACCTGCACTTCTTATAAGAGAGAACAAAGCCCAAAAGATTAACCCAAGAACGAGGTAATAGATTACCAGTAGTTGGAAATCGATTATCTCTGTTCCTTATATAGAAAGAAGAAGAAAAACAGGGAAAACAGTTGTGGTAATCGATTACAGCAAACTGGTAACCGATTACTCCAGAGGATATTTCCAAAAATTTTGAAAAACTTGTTCTGTGGTAATCGATTACAGCTTGTGGTAATCGATTACTCCAGTACAAAAATCCTTCCCAGAGTGAATTTCACTCAAAGTAATCGATTATCCTCCCTTGGTAATCGATTATTTCTATCAAAAGAAGGTTTTTCTTGAAAAATTTTCACAAAAACAGAGTTATGGATAAGTGTAATCAAGTAAAGAGGTTTAGTTTAGATGTTCCTCACTCAAAATACCAAGGTTTGATCTAAGTTTGTAAAACCTTTCTTTTGGTAATGCCTTTGTAAATATATCCGCCAATTGATTTTCCGTGTCTATGAATTCGATGTCACAGTCTCCTTTTTCAATGTGATCTCTAATAAAGTGGTGTCTGACTTCGATGTGTTTTGTTCTTGAGTGCAGTATAGGATTTCTTGTGATACTTATAGCGCTTGTGTTGTCGCATTTCAAGGGAATGTGATCTATCTTTAGCCCAAAGTCTTCAAGTTGGTGCTTTAACCAAATTGCTTGAGCACAGAAACTTCCTGCAGCTACATATTCAGCTTCTGCAGTTGATAGTGCTAGGCAAGCTTGCTTTCTGCTATTCCACGATATCAAACATTCTCCAAAGATGTGACATGTTCCACTAGTGCTTTTCCTATCCGTTTTGCTACCTACAAAATCAGAGTCACTGAAACCAACAAGTAATGTCGAGGTTCCTTTTGGATACCATAGTCCACAACTTATTGTTCCTTTTAGGTATTTAAGAATCTTCTTCACTGTTAGCCAATGAGATTGCTTAGGTGCAGATTGAAATCTAGCACATAAACATACAGAAAACATAATATCGAGTCTCTTGGTTGTAAGATAAAGTAAAGATCCTATAACACCTCTGTATAAGGTAGTATCAACTTCATCACCTGCTTCATCAATCTCAAGATAAGTGTTAGTAGAAATAGGTGTATTTGACACTTTGCAATTAGTCATCTCATATTTCTTAAGTAGTTCTTTAGTGTACTTAGCCTGATGTATGAATGTGCCACCTTCCATTTGTTTGATTTGGAGTCCTAAAAAGAAACTCAGTTCTCCAATCATGGACATGTCAAATTCTTCCTGCATATCTTTCACAAACTCTTCACAAAGTTGTTGGTTAGATGATCCAAAGATAATGTCATCAACATAAATTTGAACCAATAGAATGTAGTCAAATTTGTTCTTAATAAACAAAGTCTTGTCTACTTTACCTCTGTGGAATCCTTTTGATATGAGAAACTTACTCAGTCTATCATACCATTGCCTAGGGGCTTGCTTCAACCCATACAAGGCTTTATGAAGTTTGTAGACATGTGTAGGCCAAGTAGTATCTGTGAAACCGGGTGATTGTGCTACATAGACTTCTTCATTGATATAACCATTCAAGAATGCACTCTTTACATCCATTTGGTATAATTTGAAATTGTTGATGCAAGCATAAGCCAGGAGTAGTCTAACAGCTTCAAGTCTTGAGGGGGCAAAGGTTTCTTCAAAGTCAATCCCTTCTTGTTGATTGTAGCCTTTTGCCACAAGTCTTGCTTTGTTTCTAACCACAACTCCTTCTTCACTCAGTTCGTTCTTGAATACCCATTTTGTACCAATAATGTTCATGTTGCCTTTGTTTGGAACAAGTTCCCAAACTCCATTCCTTTTGAATTGGTTAAGTTCTTCTTGCATAGCCATGATCCAAAATTCATTGTTCAAGGCTTCCTCTATCTTTGGATGGTTCTACTGTGATACAAAAGCGATATTATAGCAAAAAAAATTCTGTGAGGATCTAGTAGTTACCCCCTTGTGAATGTCACCAATGACATTGTCAAGTGATAGGTTCCTAGGTGTCTTCCACTCTTTTGCTTGTTCTGGCACTGGGTTTGGTTGAGTTTGTTGATGCTTGTGATCAATGTTTATGTTTCCTTCACCTGTTTCATCATCATTACACAGCAATCTTTCCTTTTGGAAAGTGTTAGTTTCATCAAATCTAATATGGACAGATTCTTCAATGCACATTGTTCTTTTATTAAAGATCCTATATGCTTTACTGGTATTTGAATAACCAAGGAAAATGGCTTCATCAGCCTTTGCATCAAACTTTCCAATAGGGTCCTTGCCATTGTTTAAAACAAAGCATTTGCAACCAAAAACTTTAAAATAAGAAATGTTTGGTTTTCTTCCATAGAAAAGCTCATAAGGGGTTTTCTTCAAAATGGGTCTTATAGAGACTCTATTGAGAACATAACATGCAGTGTTCACAGCATCTGCCCAAAAATGTTTAGGCATCATATGCCCATTCAGCATGGTTCTTCCAAGTTCTATAAGGGACCTGTTTTTCCTCTCCACCACTCCATTTTGCTGAGGAGTTCTAGGAGCTGAAAAGCAGTGTGATATCCCATGTTTTTCACAAAACCTTTCAAAAAAGCTATTCTTAAATTCAGTACCATTATCACTTCTTAAGGCTTTAATTTTCAAATCCTTTTTGTTTTGAATTTTCATGGCAAGTACCTTGAAAACTTCAAAGGCTTGATCCTTTTTCTTGATAAACAAAACCCAAGTAAATCTTGAATAGTCATCTACTATGACTAGCCCATACAGATTTCCACCAATACTAGCTATCCTAGATGGACCAAATAAGTCTAAATGCAAGAGTTCAAGCGGCTGAGTTGTAGAAACATGTTTAATATTTTTGAAAGATGTTTTTGCCTGCTTGGACTTTTGACAAGCCTCACATAGTCCTTCTTTGGAAAATCTTAGTTTGGGGAGACCAAAAACTAACTCTTTAGAAACAAGCTTATTCAAATGCAATATGACAATGTGTGCTATTCTCCTATGCCATAGTCAAGACAGATTATCATTAGAAGTTAAACATGTAGAGTAAGGAGAAGAATGATCTACTTCCAATATGTAAATGTTGTTAGATCTCTTGCCAATCATGAGAAGTTCATCTGAGTCTTTGTTCTTGATGAGACAATGTTCATCATCAAAAGCAATTCGTAGTTCTTGTCACATAGTTGGATCGATGCTCGATAGATTGAACCTTAATCCATCGACCAACAATACATCTTCTATCACTGTGTTTGCCTTATATCCAACAGTACCGTAGCCTAGTATTTTAACTTTGTTGTTGTCTCCGTATACAACATATTCATTTTCTCTTGGTGTGAAGGTGCTCAGGTTCCTTCTATCACCCGTCATATGCCTTGAGCAGCCACTGTCTAAGTACCAAATTGAGCTTTCATTGCATTCGGGCTTTCTGCAAGAGAAAAAGAACTTATTTTGAGTTGGTACCCACTTCCTCTTGGGTCCATGCATGTTAGTGCTACAAGTTTCTTTCTTAATCCATTTGTATTTGCCACTAGAAATCCCTTTCTTTCTAATCATGCAATTATATGATTTATGTCCAGGTTTCATGCAATAAGTACAAGTGAATTTAGCATGCTTAGTGTTTCCAGATTTCATGTGAGCATAGTTTGCAGAAATGTTGAGTTCCTTTAGCTTGGAAATATCATTTTCTAACTCACATATTTTCTGTTTTAACATGGATACTTCCTTTTTCAATACTATGTTTTCTTTTTCAAAAACTTGACTTGATTATAAAGCTCACAAAAAATGAGAATGCAATTCATCATATTCATCCATAATTAAGTTCGTATCACTTACCTCACTGGATGTTTTGGCCATTAAGCACAGATTCGTCTCCTCATCTTCACTTTCAGATGTTGAGGATGTGTAGCCTTCATCCCAAGCTATGTATGCTTTCTTTTTCTTCTTTTCTTTTCTGACATTTCTTTCATTCTCATATTTTCTCACTTCAGTGTTGTTGCTTCTTTTCAAGGTTGGACAATCTGATCTGTAGTGCCCAATCTTCCCACATTCGTAGCATGTCACTTTGACTGAAGTATTGTCTTGCTTCTTGACTCCTTTTCTTGGTTGACCAAATTTCTTTTTAGTGTTGTTCTTCATGAACTTTCTGAACTTCTTTACCATCAAGTTCACTTGGTCTTCTTGTGAATCATTTCCGTCTTCAGAGGATTCAGATTCTGTTTCAGTCTAGTCTACTTTGAGAGCAATTCCTTTGGCTCTTTTGTCTTTCTACTCCTCATCTGCCATTCGAGTCATGTCCATTTCATATTCTCTAAGTTTCCCAAACAGTTCAGCACTTGTCATATAAGCAAAGGTTCTTGGATTCGATTATGGGTCATCCTTTGTAGGTTGCCACTTTCTATTCAGTGATTTCAGAATCTTGACATTCACTTCTTCTTCAATGAAGTTCTTGCCAAGTCCTTTGAGATGGTTGATGATGTGTGTGAATCTCTTTTGCATTTCCATTATTGATTCTCCTTGGAACATTCTGAATGTCTCATACTCTTGAATGAGTGTGTTCTTCCTAGCTCTCCTCACCTCAGCAGTACCTTCATGGGTTACCATGATGAGCTCCTATGCTTCTTTTGCTATTGTGCAAGCTGATATCCTGAAAAACTCATCAGAATTCAAGGCAGAGTGTATGATATTCAAGGCCTTAGCATCATTTTCAGCCCTCCTAATCTCATCCATGTCCCAATCCTCAAAATGTTTCTCTATCTCTTTTCCATTTTCTATTTTCATTGGAACTTTGTAGTCATTTACCACAGCCTGCCAGATGCTTCTGTGAATAGATTCCATAAAGATCTTCATGCGAACTTTCCAGAATGGATAGTTATCACCGTAGAACAATGGAGGTCTATTTATTGAAGCTCCTTCAGCGAAGGGTAAAAGATTACTAGCCATTACAGGGAACTAAGAAGGATTACTAGATTGATTTACTAGTTAAAGCTCTTGATACCAATTGTTGGTCCCTATATGAATCTAGAGGGGGGGTGAATAGATTCAAGTTCCCTATTTCAATTTTACTTTTTCTCACTTTTTCCCGATTCAATTTTATCTTGAATTACAAGAATGTATCAGAGATATAATCAGCGGAAAACAAGGGAAAATTGTAAAGCAAGAAAACAATGAATTAAAAGAGATAAGATAGAGAAGAGAGTTTAGACAGAGATTTATATTGGTTCGGCTTTCGGCCTACATCCAGTCTCAATCCAACAATCTGTTGCGATCGGTTTTCCACTATAAAAATTCTGTGTTCAATACAACCACACTGCACAAACACAAAAACAAATCAAATACTCAAAACTATATGTTCTTCACCTAAGAACATATCTTGATTCTTGATCCCTTCAAGAATCAACCTTTGAGAGTACCTCTCTCAAAAACTCATCAACTCTTCCAAGAGAATACCTTTCTCTTTAGAGTTTAAACCAAAAAGATTACAAAAGATAAAGATCAGATAAGATTACACCTGTTGTGTATGCACTGATCAATGATATCATCCAAACATTCCAACCATTCACACAGTCTTCATCTCAAGAGAAATCTTTGAAACTTTGAAGAGAATTCTTGTAAAAACTAGAGTTTAGCTCTTCCTTTCTTTCTTGAAAAACTCAAAAAGATCTCTCTTCTGAAAACAATTCAAAGAGGTTTCAATTTAAAGCAGTTTCAAAATCATTTGAGATGAATTCTGGTGTGGTAATCGATTACTGGATTGTGGTAATCGATTACTCCAGAGAAATTTGTCTTCTCCTGTTTCTTCAAGCATGAAGTAATCGATTACTATGGAGTGGTAATCGATTACTCCAGAGCAGTTTGGGTTCCCCTGTTTTCTGAATCTGTTGGTAATCGATTACAGTTATATGGTAATCGTTTACTTCAGCTTAAAACCTTTTTAAACCAAAGTTTTTGATTTCTTTCAAATAAAATGGGGTTCCAAAACTTCTCTAGCTCAAATTACAAGAGTAAAAACAAATTTTCTATGAAACGATTAAATAAAGACCACACTCAAAGCCTAAACTAAAACAATCAATACATTTTAAACTCCGATATACAATCTCTCACAAAGATCAAAAGTACAAGTATATCAAAACTAAAACTAGGGATGGCTTCTTCAGCTTCAAGTTCAACACAAGTACAATAAATTTGGGAAAACCATAAAAAAGCATATTAAAAAAATTAAGCATACTAAGACAGTTTTAACAATAACCGTCGTAGTGTAGGAAATTCTATCGCAGACAACAACGGATTTAGTTAAAACCGTCTTAGTCTGCAAAAACAGACTACAACAGTTTCAAACTACGACAGCTTTAGTTAAAACCGTCATAGCCTGCAAAAATAGACTACAACACAAGATGTAACAACGGTTCATAAACCGTCATAGACTGTCTATTTAAACTGTCTTACTTTATCTGTTTTGTACTAGTAATATAAGGGGAACAATATATATATATAAAGTGAGAAAAAATATCTAATAAATTATATTTAGATTTATCTTGTAATCATTGTATCTCCTCCTCCATAATACAACCCAAATTGACAAGTAAAATGGGAAAAAGGAAAAAAGGCATAAACAACAACTACTATTTATAAAATGAATAAAACTCATACAATTAAGAACAATATTATACAAAAGAGTTAGGATAAGTTCTCACCTATTACACAAAATCTACATTCATTGGAGCACAAAATTAGGATAAGTTTTCTCTTTATAATGGTCTTAAGAGAAATATAAGTTTAGAGACTTTTGTTATCTTTCTATGATCTAATCTTATACTTTTAATAACCCTGTTTATTCTTCTCTTTAAGAATTTGTGTTCGCGGGTTGAAATGACATAATATAGTTAACTAATATAAAAACAAAACTTAAGACAAATGTGAAATATGTACTCATAAACTACATCTTCTTGATAACATCATCACATATTGATAAAGCAAAAAGGGAAAAAAAAACGAAAGACATAAACAACAACAATTTATAAAATGAATAAAATTAATATAATTTGATACTTGCACAAAATGAGTTAGGATAAGTTCCCACCTATTACACATAATTTGCATTCACAAATGCAACAAAATTAGGATAAGTTTTCTTTTTCTCTTATAGTCTTAAGAGAAATATAAGTTAGAGAGAATATTTATCTTTTTATAACCTCTTCTTATTCTTTTAATAACTCCTTCACTTTTCTCTTAGAATATTATGTTCATCTACTAACTGAACAACATAATATAGTTAACTAACATAAAACAAAACTGACAAATCCAAAAAATGTATGTTCTTAAGACAAATGAATAAAATACACGCTTTGGAGCATAAATACAAACTCTCCGTATTAGTGTGGTTATGAATCAAAACTTGAAAAATAACTTATATTACATTTAATATATATTGGTCATTAAAAAATTAGGGAATCGAACTTATATAACTTGAAGATTACGAGAACTAAAATTGAGTAAGTAAAAAAGTAGTGAACTAAAATAGTAGCTAAATATAAATCACTTTGAAACATTTGTCAATTTTTTATATCACTTACTTATTCGATATTGTCACAATTATTTTCTCTCTTTATTTTTCTCTTACAAGAATTTGTAAAAAAATTTGTCCGAACTTACTCTTAATTGAGAAGCTAGAAATCAAGCTTATCACTTATTTCTTATTTCAGTACTACCTCTAACACTTAAAATTAACAGTAATCCGCCCTTATTCCTATGTAAATCAAGTTGAGTTAAGTGATCAAAGAAAATAGACCCCTGTGAGAGAAAACATTATCACTATACAAAATATCAGCTTATTCTCCGTTACAGAAAAAGTAAGAATTTTAAATTTTCTATTACAACAATTATTGTAGCAGTTATGTGCAATGGCAAAGATTTCAACGATGGTTTCAACCTGAAAGTCAGAGATTTTAAATTCTCTATGACAACAAATGCTGTAACAATTATATGCAATGTCAAGAATCCCAATGAACCTATAATCCCTATTTAAAGTCTTGATTATATTTAGTCAATTTTTTATTGTTATAGATATTATATTTATATTAGTTAAATATTAAATAATATAATACCTTAATCTTATTTGAAATTTTTTGTAAATATTTATATAAGTTACTATTTAAATGATATAGATAATAATATTTATTTCTAATAAAATCTTAATTAATGTAGATATTATATTTATATCTATTAAATATTAATATAAATATCTTAATTTTATTTAAATTTTTTTAAAAATATTTATAGATAAAAATATTTATATTGATTAAATTTTAATGAGTATAAATAAATGATATTAAAAATAATTTTTTTATTTATATTATATATATATATATATATATATATTGTGTGTGTATCTGTGAACCTTTCGAAGAAAAATTCAAAAAAATAAATAAATAAACTTTTAACCATAACGAGTAAAATAACAAAATCACATTATAAATTATAATTAATTTGTTATAAAAGATAATTGATCTTTTAAACTAAAGAATAATATTTATTATCCTTAATTTTATTTTTTAATTATAATCCAACAAAATCCAGTGTTTTTATATATACGTACGAAGATAAACTTAAAAAGTATTGGTATTAATGTGCATGTTTTTACTAAACTTAATTTCCCTCGTTCTTTTACAAATTTGTTTCTTATCTGTACAAACATAATCACACAATTGATTATAGTCATACGAAATAACTTATGTATACAAACATAATTGTCTTAATTAAGTGTACATATGCATAATAATTATAAATTAATAGGCACATGTAATAATCAATGGTGCGTAGTTTTAATAATATTTTTAATATTAAATTTATTTCTTTATTTCTTTTCTTTTAAGTAAAATAATTTTTTCATTTTAATAATATTTTATTTTCTTGTATTTTCCTGAAACTAAATAGTATATTCACTATACTTATATATTTTCTAATTTTTGAATCTACTTTCATTTGAATATTATTATTTTTATTATTATATATATATATATATATATATATATATTGTAATCATATTTGAAATCATATTGTAATATATATATATATATATATACTCTTCTACATATTTATATTCCACATATACTATTATTATAATATTCAACAGAACATTACATGTATTACAATATTCAAATATGATTTCTTCTATTGAGATAGCAGATAATGTTTGAGATTCAATGCGAGATAAAATTTTATAATTCAAAAATAAAATCTAGTATTTTAATTATATTTTAAACATTATTATTTTGAATTATAAATTATCTGTCTTATTTACATTTTTTTACTCCGCGTTGTATTTGACTCATATACTAATTTATTTTCCAAAATTTTATCAAGGTTGAGCAATTGCTTTAAAAAGTTATATATAATAAAACTACAAACCATAACACACACACACACACATATATATATATATATATAATCAATTTTGATTACAAATTTTTAAATAAGATTACATTATTAATTATGCATCTCAAAATCAAATTTATAGCTAATATCTATTATTAGAAAAATCAAATTATTATGAACCCACTTAGAATCAATGCTACAAATTTATATCGATCAAAATTAATTTTACAAACATATATAAAAGGTGAAGAGTGATTCACTCTGATACCCCATCCATCAAAATTTTCTTTTTGATGACTGACACGATTGGTAGAAAGTACAATAACATCACCTTCCTTCTCTTTATACCTACACCACTACTTCTTTACCCTACGTTGTCTTCTCTTTCTTTTTCATCTCGGCACGCAAAGGGAATTTGCTCACGCAAAGTGAAAACAACATAAATTTTGAAAGTGTTTTTTTCTTCACAAAAGAGAGATGAACTAAAACCCTCACGTGGACTTGTCTGACAACCTGAATCATAAATTGGGATTGCCTTAAATTACTTGTCTCCTTCACAAGGTCCTTAAACCCCACCATAGCCTCCTTAATTTACTTCCTATAATTCTTGCTATTATTTCTTTTTGGTAGGTTTTGCTATTATATTTAATGAGGTTAGTTCATCTAATAAAAATGAAAATATTTTATTATGGGGTGAATAGTTGGACCATATGTTAGAAATACATTGTTAATAATTGAGTGTAACAAAGAGTTAGTCTCTTATTCGAGTATTAAATGACTAAGGCTCAAAGTCTTATAGACAGGTGTACTAATATCTAGTTCTTGACTTTTATCTAAAATGGATTGTTTTTGAAGGAGTAGAATAATTGATTTCTAGTGTTTGATTTCACGTTAGATTTTTAAAAATCATGGTAAAATATCTTATATTAAATTTAATTACAAACCTACTTTTATAATGCAAACACACACATTAATACGATATATATATATATATATGTATATATATATGTATATATATATATATATGTATATATATATATGTATATATATATATATATTAATGATAAAAAGATAAACTAAAATTAATAACCTACTTTTATAATACAAATATAAAAATATATATAAATCATATTAATGAATAAGAGTTTAACTAAGATCAATTTTTGTCTATGTTAATCCCAAAATTCCAAACATACAAAAATTAAGAGGTAAATTCCACAATGAATATTTACCTTTCACAAAACCAATTTTGTGCACAATATTTTTATATTCTTAAAATATACTAAGTTCAGTTTGTCATGTTAGTAGCTTCTTAAACTATAGATTTAATTGTACTTTCCACCCAAACTTTCATAATTTTACGATTTATGTCTTTGAGAAAATTTTGTAATATATATTCTCAAAACTTTTATAATATTGTGAATTTCATTCCTGCATACCAAAACGGCTCATAAGTTTAGCTAAAAATACATATGCATTCATCTTGGCCTTATAGCCGAATTAATCACTGTAGAAACTCTTAATTAAGAATAAACCATTTGATTATAAGTATTAACAATATTTTCTGACAGATTTCTAAATTATAATAATCACTGAAACATTACAGTGGAAGAAAAAAAAAATGATTGATATAGGACATTGGAGAGAGAGAACTCACGTGGATAAGAAGATATGTCTGACGCAAAGGCATGTTTTTCTACCTTGCCATTTTCTTTTCCCTGACTTTCCTTTTCCGTCTTTCCCGTGCATGTTGTATTTCTAACCCCTCAACTCAATCTTTTCCTTCTTTATTTAACCTTTTTTTCTTTCATCATGTTCAGACAAAATGAGGTTTCTTGCATTTTGGGTTTTCTCTTCATGTATCGTTACTGCTCTTGTCCTTTCTTCATTTTCGCAGATTTGCTAGGATATGCAAATCATACAACTTCTCTCTCGTGGATTCTTTCTATTTTGGATTATGCTTTTATGTTGGTTTATATTTTACATTACAAAAGTTGATTTTATATTTAACATAGACTTTTAACAAATTAACATATTTGGTTCTATATTAAGGAATAATCTAAAAATTATTTTAGATTCGTAATTAATTCTGACTTGAAACGAATTAAAAATTTAAAATTAAATTTTGTTATAAACTTAATTTTATAATACAATATTTCACTTTTTAAATCAGTAATATTTAAAATTAATTTAACAAAATATTCATCTGAATAATAAATTAATTAATACAGGATTAAATGTGCTTCCATGTGGAAACTTTAGATTGCACTAGGCAGTATATAGTGTCCTATATTTAGAGCATATTAATTAGTGTCCATGTCATTAACATTTTATAATGCCCCCCTGTCTCCATTAAAAGGACAATCAAGAATTTAGTAATTTTCCATGTTTGATGTGACGTTTTGGGATCTGCATTTGTTACCTAAGGACTATTTCAAACACCAACTCCAATGTAGATTAACTTGTTTTCCACAATTTCATTTTCACAGTGGAATAACTCAGTCAGTTCTTACGGTTATTTGAGAAAGATAACTAATAATCTTTTTTTAAAGAGAAAATGTAAATATAGTACTTATAAATTTTTCTTAAATCACTGCACTAATTTAATAACCGGATTTTTTTTTTTTTGCAAACTTTAAGAATGTCACAAATGATGTACTGAATAATTTTTATTTTTTTTATCTTTACACTTTAATAAATACCATCAAGTAATTTACTTTTTTTTTTTGGATTTTTACATTTAAACTTTGATAATGTCACAAAATAGACCCTCTAATTTTGAAATATCAAAACATATCTCCAAGTATTTCAAAGGAAAAATGAATTTAGGACATATTTTATGACATTACTAAAATCTTTGATATATTTTACGATATTATCAAAGCTTGTGGATGAAATGGATGATAAAAATTACTTCAAGACATAATTTTTAAGTTGCTAAAATGTTAGGACAAAAAGTATAATAAAATAACTTGGGAACATACTTTGCAAATTTTTTTTAAAAAAAATTTATTTTTGTTCGATTTAATTCGAATAAGGAATACGTGATGAATGAGAAACTAAAATAATTCAAATAAGTTTTGGTATTATTACTCTTATACGAGTAATTCAAAGATAACAAAAGCATGGAATTATGACTACACCTCATGGACGTCATAATCAGGTAGAATTGATCAAACTATAATTTGATTTTGTTGCGATTTTTTTAAGAAATTTATTTATACGATAGAGAGGGGGAATGGGGAGAGATTAGGTTGAATTATACTATTTGATGCAGACAAGGTTTATATTCACATTGGCAGATGCTTTGTGGATAAATCCATTTTGTCCCTTGAATCACAGTCCACGCTTAATTTATCTCCAATACAAGAAAAGTAGCTAGAATTGAATAATTAAGAACCAGTCCATTCCAGAATGGAAAAAACAAATCAAATTTAGTTCACACAGGGGAAGTTAGGTCATCTTTTGTTTGCATTCATTTGTCTTGGGATATGACAAGTTGTCACAATTGTCATTGCAGAGGATCCCTATGTCCTCGAGGAATATATGCTAATACATCCACAATCCTTGTAAGAAAAGCTCTAAATTTGTCAATTAGAAACATTTTGAGATGAATAGGGTATCCAAGTTTCTTCGGTTCCATCAAAATGAATATAATATACAATTAACCATTACTTACTATGCATGACATAGACTTTTGTGTATATATCATTCAAATTCAAATTCAATGTACTCACAACCCTCAACCACCTTAATTATATCATGATCTTGATCAACGAATCTGAGCTTGTATTTGAATTATAGGTTGCAACTATAATTTAACTACAAGCCAAATGTGTAACTTTTCCTTTTCACTTCTATTCAAACAAAAATCACCAAGTATGACAAGAATATTTAAAATTATGGATATCTTTAACTTGTTCCGTTATCATGTCTAATAGGTAGAAATTAAAATTCACATATTTAAATTATACTTAAGCTTGACTTTAACAACTATGCCATTTCTTTTTTTCCCTATGACTAAATTCTCCTTTCAATTTTCGACCCTTTCAACGATATATTCTGTTTATTAATTATTAGGCATTAAATTGGACATCTCTTTAAAGATTAAAACTTTGGTTGGTCATGTTGTGGAAAAATATATGTCAATTATGTTATTTGTTGATTAAATTATATATGTTCTACTGTAATTTGAGATTAAGAGGAATTAATCTAACTCTTGATTAAGAAAATTGCGTAAATTATTATAAATTTTCTCATACTTGTTCTTTAGTTTCAACCGATAAATGAAGTATGATTTGGATGTACAAATTACAATCTAAACAAGTACTTATGTAGTCCTGGAAGAGTAACGTTATGGCTAATTGGGTAATTGAAATCAAAGGTAACAACAAATAAAGGAACATGATGTATTGAAGAGAATTGAAGGAAACTGGTTGGGGCAATTAATATAGAAGGGAAAAAAAGTGTACAAAGACAATACTTGTAGGACGGTACGTTTTGATTCCCGTTGTCACTGCTGTCTCTTGTCGAATGCGTATGGCATCTTGCAAGGCTTCTCAACTACCAAAGGAGTAAAAATTAATCCAAATGCATACCGGACCTTTCATAGATTTGAAAAGTACTTCAATTCTAATAAAGACGCATCAACGTATTTTCCTAACCCCCAAAAACACTGATTCTAAAGAATCAAAAGATACCCTTCTTAATCTCTCCGTCTTATTTCAAAACATTATATAATAATAAAAATCTCTTTATATATGTATTGTTTAATATCCTTCTTCCTCACTTTCTTTGTCTTATATATATATCACACCCCATATCATGGCACAGAAGGAAAATTTTGTTACTTCTTATTGCCCCTCAGCTAAAGCCTACAAAACGCAAATAACATAACAGTTTCTATTCTACTATGTCCTTGATCTAATCATTCTTCTTCAACCTTAATTTCTTTATGGAGGATTCAGAGGAAGAAGAGCTTTTGAACCTTTCTCTTTCAGTTGCTCCAGGTAGGGAGAGGAGGAAAAAGAAAGGAAGGAAAAGGGATAGTAGTAATAATAATCATAATAATGTTAATTCTATTATCATTCCTATGATGAACTCCAATGAAGGCAGTGAAGGGAAGATCTTCAAGCTACTCCAAATGAGAGAGTTGATGCTAAGACAAGACCAAAGAAGATCACCAAAAGGAGTGGTTGAAGAAGAACATGGTAATAATGGTCTCTCTTTGATTCATTTGCTTCTCTCAACTGCCACTGCTGTTGATGAGAGAAACCTATGTGTTGCTCTAGAGAGCCTCATTGGTTTGTATCAAACAGTTTCTTTAAGAGGTGATTCGGTTCAACGTGTTGTAGCTTATTTTGCTGATGGTTTAGCTGCAAAGCTTCTCACAAGAAAGTCACCATTCTATGACATGCTCATGGAGGAACCAACAAATGAAGAAGAGTTTCTTGCATTCACTGATCTCTATAGGGTCTCACCCTATTACCAATTTGCTCATTTCACTGCAAACCAAGCTATTTTGGAAGCATATGAGGCAGAAGAAGAGAGGAACAACAAAGCACTTCATGTCATTGACTTTGATGTCTCGTATGGCTTCCAATGGCCCTCTCTTATTCAATCACTTTCTGAAAAAGCAACAAGTGGCAACAAAATATCACTAAGGATCACAGGCTTTGGGAATAATCTTAAAGAGCTTCAAGAAACTGAGGCCAGGTTGGTTAGTTTCTCAAAGGGGTTTGGTAGCAATCTTGTGTTTGAATTTCAAGGGATTCTAAGAGGGTCATCATCAAGGATTATTAATCTTAGGAGAAAGAAAAATGAAACTGTGGCAGTGAACCTTGTTTCTTATTTGAACACTTATTTGAGTGGTTTCATGAAGGGATTTGATACATTGGGATTTATTCATTCTCTTAAACCTTCCATTGTGGTGTTGGTGAAACAAGAAGGTAGTAGGAGTCTCAAGAGTTTCTTGTCAAGGTTCACTGAGTCTTTACACTATTTTGCAGCCATGTTTGATTCACTTGATGATTGTTTGCCACTTGAGAGCATTGAGAGGTTGAGGATTGAGAAGAAGCTTTTGGGGAAAGAGATCAAAAGCATGCTCAATTATGAGATATTGGATGGTGTTGTGGAATATTGCCCCAAGTATGAGAGAATGGAAACATGGAAAGCAAGAATGGAGAATCATGGGTTTGTTGGGAGAAAAATAAGCTCAAAGTGTGTGATCCAAGCAAAGTTGCTTTTGAAGATGAGGACTCATTATTATCCACTGCAATCTGAGCAAGAGGATGGCTGTGGTGGTGGTGGTTTTAGAGTTTCTGAAAGGGATGATGGAAGTGTTATCTCTTTGGGGTGGCAAAATAGGTTTCTTCTCACGGTCTCAGCATGGGAACCAGTTTGATAGAACTAATACATATACTACTCCTTGATTTCTAGCTCCTAACTTTCATCATTTAGGTAAAAATATCTGCTCTCAAAATGATGAATTTTAACGTATATTTTTGTAGAATATTTCTATGGCTAATGTATGTTTTAGAGCATCAATATGTAGAGCCTTTAGTACTTGATATATTGTTTAAGTAGTTGTTAAGGTAAATAGATGAAGCATGTCAAATTAAGTTATCTTTCACTGCTTCCAGATTTGTTCAATATGAAGAACCCTAATTTTTTTTCTTTATTTTTTCCTCACCTGCGTGAAAATGGTAAACCCTAGTTTGAGCCATCAAAACTATATTGCGAGGAAATGTAAATGTATAACCATAAATTCAAATAGTTGTATATATTGATGATTAGCTTCACGAATAATTTAGGAGCCATAAAATATTAAAAAAAAAATGCATGGCAAGTGTTGTTGTTGATGAAAACAATAAATATGTGTACGTATATATAAGAAATAGAAAATTATTGCGTTAGGTTAAGACATGAGAAAAAATATATACCCACGGTAGGAAAAAAAAAGGGACGATATCAAATATTATTTAAATTAATATTTCATATTACATTATTGGAGTTGTAAAACTTATTGTAAATATTTTCTTAAGAGCATTGAGGCTAAATCATTTCCAGAGAGGTAAGTATAGTTAGCTGTCATGAGCATATAGTTTATTGTGTACAAGATTGGCGGTGGATAACGTGGGTATTAAATAATTAATAATGGGTGGGGGAAAATTTTTTTTTTTTGAGGAATATTTTATACAGTAACTAAATGTTTTTGAAAATAAACCATTAAGTCAGAAAATAATTAGGGTGTGTTTGGCCAAGCTTAAATTTGACTTAAAAGTCACTCATAAACTAAAGTTAAATTAAGAGCTTAAAAATATAAGTAAAAGTTATTTGGTAGTTTTATTTGTGTTTAGTTTAAAAGTTAATTAAAAGTTATTTTATAAAATGTTTTAAGACTTTATTCTTTTAGAGAGTACTCATTTTATCTAATAAAAAATGTATAAAATACAAATATTATACAAAATTAGTTTAATATAATAAAATTGTTTTAATTGATAAAAATGTAAGTAAAATATATGTATAAAAATATTATGTAAATTAATTTAATTGAAAAAATAAAATAAAATATACTTATAAAATAAAAATGTTGTGTAAAATAACATAATTTAATATCATTAATTTCGTCATAATAAAAAATAAAATATATTTGTAAAATAAAAATATTATGTACATTAATTCAATTTAATAAAATTGTTTTAGTCATAATAAAAATAAATAATATATATTCATAAAATAAAAATATTATGTTAAATATTAAGTGAGAGAGTGAACCTTTGATTACTAGATACATGGGCAGTTTTTAATTTTTGGATTCAAATCACCAATGAATGTGCATTTGCAAAATAGAGGGAAAAAACAAGTTAAAAAATATAGTGGCACCACACGGATTCAAAAACTGGTCCATTTTGCAAAAAGCTCCTTAAGTTATTTTTATTAGCTTTTATAAAATATATTTATTTTAATAATTTGTTCATATAAAATAAGCTACTTAAAATTTCATGGGCTTTTATATAAATGTTATTTGATCCGGTTACTCCTTTTAAGAAAAAGAAAAGCTATAAAAAAATGATCTAAATATAAATGTAAAGTAGACAACTACTAAAGTCAGTTTAGAATTTGTTTGATTCTTATTATTGCCATTCTACCTAAAAATTAGGTAACATTTTTTGAAATTTTATTTTCAGAAATTAACAAAATTATTTGTCATAAAAAATGTCACTAAAATAAAAAAGTGTCGTAAAGATAAAAATGTAATTTTGACATGATTCTGCACAGAAAACTGAATTAAAATTTTCAAAGAAAATAATAAATAACATAACTAATTTAGGAAAAATTATGTTTCACATACGTGTAAAATTAGAAATGATTGTTTTATGTTCGTGTAATTTTTTTTTATATTTTTAATCTTTATAAATTAAAATATTTTATAGTTTGATTGGATTTAGATTTGGATTAACCGAGTTAAATTCTAAATTAAACAATATTATATTTTAAATTTTAAAATAGCTAAAATACATAAAAAAATTGTAGGGATCAAAAACAAGATTTCCAAAAATATATTTTAGTCTTTTACTGGATGATCTTAAACTAACCATAAAAAAGTGTTTGTGAAAAATATTAAGCAATTTCCACGTCTAAGTAAAGTAGATAGATACCCCTTTTGATTTTTAAAGATTTTTCAAATACTTTATTTCCTTTACCCCCCATATAAAACTATTAATTATTTAAAAAGAATTTCTTTTATTTATTATACTGATTTATTTATTTTGAAAAATATTTTATTGAAATCCCCAATAAAAGATGTAAAAATAATCCTTAAAAAATGAAAACACATGAAGTATACATAATCTCACAAGATCATAGAAATGTCAGAATTATTCATTTATTAATTTTTAGAAGATTAGAATATCTATAGTTTAAATATAAAGGGGGATGATCGTTAGTGGGTATATTGTTACTTGATAATTGTTATTTTTTTATGGATTTATGAAACTATTTTTTGCACCGTAAAATGAAATTATTTTAAATTTTAATGTAATAAAATGAAATTATTTAAATAACTAATGTCCATTTAAAAATATATCTTAAAATAAAATCTTTAAAAATATTATATTAATTTTTTTTAAAATTTAATATACCAAAAAATAAACTGTGAAATATATAATAGATTAAAAATGAAAAAACTTTTATGTTCTCTCAATTTCTCTCCCTCTCCAGAAGAAATGTTTCATACACTGGGATGTATACATGACCCAGGCCCGGCAGAATAAAACGGCCCAATAAAACCGGTTCAAGAAAAAAGCAAATGGTTCGGGTTTTCATCGAACCGGTAATTTAGAGCAGAAGAAAGACTCGAGGTGTAGTCCAATCTCGTACACAGAGTTTAGTTGAATCTCGTACATTCCAAAACACAAAGGTTTCTGTGCGGTTTCTCTGATACAATGGAGGAGCTGAAATCTGCTATGGAGGACCACATGGACCTTATGGCAGATCTCGTTCAGAAGCTCTCTTCGGAAATTCGTGCTGGCTTTGCACCTGCTTACGATAACTTCATTGGTTTTTTCCACGCCATTGACTGGAAGGTACCCTTTTGTTTTGTAAACCCTTTGTTTTATTTGGGTGCTTGAGGAATGAAGTGTTTTCGAATTTCAATTATCATTTTTTTTTATCTTGGTGCGTGAGAAAAAAAATCATGTGGTGTGTCAAGCTTGAAGCACACCATATGGTGTTAGTTTCAATTTTTCGGTTTTTTGGGTGAAATTTGTGTTTGGTTAATGTTCATTGCTTGCTTGTGCTGTGTGTGCTGTGTGTTGTGTTTTCTTTTTTATCGGGATCTAGTTTTGTGCTGTTAGATGTGTTTTCTTATTTAATGGCATAATATTATGTAATTTGTTTATGAAAGGTTATAGACAATGTAAATTTGTGTTGTCAATTTAATAGAAAGATAATGCATATAACATTTTGATAGATTATGTATTTTTCAAGGTGTTTTCTGTTCTCAGATTGTTCAATCTTTATCATTTTTTATTTTCTGAACTTTCTTATGATTGACACCCTTTTGATGAATTGTATTTATTTTGACTCTTTTTTTTTTTTTTTTTTTTTTTTTTTTTTTTTTACAGGAACCTTGGTTAATGGGATTATTAGGATTTCATGTTGTTTTGCTGCTTGTAGCTCTCATCTCAAGGAAGAAGACGAACTTTCAAATGTTCCTGTTCCTTCTGACATGTATGTAGTATTCATTATTTATTTTACTAAATGAATTTTGGAATCCACTATTACTTTTGATGTAGCTAGCTTCATTACTGTTTGAATTTGCTGGTTTTCCACATGATAAATTAGTGTCTTACCCTTGTCTTTTGGCCTGGGGTGGAATGCCAAGCAAAAATGATGAGAAATTGATGGAATGCTATCCTCTTTTTTGCTTGGCTCTGGTCTTTCATCCGTGTAAATTGTTCTTCCTGTCATGCTTTTGTAATTTGCAAACATGCCTAAAATTGTCACTGGAGAGCAAAAGTTTTAGCACCTTGAAACCATATTCTTTTGCATTGTGAAGAACTAGATGATTGCAAATTTCTTTCCATATCATTTACAGCAAGAGTTCTTTTAAAATGAGAAGTTTGATATGGATTATCTTAGCCATGTTTTAGGACCCTTGGACCTAATGCTATCATAACCGGACTTGGTTTAGAAATTAGCGTGTATATAGGAAAGCAAGGTTAATTGATAAAGAGGAAGTGATTCAGTTTGGTTGTTGGACCTTTTGGCTGGGCAAAGACAGAACGTACTGTCTCTGAAGCTTTAGCTCTGGGGAAGGGATTGATTCCTCTATTATCTCTGCTCACTGGCCATGTTTTTTGGATTCAATAAAGCCCTCATTTCTGTTCTAATTAGATTGTGTTAAGGAATATTATGGTTGCAATTGGACTTGTTAAGCTTATATTGGTGAGGGTCTAGTTAGCAGTTGAAATTATGAATTGGGGACTTAGCAGTTAGCACACAAATTGATGTGCTCTAACGAGACCATTCACATGCTTGACAGTTCCAGAGGTAGCAATCGTTGTTTTAGTAGGGAATTAAAATATAAAAGACAAAATACAACTAGGCTCTCATGCTCTTTGATATGCCACACAAGTGGCATCAGCAGAAAGGAAAGGGACCAAGCTTGGAGGAGATGAATTGAGGTTCCTGAATCAATCAGTACATTGGTTTCCTTCTCTTACTGTGTGGTTAATGGATACAATCCAGTTAAGTGTCAACTTGTCTCAAATAGATTGGATTAAGCTTCCAAATTTGTGCTTGTACCCTTGTGATAAGATCAATTGCAGACTTGGAAATGAAGAAGTGTACAACTGAAAGATTTATTTACTGTTTATGGTATTAGTGTGTGTAGGATGAATATTACTCATCTACAATGGCCTAAACAGTAATCTTTTAATTATGAGTCATGATTGACCTTCTATGTCCTGAATTAGATGAGTACTTAATAATAGACAATAAATAAATAGAATGAAGGGTTTGTTTTGTAAATTTTCAAAGACTAACTACCCTGGAAGCTTATGTTGTTAGGTATGCCTAGGAATGATTTTACATCTAACCTGCCCTCTTATGAAAGATCCCTTCGGTTATGAAGTGCAAATGATGCACATGTGCACTTTACCATCTCAAGGGCCAACTGTTAAAGTTTAAAATGTTGCAGGTACAGAGACCCAGTGATGATTATACTTATCTGTGACTAGTTGCTTTTCATTTTAACACCATAAATATTTCACTTTTTTCAATTTTGTAACTTCTAATTTTCGTGTTGTTTGAACTGTTTATAATCCTTGCAAGGTATATGTTTTAACTAATATTAATATTTTTGAGTAAATTACATTGACACTGTCACTCTTTGATATTTTGCAAAATTGTATAAATACCCCTTATGTTAGGAACCAGCAGTTGGAAGGAGATAGAGAATAGAGACTTTTATTGATTAGGATAAAAGAACAAAGAAAAACAGTAGAGAAAGCTCTCCTCCAAGGATTTCCCCTTCCCAAAGGATTTCTCCTTTCACAAAGAGCTAAGGCTCAATTTACAAAATGAATAATTCTCCCCTTCCTTCTATTCTTCTTTCCCTATTTATAATAATAAACCCCTCCAACTTATTAACTAAAATCCTAACTTTCCTAACTAACTCCCTTATCCTAATATCCTAACACCTTACTTTTTTGAAAAACATTTACACCTATACACCTCTATATATTACATGAACCTCCTCTTAATTTTGAAGAACATTACACCGAAACTCCCTTTAAGAAGGGTAAATGTAATGCTAAAAAATGGATAGGTATCAGGCATAGTTCCAAAAGATATAGAAGTTTTGAGTGTAATTTACTCTAATATTTTGCATCTTTGTATGCATGCGGATATTTTTCAAGTTCTAGTCTCTATGTTCTTACAATAGAACACTAACTTATTTTTGCATTTTTGTAATCAATCCCTGTAGTGGGAGAAAACTTGGTTGCTGTTATATCTCTTTATTTAACAACTATTGAAACTTGTCTTACCTACAAATTGGGTTAATGCAGTGGCCGGTGTATATCTTGCCGAGCATCTGAACAGATTTTTGGGGAAAAACTGGAAAACCTTCTCTAGTCAGAACTATTTTGATCCAAGTGGACTATTTATGTCTGTTATCTGGTCTGGTCCTCTTCTTGTCATTTCTATGATAATCTTGGTTAGTATTTTCTTTGACATAACCTTTTCACTGCTTGTATTTTTTTGCATCGAATATTGACTTGAAGAAATATCTTTCTCTTTATGCAGATCAATACACTCTTCACCCTATGTTACTTGATTGTTAGGTGGAAAAGAGCTGAACTGAGACATCGTGCTAAGAAGCAGGAATAGTTTGTTTTATAGTGGGATTTTGATAGATGTAATCATATGGTTTTGCAAATGAATGTTTTTCTTTTTAAAATTTTCTTATTCAGTACTCTCATTATTTTCAGTTATGTTTGTGTACACTATTAACAGGATTTCTTTACCCTTTTAGCTCCTTTTATTAAAGGAGCTGAGAAATTTACGAAGTGCTAGATTGTACGGTTGATCACTGACAAAACTTGTGATTGATTATATTAACCTTTTAAGTTGAATCCCGTGAGTCTCTAATTATGGGACCAAAATTTTGAGGCTTGAGTTACAGTGAATTTATAGTGTTTCTGTCCCAAGACAAGATTCTCATGGCAGACTTTTAAATTTAGTTACTGACGTAGGACAAAGAAAATACTCACAAATGCATCCCAACCTCCTTTTTCTTTGGTTAGGAGTACAAAACAAAATGTTAACAAGAAAATGCTCAAAATTGAGCTATTGTAAAGAACATATCCACCCAATCCTTCAAATTCAATGAATACATTTTTATTTTACTCTAAAAAAAATTCAATCATGATCTTTACCTTAGTTTTCGTATTGCAGTTCAGTTGGTATAATTGTCAATTTAACTACTCTCTGCATTTAAATTATGAAAAATGCTTATTATTATTATTAATTTATACACACAAATACCGTAGCATTTCTTTTTCTTTCAATCAAAGACTTAATTTTATTTTTTTTAATTTAATATTTCAACCAGTAACATATTAACACATGATCTTATACCAGATTTGTGTCAAAAACTCAGAAACTTTTATAACAACACACTGTTAACACAAATCGATATCTTGGATAATTTTAGTAATCTTATAACAATTATTATTATATAAATTATATTAGAAATAATTTTGAATTAATTCACTATATTAAAACTTACACTTATTACTGTTAGTTCAAATGATACCATACTTAAATCTCTTAAAAGAAGGTTTTAAGTTAAAATTCTACTTGTGTTCGGACGAAGAATTTAAAAATTTCTAAGAAATTTAAATACACAACATTTTAATAACATAATAGAATTCTTTTTATTTTATAAATAACTTTTTTTATTTTAGTTTTTTTGTTTGATTAAAATAATTTAATTTTTAAGAAATTTAAATTTTTATTTTTAAATATTTTATTTAAAAATTAAATTTTTAATATTAAATAAAAATAAATATTAATTATTAAAATTGTGATATCGCACATGAGGAGTAGCAAGAGGAACGAAAGAATTGAAATCTTTCTATCTTATACAATTAATTTTTTTTCTTAAAAGATATGATTAATTTTTTTTTAAAAAAATATATGATTTTTAAATTCTCATACATATTTTATCCGAACAAATTAAATAATAAAATAATATTTTAATTTTACAAAATAAATAAATTATTTCGTAAAATTGAAAGCATATAGCAAATGAAAATACTTTATTCAATTCAATTTCATGATTACTAAATATTCTTTATTTCTGATTAAAATCTTAAATTATTTCTGATAGAGTAAAATCACATATTTAAAATAAAAAATAAATCCACATTTAAACGAAATTAAAAACCCATCAAGTAATAGCCGTTGAGCATGGTTCCAAAACGGTCACCATTTTCCAATAATTCAAATCTCATTTCTCAAACATCACTCACTCACTGCTTCACTCTCCACAAAAGCAAGAGAGAGAAAGAAACTAGAGCATCAAGGATGGGTTCTTCAGAGAAGCAAGAAGAGGAGGGAGAAATTCCAGTGCTAACGGTGCTGAAGAACAACACAATTCTCAAAAACATCTTCATCGTGAACAAACCCCCAGAGGAAAATGAAAAACACTCACGTGCCGATCACGTGGACATTCTCCTTGTTGGTCGTCACCCTGATTGCGACCTCATGCTCACTCATCCCAGCATCAGCCGCTTCCACCTTCAAATCCGCTCCAAACCCTCTTCCCGCCAATTCTCCGTCCTCGATTTATCTTCCGGTAATCAACCCTCTTCTTAACATCTCTCTTTTCTTTATTTTTCTCTGAATTGCTTGTGCGGTGTTTCTTGAACGTTGATGACGTCGCAGTGCACGGGACCTGGGTTTCCGGGAAGAGGATCGAGCCCATGCTGAGTGTCGACATGAAGGAAGGTGACATGCTGAGGATTGGGGTTTCGAGTAGGGTTTATCGTTTACATTGGATTCCGATTAGTCGTGCATATGATTTGGAAAACCCTTTCGTGTCGCAATTGGATGCGGTTGCAGAAGAGGAGGAAGAAGAAGAAGAGAAGGAGGAGGAGAAAATGCAGGTACCGTATCACTATCCTTGTTAGTTCTTGATTCTTTTCTTTAATATTTATTTTTAATTATTTTATTTTATTTTATTTGGAGTTTCTGTAATTGAATAAGATGAGAAAATTTTGATGTTCATACAAAATGTACTAGAGCTAGTTTGGGTGTTTACAGGAGGAAAAATCAAGAGAAGTTTAAAAAGTCAAATTAAGTTTGTCTTGCGTCTTTATAGAAATAAAAGAAATGAATTTCTATAGCTTATCTAATGAAAAAATAATTTTAATTTTTGAATTTGTAGTTGTGTTTTTTTCTCCTAGAAACTGTTCTAATAATATCAACCAAACATACCCTAAATAGTGAGAGGTAGAAACTATCACAGCATATTTGGTAGATGATTGAGTCTCTAAGGCATGTTAACATGACAGGATTCTATTGATCGTACCTATGAAAAAGTCTTTATTAAGAGAAGTGGAACTTACTTTGTTGATCTTTATGTGTACAAGAGATTAGACATTAGTAGTGCTCATAAAAAGAAAATATCAGATTTATACCTATGTCTAGCTGCATTTTGTAGTCTTCTTTTTTTACATTAAAATTTATTTTTAATTTCGAATAAGTGTAAATTAAATAAAATTATGATATCACAATATTTTATTATGTTTCTAAGGATTTGTGTGACCACCTCTAAAACATTAGTTTTCTCTTCCCGTTCAAGACTTGTGTTTTGTATTAATTTGTAATAATTTTATGTACTATAATTTTTAAAATTTGTCATGTCCCTGTGTCCAGGTTGTGTTATAGTATACTTATTTCAGTGTTTTGAACTGAGAGTCATGCTAGGAGTTGATTGCTTGACTCTATTCTGTAGTGATTATGATATGATCTTTACATTTATGTTTCTGGGACCTGCAGAACATGAATCCTTGTCCTGTGGAAATGGAAGAAATTGAATCAGTGGATTCAAGTATTGAGGATATTAGTTCTTTATTCCTTGGTGAGAAGAATATGGAACTAACTGTGGAAGAGGAGATTCCCTTGGCGTCTTTGATGCTGGAAAACATGGTTTCTTTATGTAGCGAGGAAGAATGGAAGAGTCCTTCAAAAGAGGCAGCAATCGGAATACCAAGTGACCCTTTTGGAACTAAAACATCATATGTTCCTATGATGTCTGATGGTGAAAAAAATTTGTGTGACCCTCTGAGCAAGGTTCTATCACCACCTTATGTGGAATCAGTAGTCGAATGTGATGATCAATTGACAGAAAATTTGTCTGAGGCTTTATGTTTGCCAGCTGTGGAAGCTGTTTTGGAGACAAAAATGCAGCAATTCCATAGTCCACTCGATACTTTTCCTTGTCAAGATAATTCATTCGAAAAGCATTATCCCACCTTGTTTGTAAACACAACTGCTTCATATCTTGATGAGAAAAGTGCAGCTGAAGCTGCCATGACTAAAGAAACTGAATGTCAAACTGAGGGTACACTCGGAGATGCTTTTACAGTTCCTGCATCTCTTGATGAGAAAAGTGCAGCTGAAGCTGTAATAATGCCTAAAGAATCTAAATCTGAATGTATCCTCAGAGACGATGGAAGCATTATAGAAGCTTTTACTGCTGGAGCTGGAGTTTTCAATTCTGAGAACATGTTTATACCAGTAGAGAAAGTTGCTACGGATTCTATATCTGGTGAAGAAAAAGAAGATATGTGCTGGTCACGGTCATGGCTGCTGAATGATAAATTTTGTCATGACCAAGAGCACTCGCTCAATGAAATAGCTCAAGATGTTAGAAGGAAGCGCACAGGTAGCTTCTCTCCCACAGAACATCATATGGAGTCAGTCACTTTGTCAATGCCACAGAAAGCAGTTTTGAATATTACAAATGAAAACCAGACTCTGCAATCTGATATGGAAGTTCTTGAAAGCTGTATAAAAGCAATGGAGAAAACTTCAACGAGTCATAATATTTGGTCAAGAAGAGGTAAAGCAGCTACTAGTGCTCCTCAGGTTCAAACTAGCAAGAGCATACTTAAGAAAGCAGTCAATGTTGATGTTGAAGTTGCAATGAGCAATAAGAAGGATCTTTTCTCTGTTCTGGACGGGGAAGAAGAAGAAATCTTCACTCCAGATAAAGAAAACTTCAGTCCAAATACCCTTCAATTGTGGCTTCAGAAAAAGAAGGGTAAGGTAGAAGAAATCAAACATTCAAAGTCACAAAGGTCGCGACACCTTTCAAAGGATACATTTAATCCTGACATCTATCCAAATGAAAGCATAAGCCCTAAGATATGCAACATGAACCAGAAGGGTATCACAAACAGAACAATCTCAGAGGATCTTTTTTCTGTTTTGGATGGGGAAGAAGAGGAAGAAGACATCTTTACTCCAGATAAGGAAAACATCAGTCAAAATACCCGTCAACTGCAGCTTCAGAAAAAGAACTGGAAGGTAGAAGCAATTAAATATTCTAAGTGTCAAAGGTCACCCCTTTCAAAGGGATCATTTAATCCTGACATCTATCCAAGTGAAGGCACAAGCTCCACTATATGCAAAATGAACCAGATGAAAGAAGACCTTTTCTCTGATTTGGATGGCGAAGAAGAGGAAGAAGAAATCTTCACTCCAGATAAGGAAAACTTCAGTCCACATACCCTTCAATTGCGGCTTCAGAAAAAGAAGGGTAAGGTAGAAGCAATTAAATATTCCAAGTGTCAAAGGTCACCCCTTGCAAAGGGGTCATTTAATCCTGACATCTATCCAAGTGAAGGCACAAGCTCCACTTCGTGCAAAAAGAACGAGAAGGAAAAAGATCTCTTCTCTGATTTGGATGGGGAAGAAGAGAAAGAGGAAATCTTCACTCCAGATAAGGAGAACTTCAGTCCACATACCCTTCAATTGCTGCTTCAGAGAAAGAAGGGTGAGTTAGAAGAAATTAAACATTCCAAGTCTCCATGGCCTCAAAATTCAAAGGATAACTTTGGTTACCCAGACGAAAACATGAGCCCCACATCAAACAAAGAGAACCAGACTCCAAAAGGAGTGCAAGATCAAAAGTTGCAAAGAAAGCCTTTCAGTAGCCATATCAACTTGCCACAGGAACAAGATGTTCTGACCTTTAAGGGAAGAGTGGAAAGGGCACCTTTGCAATCACTTCAGAACTCAGGAGAAAAGAGAAGATCAAACACTTTTTGTTCTGTTTCTGCTGCCAAAAGCTTTCATGTCAGTATTTGTGAAGAAATTCTAGACGAGCATAGTAACCCTTCTGTAAGTTGCAGAGAAGAAGATATCATGCATTCATGTTTATTGTAAATGGTTCAAGACATTTTAGTGTATGCTTACACCTGTTTCATTTGCAGGATATTAATGTTGTGGCAAAGAAGAGCTGGGACCTGATTGTGGATACTACTTCTCTTATGAACAAAGAATCAAGGACAGCTCTGCAGCTTTTACAAGGTCTCAAGGGGACTCGGTTAATCATTCCTAGGATGGGTAATGTGTTCTGAAATATTATTTTCTTTGCTCTTTACTATTTGAAATGAGATGGTGTTGTAGCTAACAATTCTAGTTATCACTCTGGAATGTCAGTCATAAGAGAACTGGACAGTATGAAGCAACAGTTCTCAATATTTAGAAGAACTTCAGAGGCTTCTTTGGCATTGGAATGGATTGAAGAGTGTATGGTGAAGACAAACTGGTGGATTCACATCCAGAGCTCAGTGGATGAAGGATCGCTTATTGCTCCAACCCCACCTGCTTCTCCTCAGACTCAGTTTAGTGAAGAAAATTGTACTTTTCTTTCATCTAACAAGTTCTCCATGGAAATTGCTTCACCAACAATAGAAGATCATATTCTCCAGTTTGCTCTTCTATATAGAAGAAACCAAAATGATGGACAACTTGTCCTGCTTAGTGAGGATATCACTTTGAAAATCCAATGCATGGCAGAGGTAACATAATTGATTTCATAAAACTTTCTTCTATCACAAATTTATCTTGTATTACACTTTAGTATTATAAACCTTTTATATATTACACTTTCTGTGACTGCCTCAGGGGTTACTATGCGAGCCAGTGCAAGAGTTTCGAGAGAGTCTAGTGAATCCATTCTCTGAGAGGTTCTTGTGGACTAACAGCACTCCTCGAGGACAAACTTGGTCTTGCCAGGACGACGTCGTTCTAAGGGAGAAATATTGTCGTTTTCCTTTATTGAAGTCATCAAAGGGAGTTGCAAGTGGTTTGAAGCTCATTCTGCTTCACAATTCTCAATATGGGCTCTGTGCCACTAGCAAACAGTTTAGCTGAGCTTGCTGAACAATTTTGGTTGTCTCTCATTTGCTGGTAGTAATGTAACTTTTCTAGCAAACACTGTTTCTAAGAGCAGGGATTGAATAGTATCGCTAGACTACAACAGAATAAAATTTCATGAATTTGTCTGGTGTGAACATTTTTTCAATGTTTTCTTCTAAACTTATGTTAGTAAAATCATAATTAGTTTATAAAAGTACTTTCTACTTACTTACTATATGTATAAGTTTTAGCACATATAATTGGTTAATTAGCCAACCAGGCCAACCCATATTCAAAACTATAGTGTTGACATTCAGACATACTTGATAACATTTAGACGTACTGTTGCATATTTCTGATCAACTTCGCTAACAATTGCAATACGTAGTCAACTATCCAACTCTCTCACATAATATATACGTATTTCTCTCTCTTCACATTTTATACATATACATATTTTTTTCTGTTCACAATTTATAACTGATTGTCTTCATATTTCAGTTGTCTACCAAATATTTTTCATTATTGATCTAGGTATATAGTGTAGAAAAAATACGAGTTTAATGGTTTTAGAATATATCACATGTAAAGGAAAATTTCGAAAACATACCGTGCACGTATATAAGACAAAAACATTATAAAACATTCCATCATAAAAAAAAGTATATAAAAAATTAATATAAAGTAGTATTTTATAGTCAAGCATGTAATAACGTAGTGACAACACAGTGTTGTTAAGTAATAATATTCACATTCGTGACAATTTCTCAGTAGATATAGTAGCATAAAGGCTAGAAAAATAATAATTCATAAATACAAAACCAGAAATGAAAAAAAAAATAGAACACAACCACCCAAAAATGAAAAAAAAAGCAGAAACAGCAAAAAAAATAAAAAAATAAAAATCATGCCCTTGATAAATGAACCAACAATAATCCCTTTAATGAAGAGCGATAACTGCGTCCGAGAGCTTCATAGTCCTACACACCATTATGGGAGCAACATAAAACTTTAATTTTATAGAAAACAAGTTTATTTGACCAAAAAAAAACTTTTAAAGAAGAAGAATAAACAAAAAAGAACGGTACCTAAAAAAACGTAATTTGTACTATTTAACCTAGGCAAACGCAAACTATTTACCATCAATAAAACTTTAATTTTATAGAAAACAAGTTCGTTAGACCAAAAAGAACCTTTAAAGAAGAAGAATAAACAAAAAAAAAACGGTACCTTCTACTCTTTTTAGAAAATGTGTTACATAAAAAAACGTAATTTGCACGATTCAACCTTGGCAAACACAAACTATGTGCACTATTCAACTTAGGCAATCACAAACTATTTACCATCATATTTGCATTATTTTCATGTTGCATTGTTTCCGTACATGACATGAGTAAAATGTTTTCAAATTATTTTTTTATAAAAAATCTATTGTAATTACTTTTTGAAACCCTCCGGATGCGTACGTACAATTTATATTTCTGTTACCGAATGTTTTAAATAAAGGACAAGACCATCTTCAATAAAATCTATCTTCTTGAGAATTTGCATGGATATGAAAATAACTCACTTTACAAATTTAATACAAACCAGAGTTTTATTTCTTCACATGAAGAGAGAAACATAGATATATTAACGGATCCAACAGTAATACTATTGTTACAAAAGATGGTCAGAACTTGATTCTCCTCCAGATTTAAAGGATCCAGGCATGACAAAAGAGAATGAACCTTCTGAATCATCAAATAGGGGTCTGGTGAACTCATTAAACCCAGCAAAGTTGGTTTCAAAGTTTAATGATGAGAAATAATTGATAGGATCATCACTATTATTGCCTTTTACATCCATGACATTTTGAACTTCATCTTCATTTGAAGGGTTTGATCCAACAGTGAAGCTCAAGTTCTCAACCTTACTCTTTTCTTTGCTGTCATTAATTGGTGGCTCAGCTACCCCTTTAGTGTTGTCATCCAAGGGAATGGCTGGTGTATGGCCTTGGAAAAGAGCAATGTGCCCGAAAAGCTTGTCTTTCCTTGAAAATGTTGTGCCACATGAACAAAGCCATTTATCCTTACCACAGTGTTTTTCATGAGTTTTTAGATCAGCCATGACTGAGAACTTCTTGGTGTTGCATCGGCTGCAAGTGTAACTCTTATCACAATGTGTTCTCTTGTAATGGTTCTTGACACATAAGATAGTCTTCAGAGGTTGAAACTTCTTATGATCCTTGTTGCGCTTGCAGCCAGGATAGGGGCAGGAATACCTCTTGATAAGCTTTGGTGACACAGACTCTTTGTGCGGCTTTGCAAGTGCTGCTGGGGTTTTGTACTCATCGCCATGGCCTCGCATATGCATTCGAAGATTTGCATCTCTCTTGAACCCCTTCCCACAAACTGTACAGAAATGGGTATGAGGTGCAAGGATTTCTTCCTTTTCCAATTGTAAAATCTCATACGAACCAGGGGCAAGGTTTTCTCCATCATCTACATCTTCTTCGTCTTTCAATTCATGTTCTCCCGTATTGTGGTTTTGCTCCTTTTCACAATTATTAGGTAGATAGGTTAGCATGGACTGATCAGACAATTTTTTTCCACCATTATTTTGTGGTTGAACAAAGCTGCCACTAGCACCGACCCCAAAAGGAACAGTTACCCCACGGAGCTGTTCAATCTGTCCAACCAATGAACTAGTGTTTACAAGGTTATTCCTAACAGAAGGGAGAAGACTACCAGCAGTGGAAATCAATTGAATAATGATTGATGTAAGATCAGTAGTGATGAGCTGTTGTTCCTGAGTCACAAGTTCATTAGACTGTCCAACGCCTTTTTGACGAACAATCAAATGCACCAGATCCTGGAGCTGATGAATCTTTCCTTCCAGGAAGGACAGGTTATTCAACATCACACTGGGGTCCCAATCTTGGACTCTACTGGTTTGTGACGATTCACTCAGATCACAGTTTTCTTGATCAGTGAACTCAATCTCATTGTTCAAGTTGCAAGGAATCGGAGTCTGGGTTTGAGAGGGCTGGTTGAATTCTTCGAACGGTGCCTCTGCCCTGATCCCATAATCTGAATCTGAGGGATCATCCCATTTATTCTGATCATGCTGCAAACTGAAGCCAGGGAAAGAAAGAGGATCTGAGGCTAAACCACTTGTAGAAGAGGTTAAGGACGAAGGTTGTGCCCATGCGTTTGCACGAAGGCTCCTGTTTGAATCCATTTCAAATTCTGGTATCTAGATATCTAGATCACTGTAAATCAAAGGTACAAATGACTGAGGAACTTGATGATCTAGTAAATCAATATTGTATAAACAAATTATGGTAATCAAAACCATATAAGGCATATGATTATTTACCAAAGATCTAAGTAGAAATAATAAATGGTGATCAAGGAAGATTTGAAAGAAAAGAGGAAAAACAAAAGGGGGTAGATAAAAGAAAAAATTAAGCATGATCCTGAATTAGAAGAAATATGCCATGCAACAAAAATGGTCCATATTCATAAGAGTACAAATATCACATGCCACTTGAACTATGACTGACTACTGGAATCAAATCCATGAAACAAAATATCTCTGTACTTTAGTTAAATCAACTTTTGACGTGGGTAATTTACCTAGTAAAAGGCTAAGACTTTAATTAAGTCAATACCAACACAGCAATCTCATGACCAAGCAAATATTTACTTCAGAGTATATTCAGAACCCAAATTCGAAGATTTCCCCCATAAGTAATACATCATCCCTAAATCAGAACCAAGAAAATTCCTTTAATTTATAATAAAAATTAAGAAAAACCCTTTAAACCTTCACTCCTTTTACTCAGGTGAAGCCACAGTTCAAACTCTTTCCATACTCTCACCCTTTGTTTTTGAGAACAAAAAAAAATTGTAAAATTGATTTCTCTCACCCTTTGGTCTAAGAACCAAAAATCCACCCCCTCAACCTTTGTTCAAAGAACACAAACCTGTAAAATTGATTTCGTAAACACACACACGGACACAAAAATAAAAAAATAAAAGAAAAATCAATATTTGACCCAACAAAAAAAGAACTTATCCAGCGAAAACCCAGCAAAATAATAACAAAATTAAAAAAGAAACAAAAACAAAAGAAGAAAAAAAATGCTTTTTGGATAGGTCCAGGAACATGCAAGTAGCAAAACAAATTCCTAAAGTAAAATTAAAAATAAGGATGAAAGCACTTACGGATTCAAAGATCAAAGAAGCTCTAAGCAAAGTGCTCCATTTCCCAGAGAGACGGAGAAAATGAAAAAAAAACAAAAAAACAAAAAACAAAGAGGCATGAGAAAGAAAAGAAGGGTTTTGAAGGAAATGCTTATATAGGGCATTGTCTGTAAGCATATGATGTTCTGGTGAACACAGTAACAGTAGCATGATAGCTTCGGTCAACCCCACAATTATGACCCGTCATTTGTAGGTCAATTTTGTTCACTCAAACAGGAACCCCACCAATCTGATGGTACTGTTTCCAATCAGCTTTGCATCCATCAATCACAACCGTTTGTTTCTTTTGTTTTAGGTAAATGATTCTTGCTTTTACTATTTATGTTTTTTTCTTTTAAATAATATTTTTTTAATTATTAATTACAGAAATTATTGTATCAAAACAACTTTCCGAGTAACTATTTATTTCGTATTTAATTTTTGTAAGATGCTATTATATCTTTGATATTTAAGAAAATAATAAATAATTTTTTAATTTAAATTTTTTTAATAATTGATACGCAAAATACAGGTAAAGTATACCACAACTGTATAATAATAATAATAAGTAATTATAAATACACGAGGATAAGCAAATTGAAAACATTATCTTTATTTAATGATTTTATTAATTTCTCAAAGAAAATGAAAAGAGTAATTAATTAAGGGAGCAAGAATGATTTTATCTTTGATAATTTAAAGTAAGAAATAAGAAGAAAATGAGAAGCGATTTGAGATCCCAATTTCATCACTAATTCTTCCTTATATTCCCCTCTTTTGTTATTGAAATATAATTATGGTTGGATCAGATTCTTATCCTCGTGACCGTCCCTCTCAAGATCACCTACGCCGCCTAGGTTAACTAGATTAATTAATCTCTTGTAAATTAATAGTAAGTTAATTAGGGTTTTAGTTCTATGAATCCAGAAACAAACTTAGGTGCTGTCCACACTACTACCTACTCCCATCTCTAGGACCCTAGCGTAATAATGACTATTTCTCCAGTACCGCCTAGGTTTCTTTTCTCAAAGTTTCCCTAGGGTCACAATCAATTTATTAGTGACCAGTTAACAAATAACATTAAGTATAGAAGAAATAAATGCTCAAACATATACGGAATAACATCAAGAATAATATAAAGGGATAAATTAGGGTTACATCGTTTTCTCCCAATCAAATAGGGATTTAGTTCATAGAAGCAAGAAAAACAATACAAGAATAATAAGAAAGAGAATACATAGATAGTCGAATTCCTAGGAAGTCGAATGATCCTTGCGTCTCCTTCGCTTAGGCTTGAGGTTGAATATAACAGCCTGATTTTTTAAAATAAAATAAAATAAATAAAGATAGATGATAAAATATAATAAATCAAAATATCTTGAAGGAGCGAGGTTTAAGTGAGTGGGTAAATAAATAAATAAAATAAAATATTAAGGTGAAGATATTTCAGGTAAGTGAGCGAGTGGGTGGTTACTTCTTTCTCTCGTTAGAGAACTTTATTCAATTAATTTTACCTATTCTCTTTTCTATTCACACTCTGATGTATTCCTCACGTCCCAGTGTCACAAACTCTTCCCTGCGTTACAAACTCTTTCCAAAAAAAGAGAGATCAAAGCTTCTGATTAAGAGTAGAGGTTAGAATCTTTGTTCATCTCAAATTTTCCCCTCACGTGTGATCGACTCACAATCCAGGTCAGGGTGTTCTCTATTTTAATAATAATATTAATTTTTTTTTGCTACTAGGGTTAATTTTGCGTCTTTTCTATTACGGTGCTCCTTTTATTTTTTAATGCTCAATTTTTCTTGTTGCTTTGAATCAACGTTCTTGTTGTTCGGTTAATTTGAATATTGATGGCCTTGTTTATTTATTGAATTAAGTATTATCCGTCTTGTTTTATGGATTGAATTGAGTATCAGTGGCTAGATCTTTTTCTTATTTTATTTTCTTCTCGATAGCTTAAACCTAGTGCCTCTACTACATTACCTCTGTGTCTGGTTTGTTCACAATGATTTCCTTCTTCTTTTTTTGTGGTTATGCATCCGTTGATTTTGTTACTCGAGAATTGTGTGGTTGTGGTTGTAAGGAGAGGTGAGAGAGACACTCAGCGAGGAAAGGATAAGGAAGACGATAGTGAAAAAGTAAAAATAGGAAACTCGTCTTCTCCCTAAAAGTGATTTCAATGCCACCAAATTGCAGTGATAAATCTGAGTTACACCTTTTACTTTATTGCCGAATAATAATGGAATTTTGTAGTGCAAGTAGTCACACCAATGAAATTAAATGTTACTGAAGACAATCAAATTTTAATTAGATCATTGAAGAAAACCAATTTCCCTCGTCATGTACTATGATGTTCTAGACATTTATATGTTGTTTGATTTCTTTTATTTAAAATGTGAAGTTCAAAGTTGTGGAACCGTGCATTCGTAGATTATTTAAGTTATGATTTAATTTCATCCAGAATGATTAGAAGTTGATTGGAATTACTTTGCAAATGAAGAAATATGGTACTGTACATGAGTAATTGTTCCTTTTATATTATATAAAAGTTAAATTATTTTATTTTAACATTTATTTTAATCTCGGCAAGTCATTTTAGTAACAATTCCTTTTGTCATTTTAGTCGTTTAGATTAACTTTATTAGTTAATTAAATCTGTTGTGTATTATTATTGTAATTATTATATTGTGACTATTTTGATTTAATTTAATTGGCGATTGAAATTGTACGAAGTTTAATTTAATTCTTTCTCTTTCTTTTTATCATAAAGTGTATGTCATATCTCTTAACTGTTTTCGTTTTCTTATTTACATTGATTGTGCATATGATTACTTGTGTATGATGATCTTATTGGATTTTGTGGTATTAAATGTTTTGTTATGTGAGCTGAGTTATATGGAGTGAGAGATTAATTTTGCGGGTCATATTGCATGGATGTGTCGTTTAGGTTCATAATAATCTATTGTGAATGTTTTTTTGTATGTGAAGGATGGATGCCTACTGCTAGAAGGAGCAGTGAGGTTGCCCCTTGTTGTTTTAAGAATGAGAAAGATTATTATGAATTCTAAGCGCATGAAAATGTTTTCGAAAAATGAGGATGAATGAAACTAGAACAGTTGGTCCCTGACGGGTCGATGTAATGGCCTAGGACTACGAGGGTATTCGCGGTGGGGAAAGCTTCCACTATGACCGATCACCATGAGTGGGAGTGAGTCCCGTTGCAACACTGGCTACCTTGACTGTAACTGTCTAGTATTTCTAGTGAGAGTGTCAGAGGTGACATGTACTCCTAGACATCGCTCAGTTGTTTTGATGGTACCACATGGCATGAGAGTGAGTTGTGAGTAACATGCATCATATTGGATTGCACAACATGATTGTCTGTGATAATTTGTGAATAAGATGTTCCTGTAAATTCTAGTATGTGTTGTGTTGAACTACTAGTGTTAAGTTCATTGTTATTATTAAAATGTGAACTAACCTTGTGTTATGTCTGTGGTTGACACCTGTGATGACCCCGCGAATGGGGCGAGATGAGCAGTTTATGGGAGGCGAAAATAACTTAGGCTAGGAAAGGAACCCGATTACTTGAAGACTTGACATGCTGTGACATTTTTTTTCCTTTCTTGATTTTCAGTGGTTGTTTCAATTTATAAATATTAAAACTTTTGTATATATTTTTTTATTTGAGTTTTTTTTGAATTTTGGAGACATATGTAGTTGTGAGATTTCACTCTAGTAATTACTCTATGAAATGAAGTTAATTCCCTTCATTTAGTGGCGTATTTATTTTCCGCGAGCCATGAAGATTTTATGTCGTGGTGTTTGTAGTAACTAGGGGTGTTACATTGAATTCCGTTGACGTTTACAAACTGAGAGTGAAGAGGTCTGGAGGTTGTCAGTCTCCAAAGCCTCGGCCGAATTAGGTCAAGAAAATATGAGAGCGGTCGGCCGTCGAACTGGTTTGCTGATCGTAACTTGATATATTTATAGCCTTTAGATTTGGACTTGAGCTTCCTCTAGTAATATCTTAAAAGATAATATGTGATGTAGGAACATCAAGGAGAATCACTAGAAGCATGCAAAGGAGGCTAGAGGAGGAAGCAAGGGAGCTTCAAGAGCAAGGACAAGAGGATAATATAGGACTTAAGGATTGTAACCTACTTGTAAACTTGTGTGAACAAGATAGTCCTATATAGCATGTGTAGGTGTAGGGATTAGGGGTCCAAAGCCCTCAGTTTCCTTTAGGCTAATAGGCAAAGCGATCCAAAGATTTCACATAAGTCTTCTACCTATAACTATATTTTCAAAACCTTGTGTGAAATCTTAGAAACTAGGCTTAAGGAAGGAACTCCTAAATCAAGTTAAGGATCCATGCCTTTCACTTGATTAAGGTAATCTCCTCCCTTAAACCAAGTTGGCACGGATTAGTGACATGGGAGATCACATGGCACGACTTAAGGGACAACACCATGTGCGCCCATGTGCCAACCATGTGAGCACTTGCACCCTATTGGTCCAAAGCCAACTAACTCTAGCTACCTAGGATTTTCGGTTAGCCTAGCCTAACCTTGATTAACCTAGCTAATTAGAGTTAAGCCTAAGACTTAACTACAGTTAGTGTAGCTTGGAGGCCAAGCAAGGCTCTTCTATATAAGCCTTGGCCGAATCATGTGTAGGAACTTTTTGATCAATTTGAATGAGATTCGATTCCCAGCGGGTGCAATTGCTGAGGGGGAGATTCCCAGCGGGTGCAATTGCTGAGGGGGAGATTGTTATGATAATACATCAATTATCCCATGGCGGAGGCCGGGTTAGGCCAAGTCATAGTCGACTCATGGCGCTTGGGCTGTTACGTTCTTAAGTAGAAAGAGTTGCGCCCTTACTAATAGCTATAACTTTTGGTCTAGTGGTAAGCGCTCGATCCAACACATACATCTAGCCGAGAGGATTGAGTCACAAATCAAGAGGAGAAGTGGTGCCAAGAGGGTTTCCATGCCTAATTCAACCGCTTGGAAGGGTAAAGGTAAAAGGGATCTATCTCCAAGGCCTAAACCCAAGGATAGCCGAGACTTCACCAAACCAAAGGAGGTAGTTTCTTCATCCAATCCTTTGAGATCAAGTAACATAAAATGTTTCAAATATTTAGGAAGGGGGCACATTGCATCCCAATGTCCAAACAAGAGAACCATGGTGTCAAGAGGAGGAGAAACTATAAGTGAGTTTTTACAAGAGTCTTCAAGTGAGAAAGAAGAAGAAGAAGAAGTCCTGATGGAGGTCCATCTACCACAAATATGGAAGTCAATGATTCTAGGAGAGTTACAAGGTCAATGCTCAAGAGGATGCAAGAAGGAGAAGAGTTGAAGTTGACCCAAAGTCAAAGTTAACATGAAAGTCAATAAGTCTTCTTGGTCAACAAGCCTTGTAATAGTCTTAGGATCATTTGAACTTATAATTAGTAAATAGGACTCAATAATTTTGGTTTAGCTTGGCAAGTGTATGCCACAGTTTGTAATAGCTAAGGAATACCGAAATTATATGCTAAAGTGGAAGAGAGTGGCGCACACTCTCCCTAAAGAGAGTGGGAGAGATTTGGAGGGAAAGTTAGTGGCAATTCCACTAACTCCTTTCAAACTTGACTGTGTGATCATTTCTCCATCAAGGGAGGAGAGTGAGCCATGTAGGAAGCATGCTCAAGGCATTAATGCAAGAGTGAATTAGCATCACTTGATCTTGATTCAATCAAGAGGCCAAAATTCAAAATTGAGTCACATTTCTCATGCCACTCAAGTTTGAATTTAGGCCACATGATCTAGATCCAATCAAGAGGTGGAAATTCAAACTTGCAAACACATGTTCCATGCCTTCCTTGGTCTCACCGTGGCCTTGTGATCACTAATTGATCCAAGGGTTATGAGTCTTGATCCGTGTGAGGTGCTTCACAAAGCTTGCCATGCGTTGATCTACCTCATAATCCAAGGGATAAGATGTAATCCTTGTTTAGCAAGTTTAGGCGCCAATTCCTTAGGTATAAATAGGAAAATTTCAGATTTGTAAACACTTTTGATGAATTTAGAAAGAAGCACATTGCTTTTGAGAGAGAAAGTTCTCCTCTAGGTTTCTTGAGAAAACCTTGTTTGAGTCTTATCATGGTGCATTCTCCATGTGGCGATTCTACCTAGAGCTTATTGCTTCTAGCATGGTGCTCCTCATCTTCTTCTCTATTCCATTTTATACTTTTCTTCTTCTTGAGTTTATATTCCGCCATTGAAGACCTTGAAACCGTGAAGTTCAAGCTTGTTGAGGTGAAGATTGGGCAAACTAGTGAGACTTCCATGGAAGGCTTACATCAAGTGGTATCAAGAGCTTGTTTCTTCTTCAAGTGGAGCTTCATATCCGTGAGTCTATTTGTCTAGATCTTGAATTTTCTTTTGAATTTTCTTCTTCCTTGAGTCATGTTCTTGTTCATCTTTGAGTTCCTTGAGTTGTCTTGAAATCTTGTTGAGAAAATCATTCAAATCCATGTCTAATTAGCCGTTAGCCTTGTTTTTGAACTTGTCTTCATATTTGTTCGGTGAAACTTGTAGATCCATGTGTTATCTTGTGTTTTGATGTGAAATCTGGAAAATATCTCATATATTCATGTTTTTGTTCGGTCAAATTGAGTTAATTAGTAGTAATTTCCAATTTCTTGAATTACTTGTCCATTAGTACTTGTTTCCATGTGCTAGTATCAATTTTGCTTCTAATTTTTGTGAAATTTGGTGTACCGTGAGCTATCTATCATTGTATGCCCTGTTTCCTCTGTTTTGGTACTGCACTTGAGCCTATAATTCTGTACATTCAAGTTCATACATGCAAAATTGAGACATCAACATCATTACATGCTAGTAGAGTGCTTACTATAGGTCTAAATCCCTATTACACCTTGTAGTAGCATTAGAACTAGTAGTTGAGCTTGGAATGCTTGTTTTAGGCAAAATATATCTCGGTCCAGTAGCTTAGACACAAGAAAAGAAAAGAAAACAAGTGATAGAAAAGAAATCAAGTGAAAAGAAATCAAAACAAGAAGAAAACAAGTGAGAAAATTCAAAAGAAAGTTAGAAAAAGAGCTTTGAAAAGTACTAGAAATTTTGAGTACTTGAAGTGAATTTTAGTGGACTTGTAAATTCTGTCCAGCAAGCTATAAAAGTGTTAAAGAAGTGTTAAGAAAATTTGAGCAAGAAAAATTGGACTTAGAGCTAAGACATAGCACACTCATTCACCTAGTAAAATTACTAGTAACTTGGAAATTAGCCTAGTAGTGTGTACTTGTGACTAGCTTGTTTTGACTCAAATTTTTGCATAATTGAGACTTGCTGTATTGGATACTTGTCCAACCATATATTACTTCACTTACATCATTTTTATTGGTATCAAATTAGTGCATTAATAACTTGAACACTACTTGTGCCGCAAGCCCAAAATTGTGCTCAAAACCGGTCTCAAAGTGATCACTACCAAAATTTGAGTTTGTATTTGATTATTTGCTTGTCTTGGTTAGTGATTGATCCAGCATATTCTCTATTTACTTGCTGTCCAGTTTGTGCCATTGTCACATATCATTTCATTCCTTGAGTTTGAGTAGCTTATTTCTTCATTTTAGCTTTTATTGCTTGTCCCTTTGGAATCTTGAGTTTTGTCTAGAGTTTTGCCATTTTCTTGGAATTCTTGAACTTGAAAGTAGAGTTGTTCCTCTTTCACATAGACTTGTAGCCATATTTGTGCTTGAGTTGAGGTTAACCTAAGAAGCTTAAGAGGAGAATTGAGTGGTAAAAGGCTAGAGAGAACACTAGAGAAAGAGCCACTAAGAGTGCATACACGAGTTGATATTTGAGTGACACACTTAGTGAGTGGTAAGGTCCTTGATTATTATTTTCTTTGTGTACTAACCCTCTCATTGCAGCCATGTATAGTTCACTTAGTGTTGGAAATGATTTGTCTCCCAAGACTAAGAGAATGATGGACTTCAAGACGGAAAAATTCAACCATTTGCAAAATGAGATGAATGAGTTGAAAGAAGATAGTGAAAGGAGATTTAGGGATGAAGGGAGTAGGAAGGGCCGAGAGGTAAAAGGAAAGGGATACTATGAAGGAGGGAGTAAAACCAATAAAGGAAGTAGAAGTGAGAGAGGGAGCCAAGGAGGACACTACTACTCACCTAGAGATAGTGATGAGGGTAGTAACAATGAAGAGAGTGATGCCTATAGGGAATATGAGAATGAGAGGGAGCATAGAAGAGGGAATGACCGAGGCACCTATAGGAGACAACTTTTCATGCATAGGAGGTATTTTGGAGAGGAGGAGCAAAGAGGTTGGGAAGCCAATACTAGGATTACTCTTCCAAAGTACCTAGGAGAAGGAGGAGCCGAAGGCTTACTAGATTGGATCATGAAGGTTGACTAAGTGTTTTCTTGCAATCCTACCTTGAGTGAGGAGAAGAGACTTAACCTTGCCATACTAGAGTTTGAGGGATATGCTTTGGTTTGGTGGAACCAAATTCTCATAGATGCCGAAAAGAGGAGGAGACCTTCCATTATCTCTTGGACACAATTGAAGGATGCTCTTAGAAGGAGGTTTGTTCCTAAATCTTATGTGAGAGATTTACATGTCAAGCTCCAAAGGTTGACACAAGGAGGAAGAAGTGTGCAAGAATATTACAAAGATCTTGAGCTTACTATGATGAGGGCCGATTGCCAAGAAGAGAAGGAAGCTACCTTAGCAAGGTTCACCCATGGATTGAATAGGGAGATCCAAGATGTCTTGGAACTTCAAAGCTTTAGGACCTTGGAAGAAGCTATTTATAAGGCCGAGAAGATATAGGCTCAAATGAAGAGGAAGTTCACCATGAAGAAGTCCTACACTAGTGGTTCTTCAAGTTGGAAGGAGAAACAAAAGAAGGAAGGTTCATTCAAGCCTTCTTCCAAGTTTGGCCGAGAAGACAAGGGTAAGGATGTTCCTGTTAGATCAAGGAAGATTAACACCTCAAGATTTTGATTATTACAAGACAGACGAAATCAAGTTATCAAGACCTGTTAAGACGAAACCAGCTCAGACGGAAGAGGACCATTCAAAATGAAGATCTTGCGTCTACGAAAAAGCCAAGACATCAGACGGAATGTGCACAGACGGAAGAAGACTGTCAAAGCTAAAGTCTCCGTCTGTCCAAGAGTGAAGCCTTAAGACGAAAGGATGAGACGAAACAACTTCAACTGATTACACATTTCGTCTATCCAAAAGTGAAGTCAAGATTGGAGTCTCGCGCCAAGTTTTCAAATCTGAAGAAGTACTCAAGAGAAGCATCCAAGATCAGTATAGGGATTTGTGCTTACACTCCAAAATCAAAAAGGTCTTCACCTTTTGTCACATCTTTGTACAAGTCAGAAAAAGTACTGCGCGCACAACCTAGTCCGCTATATCTGCTGCAATACTCATCAATCAATCAAGTACAACTGACAACCTTTTTGGAAAGCTCTCTAGAAGATTTCTCAACGACTCTCAACGACATTCAAATGAGTCTAACGGCTATTTGAAGAGGATGCCTATAAAAGGACTTCACACCTTCAAGAATCGGCTGGCGAATACGCTTATCTTCTTCTATCTCTTAAGGATTCGCTAAAATCTGTGATTGTGCTTTATTGTAAACACCTCTCTGCGTAGAGGAAAACTTTGTTTTTCAAAACATCTTTCAAAGTCCACTTGTGTGGCATTTTAGCCTGAGGAGGCTGTGTTCCAAAGAATACCTCTTGCAATAGCCTGTGGAGGCTGGGTTCAAAGAATACCTTGTTGGTTTAGCCTGAGAAGGCTGGGAGCAAAGAATATCTGTGTATAGCCAGAAGTGGCTGGGATCAAAGAATACTTGTAACCCTTTCACGGTTGGTAGTGAAAACTCAGTGGTTGCTGGGTAACTGGACGTAGTCTTGAATAGACGAACCAGATAAAAATCTTTGTGTTTATTGTTTCGTCTGACCAACTAACTGGGGATAATAAACTTAAACGTCTGTCAATTAAAATCAACAGTTCAAGATAATCATTGTTTCGTCTAACCAGTTTTGAACCTACAGACGAAAGGGATAATTTTTTTTAACACAATTCAACCCCCCTTCTTGTGTTTTATCTTTTTTGATTTGGTATCGAGCTCGAGTCTCTAGGGTTGAGCGCTTAACAGCTGCTAGAGGAAAAGATCCAGCATGGACTCACAAGGACCATCATTCTTATCCGGAGGAGCCTCCATGAACAAACCTTCAGATCGCATGGAGATGTACATCAAATCCACACAGTACAGGCTGTGGAATATCATTACCAAAGGAGATATCCCTATTGTCAAACCTGAAGGAGAATGAGGAAATGAAGAATACTCAATGATGGAGCTGAACAAAAAAGCAAGATATGCTCTCATGTGTGCTCTTTCCAGAACTAAGTACAACAGATTTTGTGCCTACAAAACTGCCAAAGAACTATGGGATGCTCTAAAGATCTCATATGAAGGCACAGAAGATGTCAGAATGAGGAAAGCTGCTACTCTTCAAAGAGAATATGAAATGTTCTCTATGAAGAAAGAAGAATCCATTGATATGATGTTTGGAAGATTCCAAACAATATTGAGTGGACTCACTGCTCTTGGCATCACCTTCACAAAGGCCCAGAACAACATGAAGATATTGGACAGTCTTCCTCCTCCATGGGAAGCTATGTCCACTGCTATTTCAGTTGGGCGCGACATGAAGAAATTAACTCTTGATGAGTTAATAGGAGCCTTACGAGTACATGAGGTACTCTTGTGTAAAAGAGATAAGATCAAGGTCCAAGAACCTATAGCGCTTCCATCCGTTAAAAACATTCCTAAAGAAGAATCGTCAAAGGACGGTAAAAAGAAAGCAAAGATCTTAAAGGCCGATTCAACTGAATCGAATCGTCGATGGTTCGTCTTCGAAGACGAAGTCTCTCTCATGGCCGACGATTCAAAAGAATGATGATGAAGAAGGGAAGAGGCCAACGCTTCTTCAAGAAAAGGAAAAGAAGCTCCCTCGAAAAGTCATCAACCAAAGAAGATAACACGAGAGATTGTGTGTTATGAGTGCAGAAAGCCGGGACACATGAGATCAGAATGTCCCAGATTGAAAAAGAGGTGGAGCTCTAGAAGAGATAAAGGAAAGAAGAGCTTACCGACATGGGAAGACCTTGACAAGTGAAAGCTCGAGGAATCCTCCGAAAAAGAAGAAACAACAAACATATGCCTCATGGCTGGAGATCATGTCTCAACAGAGGTAAATTACAATGAAACTTCTTCATCCTCTTCTTCTGAGTCTGAGTCAGAATCAGAAGAAATATCATATGATACTCTTCTAGCTAACTCTCATTTTATTGCTCAGCAATACAAAACTTGCAAAACCAAGCTAAGACAAGCTTTGGAAGAGAATGCGGTTTTGAAATCGAAATTGAGTTTCTAGACAAGAAAATATCAAGTGATGTTTCGTCTAGTCGAAAAGGACATTTTCATTCTTGAAATCGAAAGATTAAAGAAAGAAAATGAGTCCTTACTCAATGACTTAATCAAGTTTACAAAGGGATCCTCCATTCTTGAAAACATTTTAAAATATGGGAGATCACCAAATGATAAAAGTGGACTTGGTTATGTTAAGCAGACAGACGATAGGAAAAATAAACCTATTTCGTCTGATAAAAAGAAGAGGAATTACAACAAGGTTTCTAATATCTACAAAAAGGCTTTAAACAAAAAGAAGCCTTTTGTAACTAACAAGAAAGGACCCAAAAAGATTTGGGTACCAAAGTCACTTATTTTTCCGGTTGCAGATATCCTCAATGGGAAGAGACAAGACTTCAAGCTGGTACTTGGACAGTGGATGCTCACGACACATGACGGAAGACCTGTCTATGTTCCAAGACCTCATACCAAGTAAAGGGTCTGTCTCATACGGTTCTGGTAAAGGTAAAATTCTTGGCATTGGGACTGTTGGTAAGACACCCAATACTCTTATCCAGAACGTATCATACGTTAAAGTTCTTAACTTCAATCTACTTAGCATAAGTCAATTTTGTGATAGTGGATATGAAGTAGCTTTTAACTCTGATGAGTGTATAGTGAAGAACAAAGATAAATCCATTCTTTTTGTTGGGAAAAGAAAGAACAACCTTTATGAGGTTTGCCTTTCTGACCTAAGTGATCAGAATGTAACATGTTTGATTTCAGCAGACGATGAACGAGATATTTGGCATAAAAAGCTTGGACATTTAAGTCTCAAGTATATTTCAAAAATTTCTAAGAAAAATCTCGTAAAAGGTTTGCCAAAAATATCTTGGAAAACCAATCGTCTGTGTGAATCTTGTCAGCATAGGAAACAACTCAAAGCTTCTTTCAAATCTAAAAATGTTGTTTCCACGACAAGACCATTAGAACTGTTACATATTGATCTCTTTGGACCCACAGGATGAAAGTCTTGGAGGAAGAGATATGGATTTGTCATTGTAGATGACTATACTAGATTCACATGGGTATACTTCCTAGCTCATAAACATGAGTCATTCAAAGTCTTTAAAATATTCTGCAAACGTGTTCAAAAAGAAAAAGGAATATGTATTGCGTCTGTAAGAAGTGATCATGGAACAGAATTTGAAAATTCTGAGTTTAAAGCCTTTTGTTTTGAAAATGGTATATTTCACAATTTTTCGTCTCCAAGAACTCCTCAACAAAATGGAGTTGTGGAAAGGAAAAATCGTACTTTACAAGAAATGGCTAGAACTTTGTTGCATGAAAGCTCTCTCTCCAGAAATATTGTTGGTATAAATAACACTTCCTGTTATATTCAAAACAGAATATTGATAAGACCAATCTTGAATAAGACTCCATATGAATTATGGAAAGGAAGAAGACCCAACATTTCTTACTTCCATCCTTTTGGATGTGAATGCTTTATCCTTAACACCAAAGATCAACTTGGAAAGTTTGATTCAAAGGTGGTTAAAGGAGTCTTGGATATTCCAATACATCTAAGGCCTATAGAGTATTTAACTCTAAGACGCAAGTTGTAGAAGAATTAATCCATGTAAAGTTCCAAGATAACTCAAAGGCTGATAAAGAAATATCAAACCTAGAAAATTTGTTTGATAATTTACAGATTAACCCTTCTGGTCAGAATTCAAGACAAAATGATAAACTAGGGTCAGACGATACAGGGTCAGACGATACAAGGACAGACGAACCCTCTTCGTCTGATACTCATCAACAGGGAGATCAAGCCCCTGCAAAAACATGGAAGTTTGCATCTAACCATACAGAAGATCTCATCATTGGAGATAGATCTCAAGGTGTTCAAACAAGATCAAAAGTGAAGTATATTTCAAGCTATGCTCTTGTATCAGATCTGGAACCAAATAATATTGAAGATGCTCTTCAAGACAATGATTGGATTTTGGCTATGGAAGAAGAACTCAATTAGTTCACAAGGAATGATGTATGGACCCTTGTTGAAAGACCAAAGAACAAAAGCATCATCGGAACCAGATGGGTGTTCAGAAACAAGCTTGATGAAGCTGGAAAAGTAGTAAGAAACAAAGCAAGGTTAGTAGCACAAGGATACAATCAACAAGAAGGTATTGATTTTACTGAAACCTTTGCACCTGCAGCTAGATTAGAAGCTATCAGAATATTACTTGCTTTTGCTGCTCACAAGAATATCGTTCTATATCAAATGGATGTAAAAAGTGCTTTTCTAAATGGTTTTATTGAAGAAGAGGTGTATGTAAAACAACCTCCTGGTTTTGAAAGTGTGTCTCAACCAGACCATGTTTTTAAACTTAAGAAAGCACTATATGGTCTTAAACAAGCTCCTCGAGCTTGGTATGATAGACTCAGTACTTTCCTTATTAAAAATGGTTTTTCAAGAGGAAGGGTTGATACAACTCTCTTTAAGAAAAGCGTTTCAAAAGACTTTATTATAGTCCAAATTTATGTAGACGATATAGTCTTTGGAGCTACTAACAACTCTCTTTGTAAGGATTTTTCTAAAATAATGCAGGAAGAGTTTGAAATGAGTATGATGGGAGAATTGAAGTTCTTTCTAGGACTTCAAATCAAACAGACGAAAGAAGGAATCTACATCCATCAACAAAAGTACACAAAGGAACTTATTAAGAAGTTCAAGATGGAAAATTCCAAGCCTATGAAGACCCCAATGCATTCGTCTGGAGCAAATCTCAACAAGGATGAGTCAGGTAAGTCTGTTGATCAGACGGTATACAGAGGTATGATTGACTCACTCCTTTATTTAACTGCGAGCAGACCTGACATTATGTTTAGCATTTGTCTATGTGCGCGTTTTCAATCTGATCCCAAAGAATCTCATTTACAAGCTGTAAAGAGAATTCTTAGATATCTTGTTGGAACAACTAATCTCTCTCTGTTTTATAAGAGAAATAGTGATTTCAGTTTAAGAGGCTTTTGTGATGCTGATTATGCTGGAGATAAAGTGGAGAGAAAAAGCACAAGTGGTGGATGCCAACATCTTGGATCATCACTAATATCTTGGTCAAGCAAGAAACAAAACTCCATTGCACTCTCAACAACTGGAGCAGAATACATTGCTGCGGCAGGGTGTTGTTCACAACTACTATGGATCAAACATCAACTTGAGGATTATTCCAGGTTTGAAAATCATATACCAGTATTTTGTGATAACACAAGTGCAATCAATCTCAGCAAAAATCCTATTCAACATTCAAAAGCTAAACATATTGAAATTCATTTTCATTTCATAAGAGATTATGTCCAAAAATGTATTTTCGATATACAGTTTGTTCAAACTGATTTTCAATGGGCAGATATATTTACAAAAGCTTTAGATGAAACACGATTCAATTTCATTAAAGAAAATCTTGGAATTATTTCTTTGAATGATTGAAAATTGTTTCGTCTGAGTTATTGATTGAATTTGTTCCGTCTGTACATTTCGTTCCGCCTGTACATTACTTCGTGTTAAGATGAAACATTGCGTCTGATCAAGTTGAATAGTTACTGTGGTAAAATTCAACAGACGCAACTTTTACTTTTTAATAAGTTTATCTCAAGTGTGCAGGGACAAATTAAAGAGAGCAATAAATGTGTCTGTCATTTATTGCACTATTCTAGGACAATGATAACCACGGGCCGTGAATTGCAGAGGTCAAATCAATCATTGAAAAGGCAATGATGTGGACACGTCAAATCAGGGGAGAATTTGAAAATCTGTTTCGTCTGATGAATTGCAACAGTTTCTATTCCTTACTTATAAATACTCTTGAAACATAACTCTTTTACTCTTTACTGCAATTTGAAACTGTTTGAATTCTCTGAAACCCAAATACTCACTAAGCTTTCATTCTCTCTTTTCAAATCTCAACAATGGCCGCCAAGAACACCAAAGCTGTTGAAGCGACTTTCTTCGCACAAGACTTGTTCTTGCCAAGCAAGTGGATTTCAAGGGAGACTCTTGAAAGTGTCTCTGAAAGAGTTGTGAAGATCTTTGACCACACAGGTTGGATGGGCTTCGTTGAGACGAAAGGCCCATGGCTAATGGAGGCATACGCTGAGTTCTGGAGCGACACGAAGGAATTTGATGATGGCATTGTTGGCATTATTGACAACAAAGAATACATCATCACTATTGATACCATCGCTGAGGCCGGAAATTGCAAGGCCGAAGGACGCTTCTATAACCCCAACTGGGTGAAGAATGAATCAGAGGAGCATGTTGACAAATTCATCTATTTAAAGAAACCCAACTCTGAAGATCCCAAGTCCTTCAGATCTGGAAAACTCGCTGCCACTACATGAATCATCCATAACCTCCTCTATAATATCTTCACGCCAAGGACTGGTTCAAGGGACAATGTGAGTATTCGAGACAGATTCTGCATTTTCTATTGTCTGAGAAAAGGAAGAATGAGTCTCCCACACATTATTCTTGACCATTGGAGGAGTGCCTTGAAGAATAGGAACATTCGTAGGAAGAGTAGCATTCCCTACACCACTCTCTTCACAAAAAATCATCATTAACCAAGGGTTTGATACCACTGACGTCGTCTATCACCTTGAGGGAAAAGAAGTGAAAGCAAGCACCTTTGCAAAGATGCATCTATCTCCAAGCTTCTTTTCTCACTCACAAACCCAAACACCATCCCAAACAGAACCCAAAACACAAACCCAAACATCGTCCGAAACACAAACCCAAACACAAGCCCAAACACCAAACCAACCTCAACCTCCTCCTTTTGTGATAATATCTGAAGTTCCTTTTGAGGAAGTTCTTGAGGAACCTCTCAAGAAAAAGAAAAGGACCATCAGAATCAAGCACATTGGTGCTAAGTCAAGTGGACAGACGATATCCCCTAGTGAAGATGAAGGGGTTAAGGTATCGTCTAAGAGTGCTTCGTCTGTGAAGATACTAACAGACAAAGAAAAACAAAGGAAAGATGCAGAAGAAAAAGCAAAAGCTAGGAAGCTTGCGCTTGAGAAAGCTGCTAAGGGCAAGGAGAAGATGAAACAAAAGTTGGCTTCTGTCGTTGTTGGAGAGACAGAAGAGGAAAAACAACTCAAAGAGGCTAGGAGAGCCTCCATCTTGCTCGAAGCTGAAAGAAAAAGGCTCTTTCAAGAAAGCATTAGGGGCATTGGATCGTCTGAGGGACCACCTGCTCAATCAACCTCAGAAGGCATGAACAGTGAAGAGACTGCCCAGATCCAAAAAGACAACGCCCAACTTGCGGAGGAGTTGGAAACTATGTTAAACGAAGAAGCCTCTACAATGGAGATTCTTCCATCTACAACACTCCCAGACGAACAAATGGCAACTTCTTCTGAGCCACTTGTTGCGTCTCCGCTAAATGCTTGCCCTGCACAGACAATTCCTGCTGCGTTTGAAGACACACTCCACTCACAGACATTAGAGATTCCGTCTGAAGATTTCATACTTGTTGAAGATGTCAGTTCTTCGTCGGACGAAGAAGTCTCTGAAGCAACTGGAGTGGATACATCAAGGGGGAGATCACATACTGAGGTAATCAATCCGGAAGACTTACCCCCAAAGCGCAAGATTGACTATTCGTTCCTAAACGAATTAGTCATGCGAAGATATGAAGAAAGCACTTGCGCTGACAGACCAATCAAACCTGATTGGGTTATTGGAGAGAAATTTGAAGAATTCTCCAATGAGGCTGAATCGTTTGAGCCTGCTTCATTAGCAGATGATGAAGACTTGTACATACAGAATACACCATACATAGAGCTGAAGAACCCTTATCAGTACAGAGGAAAGAAGGGATTCCAGCTGAAGAAATCTGAAAAAACCCCTTTCTTTACAATAAGTCACTGAAGCCAGAAGATTTTAATGAAGATTTTATCTATTCACCAGAGGAGCAACGCAATTGGTTGAAGCGTCTGCCCTGGGACAAACTGGCATCACTAAATATCAAGGGACTGGAAAAAATAAAAGAATACAAGGATCATCTTGCTGCGTCTGAGATTGAAGGACCAGCACTTGGCTATGAACCTCACATCCCACAAAGAAAGAATCCAAAATGGAAGGTTCAGATCGAAATGAACGCTCCAGTTCTTCATCACTGTAGATTTGGAGATGATGAATCCAGCCGGTATGAGCCAAAAGATTGCACACATTGGCACCTTGACGCTCTAACTAGCCATGATCCATTCAAGTTCATAATTCCACTCAACCAAACAGAGTATGTTGGTTTAGGCCACACTCTAGGAATTGTGCTCCCATGGACGAGACCCCATTGCTCTGGGATTCATCCAAGGTACTCCATCCTCCTCAACGAATATGAAGACCCTGAAGATTTTGCCTACTCCCTTCCTGAAGATTACAATATACCTTTCGCATTGATGGCCAAAGCATATCGGAGAGAAGCTAAGGAAAGAAACATTTCCTTTCTTCATATAGAGCGACAAGCTGAGAAGGATTACAACAACTATCCTAATCTGATTGGATCTCAGTTTTCCTCTCTGGTGACAGACGAAACTAAATATTATATTGTATTAGATCAAAAAAGGCCGTGCTTGATAAAATACTTGGCTAAGGGAAAGGAAAAGAAGCATCCGTCTGAAGCCGCGTTCCAACATTGCTCTGGAACTACTTATGATGAGAATGATTCTTCAGTCTGTGGCAGAGTGTTTCCTGGAAGTGCATTTGTCTATTCTCAGGAACAACCATTTCTTGAAGTATCCATTCCAACAAAGTGGTACACCTATCAATGGGAGCAGAACTTCACTGCCTACCTTGTCCTTCCACTCTTCACATTGCGTTTGAAGAACACTCCAACAGTGCTCATCATTGATGACACTACTCCTATAGTGGAAGAACCTCAAACACCAATAGTACACTTTGATGATACGATGGAGGTTGATGACAAAGTTGAGGGTGTTGAGGCTAATATTCAAGAAGCTGAGGAGTTTAAAACTCTGAAGCGTAAATATGATGCTTTGGAAGAAGATTGCGAGCACTTGAAAGCAAAGAACAGAGAACTTGAAGAAAATCAAGCTTCTCTATCATCTAAAGTGCAGCAACTTACAGATGTTGTGATGACTCTGCTCAACAAAAAGCCTTCTCCTTGATCATCTTTTGATGATTTACAGCCCAAGGGGGAGAAAATATAAGAGAATATAGCCTAAGGGGGAAGCATCGTCTGAGGGGGAGCAAGAGCAAGCAAGCAAAGAGCATCGTCTGAGAAAGGGAGTCACTATTCTTGTTGTATCAATGTATTTTATTTACTTATTGCTTTTAGTATAGAAAATACATTGTAATTCCTTATTGGTTATTCTTTATTGGTTTTCTGTCTATACCAATGTAATTATGTACAAGATTACATCACATTGATGTAACAATCTAATATAAAGAGGTATTATTCAGAAAACATCGTCTTGATGTAAATCTGGCTTGCGTAAGACTGTTTATTTCTGTCTAACCATGTCTTGTGCAGATTTTCGTGGTATGGTCTGTAATCATCAAAAAGGGGGAGATTGTTAGATCAAGGAAGATTAACACCTCAAGATTTTGATTATTACAAGACAGACGAAATCAAAGAATATCTGTGTATAGCCAGAAGTGGCTGGGATCAAAGAATACTTGTGATGGAGGACCATCCTTGACAAGAAGAGTTACAAGAGCCATGCACAAAAGAATTCAAGAAGAAGTTGAGAGTCAACTCAAAAGTCAAAGCCAAGATTCAACTCAAGACTTCTCCTTACTTTGTAATAGGACTTGTAACCTTCTAAACATGTTGTAAAGTTGTAATTAGATTAGGAGCAATTAATTTGGGCCTTGCTTGGTGAATAAGTGCACGGCCTTACGTTTGTAATTGAACCAAAGTTTAGGAGTGTTTTGTGAGAGAGTTGGGTAATTGACTGAGGTGACCAGTTTCAGTATTCGGACCATATCTCGAGCTACACAACTCCAATTGAGGCGTTCTTGGTGTCAAATTAAAGAAGACTTCAAGGGCTACAAAAGCTATGAAGACACTAAAGTCCAGTTCAGCCTCCATCAAGGCAGAAAACGAGATTGAAGTTAGAGTTAGAATACTTCCAGGATGGTAATCGATTACCAACTGTAGGTAATCGATTACATGAGAGGTTGGCACTGTGGTAATCGATTACCACAACCAGGTAATCGATTACCACAGAGACACTTTCATTTCTGGACCCCAAAGACCCGTGGTAATCGATTACCATGACTAAGTAATCGATTACCACGTGCGCTTTTCAGTTTTTCTAAGCTTTTGGGCTGTTTCTCCATTTAAGGAAGTAAATGTATATAGATTAGAAGCTTGGACTGCAAGCTAGCACTTCTCCAACTAGTATAAATACCTAACACTCTGAATTGTAAGGAACTTTTGGAAATTGAATATAGAATTCAGAATTTGTGTGAGAGCATTTTCTCTCTAGAGTTCTTGTGAAGAACCTTGAATCTTATCAATGGCTTCTTGATCCATTGTGGCGATTCCACCTTGAGCTTATTGGCACTTGCCATGGCGCTTCCATTTCTCTTCTAAACCATTTGTTCTCTTCATTTTCTGTTTACATCTTCGTTCTTCCCCAATTTAAAAACCTAGAAATTCCATTGAAGCATGAAGGTCCGTTCAATTCTTGCAATTCTCACGAGGCTTGCATCAAATTTGGTACCTAGAGCTTGTTCTACTTCAATTGGAGCTTCTTTCAATCTGGTTTGAGTCTTGAACCTTGAATATTCGTTTTTCTTTTTTTTGCTTAGTGCCGTCCCTTTTTTTTGTGTGTTCTTGAGTTCTACTTTGAATTTTCGTATTCTTGAAATTCTTGTTATAAATCTGTGATTGCTTGAGTTGTTTGAGTAATTCACATGTTCCTTGAGTTGTCTTCATCTTATAATTGAGTTTTCCTTTTGAAAAAATTTCCATATCTACAAAATTGTTGAATTCATGTATTCCCCTGTTTTCTGAGTGTTGTTCACATTGCTTTGTGTGTTGTACACTACAAGTCAAGTAGCTTCTTCTGCATAATCTTTGTTATTAGCAATTTTAGACTCAAATTTGCTTTAGTCTTAGGTTCCTAAGTCTAGTTACAGCAAAGAAAAAATCAAGAAAAGATTATACAAGTCAAAAGGAAAAGGAAAACAAAAGAAAAGGTTACAAGAAAAAGAATAGCAAGAAAATTCAAAGAAGAGAAAACAAGAAAAGTGAAATTGAAGTGAAAATCAAGTGAAGTAAGATAGAAACAAGTTAAAAAAACATTATGCAAGTGCAGTACCATGACTGAATGAGCCTCTATTCATCATCAAATTAGTGGTTCAATGAGCTTTGGATTATAAAGACACTTAGGACTAAGCATTACACCTAAAACTTGAGTTTAAAGTGCTAATAATTTTGATTCTTGAACTTGAGGTGTGCATTGTGCTTGGTAGGTGTGAACTGCATTTGTGAACAAGGTGCAGAAAAGACATGGCCACTGGAGTAATCGATTACCACGACTAGTAATCGATTACCACAGTTCCAATTTGTGTTATGGACATTCAAGCCTCTGGAGTAATCGATTACCACGACTAGTAATCGATTACCACAGTTCCAATTCGTGTTCTGGACATTCAAACCTCTGGTTAAATCGATTACCAAACCTAGGTAATCGATTACCACCCTGTTTTTGTCAAAATTTGCTTCCAAATTGTCTCATTGCTTTCTATAACTACATCATAGTTTGTTTCCATTGATTGTACCTTTGTCACATTGCTTCATTCATTGATTTGAGTAGCTTAATTCCTTCAATTGTTCTTTATTGCTTGTCTTCTATTGAATTCTTAAGGTTTTGTCTTGAGTTTGTATCCTTTGGACTTCTTAAGCTCAACTCTAGAATCGTTCCTCTTTCACTTTGGAAACAAAGACCTTGATAATTGATTAGAGGTTTCAACAAGAGTTTAAAGAGAGGTTGAGTGGAAAAAGACAAGAGAGAACATTAGAGAAAGAGTCTTGAAAGTGTGATACACGAGTGCTACTAGAGTGAAACACTTAGAGAGTAGCAAGGATCTTTTATATACTTTTATTTGTTGTCTAATCTTTCTTGTGCAGCCATGGATAGTTCTCCTAGCATAGGAAATGATCTTTCACCTAAAACTAAGAAGATGATGGACTTGATGAAAACTATGATGCAAGCTAGTTTAGATGAGAGATTTGACCAAGAGAGGAGAGCTAAGGAGGAAAGGAGGTTAAGGAAAGAACATGAGAAAAGAAACCATGGGGAAACAAGTGATAACCGAGACAACCATGACCCTAGAGGAGCTAGGAGAGGAAGAAATCATAGAGGAAATCATTCTTCACCTAGGAGTAGTGAAGGAGGAAGCAATTATGAGGATGACCATGATTATAGAGAATATGAGGAAGATAGAAGGAGAGGAAGAAGAGAAAATTATGGAGGATATGAAGGATATGGAGGGTATGGCCGTGGCAATCACTTCTTTGAGGGAGAAGGTAGGATAGATGAGAGGAACTTAAAGCTTAACCTACCCAAGTTTAATGGTGAAGGGAGTGCTGAAACATACCTAGAGTGGGTGATGAAACTAGACCAAGTGTTCTCATGTTACCCTATGCTTAATGAGGAGAAAAAGCTCAATTTAGCTATCTTGGAGTTTGAAGGTTATGCACTAGTGTGGTGGAACCAAATCCTTGTTGATGCTGAAAGAAGGAGAAGACCACAAGTGACTTCATGGACTCAACTAAAGGATGTATTGAAAGGAAGATTTGTACCACCTACTTATGTGAGAGATCTCCACATCAAACTTCAAAGATTGAACCAAGGCTCTAGGAGCGTACAAGAATATTACAAAGACCTAGAGTTGACTATGCTAAGATGTGATTACCAAGAAGATAGAGAAGCTACACTTGCAAGGTTCACTCATAGACTTAATAGAGAGATCTAAGATATTCTTGAGCTTCAAAGCTATGTGACACTTGAGGATGCCATCCACAAGGCTGAAAAGATTGAACAACAAATAAAGAGGAAGGCAACCTTTAAGAGATCCTCTACTTCACATACTTCATCATGGAGAGACAAAGGCAAGAAGGAGGGCTACTCCAACCAACGGAACAAGTTGGACCGAGACACACCTAAGGTAAAAGAGGTAGTTCCTAACACTTCTAAACCTAGTTCTATTAAATGTTTCAAATGTTTAGGTCATGGTCACATAGCCTCAAATTGCCCAAACAAGAAGACTATGGTGGTGAGAGTTGATGGAGCCATCACAAGTGAGGAATCTAGCTCATCATCAAGTGATAGTGAAGCCTCCAACACAAGTGGACCTTCTACCTATGAACAACCCGAGGAAGGTGACCTCTTGATGGTAAGAAGGATGCTTAGTAATGTATGTAAGGAGCTTGATGAATCACAAAGGGAGAATATCTTCCATACTAGATGCACAATTGAGGGGAAGGTATGCTTTTTAATTATAGATAGTGGTAGTTGTACTAATGTAGTTAGTACTAGGTTAGTAGATAAATTAAACTTGAAAACTTCTTCACATGCCAAACCTTACAAATTACAATGGTTAAGTGAGAAAGGAGAGTTAGTGGTAGATAGGCAAGTTCTTATTTCTTTCACCATAGGAAGGTATAATGATGACGTGCTTTGTGATGTTGTTCCTATGGAGGCCACACACCTCTTACTTGGTAGGCCTTGGCAATTTGATAAACATGCTTTACATGATGGTGTTGCCAATACTTACATTTTCTCTCATGTAGGAAAGAAGATTACTCTCAAGCCATTATCACCAAAGGAGGTTTGTGAAGACCAAATTAAAATGAAAATTAAAAGAGACCAAGAGAAGGAACTCTCCTTGGCCGAAAGCTCCAAGGATGACAAAGTAAAAGGAAAATCTCACAAGCTTAAGGCCAAGAAACATGGAAAAGTGAAACATGATAAGAGTGATAAAAAAGAGAGTTTCTTGATTGAAAGAAAGGAGTTAAAGAGAGATTACCTAGCTAGGAAAGTAATGCTTCTTTGTGTTCCTAACCCTTTGATTTTGAGCACTAATTTTGTAGGTGATCAAGGAAGATTGGAGGCCTTATTGGAGGAGTTTCAAGATGTGTTTCCTAAGGACATACCTCATGGCCTACCACCAATTAGGGGAATTGAGCACCAAATTGATTTGATTCCGGGTGCACCTCTACCAAACCGTCCAAGCTATAGGAGCTCCCCCCAAGAGAGCCATGAAATCCAAAGGCAAGTACAAGAGCTAATGGATAAAGGTTGGGTGAAGGAGAGCCTCTCCCCTTGTGCTTCACCGGTGATCTTAGTGCCTAAGAAGGAGGGAACATGGCGTATGTGTCGAGCAATAAATAACATCACTATAAGGTATCGCCATCCTATCCCTAGACTAGATGATTTGTTAGATGAGTTGCATGGTGCTTGTGTATTCTCTAAGATAGATCTTAAAAGTGGTTATCATCAAATTAGGATGAAACAAGATGATGAATGGAAAACCGCATTTAAGACTAAATTTGGCTTGTATGAGTGGCTTGTTATGCCCTTTGGCTTGTCTAATGCACCTAGTACTTTTATGAGACTCATGAACCATGTGTTAAGAGAATTTTTAGGAAAGTTTGTTGTTGTCTATTTTGATGATATCTTGATCTATAGTAAAACTTTCATCGAACATTTAACACATTTGAAGTTTGTTTTAGAAGTACTTAGGAAGGAGCAACTCTATGCCAACAAAGACAAGTGCACCTTCTCAACTAACAAGGTAGTATTTCTTGGATATGTAGTGAGCTCTCAAGGAGTTCAAGTGGATGAGAGTAAGGTAAAAGCTATACAAGATTGGCCCATTCCTACTTGTGTTAAAGATGTTAGGAGTTTTCATGGATTAGCTAGCTTTTATAGGAGGTTTGTTAAAGATTTTAGCACTATTGCATCTCCTTTAAATGAACTAGTTAAGAAAGAAATTTCATTTGCATGGGGCCCTAAACAAGAACATGCCTTTCGAACTCTCAAAGAAAAATTGACTAATGCACCTATTCTTGCTTTGCCTAATTTTGATATGTCTTTTGAATTGGAGTGTGATGCTTCTAATATAGGAATTGGAGTTGTGTTGATCCAAGGAGGCCACCCTATAGCTTTCTTTAGTGAAAAGCTCAAAGGTGCACAAGTGAACTACTCAACATATGACAAGGAGATGTATGCCCTAGTAAGAGCATTCCAAGTGTGGCAACACTATCTCCTTCCCAAGGAATTCATAGTGCATACGGATCATGAGGCTTTGAAGCACTTGAAAGGACAAGGAAAGTTGGGTAAGAGACATGCAAGATGGGTTGAGTATATTGAGAAATTTCCTTATGTCATTAAATACAAGAAAGGGGTAAATAATGTGGTAGCCGATGCACTTAGTAGGAGATATATTTTGATTGCCATGTTAGAAACTAAGATGCTTGGTTTTGAACATATTAAATGCTTGTATGAGAATGACATAGATTTTAGTCAAGTGTACTTGATGTGTGTGCAAGGAGCTCATAAAGAATTCTTTAGGCATGAAGGATATCTTTTTAAAGGGAAAACTTTATGTGTGCCTAAGACTTCTTTAAGAGATCTACTCATTTGTGAAGCACATGAAGGGGGCATCATGGGACACTTTGGTAATGATAAGACTCTTGCTATATTACATGAACATTTTTATTGGCCTCATATGAAAAAGGATGTTAACCGGTTTGTGAATAAATGCATAACATGTCATAGAGCAAAGTCTAGAGTTCTAAACCATGGATTGTACACCCCTTTACCTATTCCTAACTCCCCTTGGATTGATATCTCTATGGATTTTATACTTGGACTGCCTAGGACCAAGAGGGGTATGGATGCATTGTTTGTTGTGGTGTGTAGGTTCTCTAAAATGGCTCATTTCATTGCTTGCCATAAGGTTGATGATGCCACACACATAGCAAACTTATTCTTTAAAGAAGTGGTAAGGTTGGATGGTATGCCAAAGAGTATAGTGAGTGATAGGGACTCCAAATTTCTTAGCCACTTTTGGAGGACCCTTTGGAGCAAGATTGGCACCAAGCTCTTGTTCTCTACCACTTGTCATCCACAAACGGATGGCCAAACCGAAGTGGTTAATAGGACACTAGGTCAACTTTTGAGGTGCTTTGTTAAGGGCAATGTGAAGTCTTGGGAGGAACATTTACCTTATATAGAATTTGCATATAATAGGGTAGTAAATGCTTCTACTAATTGTTCACCGTTTGAAATTGTGTATGGTTTTAACCCACTAACCCCCCTTGATCTTGTTCCTATTCCACTTGAGTTTGCTTTGGATGTAGATGGAGCAAGTAAAGCCGAGAGAGTGAAATCTCTTCATGCCAAGATTAGAGAACAAATTCAGAAGAAGTACACCAAAGTGGCGGCTAAAGTAAACCAACACAAGAAGGATGTTCAATTCAAGGAAGGAGACTTGGTTTGGCTTCATCTAAGAAAGGAGAGATTTCCTAATCTTAGGAAATCCAAGTTGATGCCTAGAGGAGATAAACCATTCAAAATCCTCAAGAAACTTGGACCTAATGCTTACAAACTTGACCTCCTTAACACTTTCATTGGTAGTAACTCTTTCAATGTTAGTGACTTATCTCTTTGTGTTGTAGGTGAAGATGAACTAAACTTGGGGACAATTTTGAATCAAGAAGGAGGGTTTGATGGAGGACCATCCTTGACAAGAAGAGTTACAAGAGCCATGCACAAAAGAATTCAAGAAGAAGTTGAGAGTCAACTCAAAAGTCAAAGCCAAGATTCAACTCAAGACTTCTCCTTACTTTGTAATAGAACTTGTAACCTTCTAAACATGTTGTAAAGTTGTAATTAGATTAGGAGCAATTAATTTGGGCCTTGCTTGGTGAATAAATGCACGGCCTTACGTTTGTAATTGAACCAAAGTTTAGGAGTGTTTTGTGAGAGAGTTGGGTAATTGACTGAGGTGACCAGTTTTAGTATTAGGACCATATCTCGAGCTACACAACTCCAATTGAGGCGTTCTTGGTGTCAAATTAAAGAAGACTTCAAGGGATACAAAAGCTATGAAGACACCAAAGTCCAGTTCGGCCTCCATCAAGGCAGAAAACGAGCTTGAAGTTAGAGTTAGAATACTTCCAGGATGGTAATCGATTACCAACTGTAGGTAATCGATTACATGAGAGGTTGGCACTGTGGTAATCGATTACCACAACCAGGTAATCGATTACCACAACCAGGTAATCGATTACCACAGAGACACTTTCATTTCTGGACCCCAAAGACCCGTGGTAATCGATTACCATGACTAAGTAATCGATTACCACGTGCGCTTTTCAGTTTTTCTAAGCTTTTGGGCTGTTTCTCCATTTAAGGAAGTAAATGTATATAGATTAGAAGCTTGGACTGCAAGCTAGCACTTCTCCAACTAGTATAAATACCTAACACTCTGAATTGTAAGGAACTTTTGGAAATTGAATATAGAATTCAGAATTTGTGTGAGAGCATTTTCTCTCTAGAGTTCTTGTGAAAAACCTTGAATCTTATCAATGGCTTCTTGATCCATTGTGGCGATTCCACCTTGAGCTTATTGGCACTTGCCATGGCGCTTCCATTTCTCTTCTAAACCGTTTGTTCTCTTCATTTTCTGTTTACATCTTCGTTCTTCCCCAATTTAAAAACCTAGAAACTCCATTGAAGCATGAAGGTCCGTTCAATTCTTGCAATTCTCACGAGGCTTGCATCAACTTGTAACCCTTTCACGGTTGGTAGTGAAAACTCAGTGGTTGCTGGGTAACTGGACGTAGTCTTGAATAGACGAACCAGTATAAAAATCTTTGTGTTTATTGTTTCGTCTGGACCAACTAACGGGGATAATAAACTTAAACGTCTGTCAATTAAAATCAACAGTTCAAGATAATCATTGTTTCGTCTGACCAGTTTTGAACCTACAGACGAAAGGGATAAATTTTTTTAACACAATTCAACCCCCCTTCTTGTGTTTTATCTTTTACAGTTCCTAAATTAAATTCTAAACCATCTAACATCAAGTGTTTTAAATGTTTAGGACATGGACACATCGCTTCTCAATGCCCAAACAAGAAGACTATGATAGTGAGGATGGATGGAGGAGTCACAAGTGAGGAGTCAAGCCACTCTTTAAGTGAGCATGAAGGAGAAAATGCAAGTGAGCACTCAAGTGAAGAGATGGCCGAAGAAGGTGACCTACTCATGGTGAGAAGGATGTTAGGAAGTGCCTATCATGAGCTAGATGATACTCAAAGAGAAAACATCTTCCATACAAGATGTAACATTCAAGGGAAGGTTTGCTCTTTGATTATAGATAGTGGTAGTTACACAAATGTGGTGAGCACTAGATTGGTAGAAAAACTTGATTTGAAAACTTCCCCGCACCCTAAACCATATAAGTTACAATGGCTTAGTGAGAAAGGTGAATTAGTAGTTGATAGGCAAGTTTTAGTTACTTTTACCATAGGAAGATATAGTGATGAAATTTTATGTGATGTAGTTCCTATGGAGGCCACTCATATGCTACTAGGTAGACCTTGGCAATATGATAGACATGCTTTACATGATGGTGTAGCTAACACTTATGTCTTTTCTCATGTTGGCCGTAAGGTTCACCTCAAGCCATTATCACCAAGGGAGGTTATTGAGGACCAAGTAAAGATGGAAATGAAGAGGGAGGAAGAGAAGAAGGCCTTGGTCGAGAGCTTCAAGGCCACCCATACTTCCAAGGGATCGGCCGAGAGCTCTAGGAAGTCCTCCAAGCTTGCTACTCCAAGCCTTAAACCTAAACACAAGAAAGAAAAGGCTAAGAGTAGTAGAGAGACTAAAAAGAGTTTTTTGATTGAAAGAGGAGAGGTTAAGAGGGAATTCCTAGCTAGGAAATCTATGTACTTATGTTTACCTTCACCTCTAATTTTGAGTGCTACATGTATAGGTGATCAAAGTGCATTGGATAGCTTGCTAAAGGAGTTTGACGATGTATTCCCTAAGGAGATACCTCACGGCCTACCACCATTGAGAGGGATAGAGCACCAAATTGACCTTATTCCGGGTGCACCTCTTCCCAATAGGCCAACCTATAGAACCTCACCTCAAGAAACACATGAAATAGAGAGGCAAGTGCAAGACCTACTTAGCAAAGGTTGGGTGAAGGAGAGCTTGTCTCCATGTGCTTCACCCGTGATACTTGTTCCTAAGAAGGAGGGAACATGGCATATGTGTACGGATTGTAGAGCAATCAATAACATCACCATAAGGTATCGCCACCCCATTCCTAGACTTGATGACCTATTGGATGAATTGCATGGTTCTACTATTTTTAGTAAAATAGATCTTAAGAGTGGATACCATCAAATTAGGATAAAGGAAGGGGATGAATGGAAAACGGCCTTCAAAACTAAGTTTGGTTTGTATGAATGGCTTGTAATGCCTTTTGGATTGTCAAATGCGCCTAGTACCTTCATGAGGTTGATGAACCATGTCTTAAGAGAGTTCATTGGAAAGTTTGTTGTAGTGTATTTTAATGATATTCTTGTATATAGCAAATCTTTTCATGAACATCTAGATCATTTGAGACATGTTTTAATAGCTCTTAGGACACAAACCTTGTATGCTAACAAAGATAAATGCACATTTGCCACGGATAGTGTGGTGTTTCTTGGTTTTGTTGTGAGTTCTCTAGGTGTACAAGTGGATGAAGCAAAAGTGAAAGCCATAAAGGATTGGCCGACCCCTACATGTGTGAAGGAAGTGAGAAGCTTCCATGGTCTAGCAAGTTTCTATAGGCGGTTTGTCAAAGATTTTAGTACCATTGCTTCACCATTAAATGAGCTAGTCAAGAGGGAAGTACCATTTCTTTGGGAAGAACCTCAAGAACTTGCATTTAATTTACTTAAGGATAAGCTTTCTAATGCTCCTATTTTGTCTTTACCTAATTTTTCACTAACTTTTGAGCTTGAGTGTGATGCCTCAAATTTAGGTGTTGGTGCGGTTTTAATTCAAGAAGGCCACCCCATTGCTTATTTTAGTGAGAAATTGAAGGGAGCACAATTAAACTACTCCACCTATGATAAGGAATTATATGCATTGGTGAGATCATTCCAAACTTGGCAACATTACTTGCTTCCCAAGGACTTCATTGTGCATTCGGATCATGAAGCCTTGAAATACCTCAAGAGCCAAGGAAAACTCAACAAGAGGCATGCTAGGTGGGTGGAGTTCATAGAGACTTTTCCTTACATCATCAAGCATAAGAAATGGGTCACAAACATTGTAGCCGATGCCTTGAGTAGGAGGTATACCTTTCTTTCTTTGCTTGAGTCTAAATTAATTGGCTTTGAACATGTGAAGACCTTGTATGCTATGGATAATGATTTCGGACTCATTTATCGTGAGTGTACCAAAGGTTCTTTTAAGGATTTCTTTAGGTACAAAGATTATCTTTTTAAAGGAAATTGCTTGTGTGTACCTAATTGTTCCTTAAGGAAACTTTTGATATGTGAATCACATGAGGGTGGAATCATGGGACATTTTGGGATAGATAAGACTTTTGCCACATTGCATGAGCACTTCTTTTGGCCTAAAATGAAAATACAAGTTTCAAAATTTGTGAGAAGGTGCATCACTTGCAATAAGGCAAAATCTAAGCTATCTAACCATGGTCTTTACATACCCTTACCCGTGCCTACTTCACCTTGGCTAGACATATCCATGGACTTTGTCCTCGGCTTGCCTAGAACCAAGAGAGGTTTGGATTCCATCTTTGTTGTGGTGTGTAGGTTTTCCAAAATGGCTCATTTCTTACCTTGCCACAAGACGGATGATGCTTCTCAAATTGCCACTTTATTCTTTAAAGAAGTAGTAAGGATCCATGGTATGCCACAAAGCATTGTAAGTGATAGAGATGCCAAGTTCCTTGGTCACTTTTGGAGATCACTATGGGGAAGACTTGGTACAAAACTCCTTTTCTCTACTACTTGCCACCCCCAAACGGATGGTCAAACGGAGGTAGTCAATAGAACCTTAGGGCAATTACTTAGCAGTTTTGTGAAGGATAATATCAAAACTTGGGAGGAATGTCTACCACATGTAGAGTTTGCTTACAATAGAGTAGCTCATTCTACTACTTCTTTATCTCCTTTTCAAGTTGTATATGGTGTTAATCCACTAACCCCTCTTTATCTTGCTTGTATTCCTTTTGATATTATTGATGATAGGCATGGAGTGAAGCATGCCGAGAAGATCCAAGAACTACATGCTAAGGTTAAAGCAAGGATTGAGAAGAAGAATGCACAATATGCCAAGGCCCACAACAAGAACCGCAAGCCCTTTGATTTCAAAGTGGGAGACTTGGTGTGGTTGTATCTTAGAAGAGAGAGATTTCCCAATTTGAGGAAATCTAAATTACTCCCTAGGGGAGATGGACCTTTTAAAATCATTGAGAAATTAGGCCCTAATGCTTGTAAACTTGACCTTCCTCAAGATTTTGGTGGAAGTAATTCTTTTAATGTTTGTGATCTTTCACCTTTTGTAGGATTTGAGGAAGATGACAACTTGATGACAAGTTGTGCTCAAGAAGGAGGGTTTGATGGAGGTCCATCTACCACAAATATGGAAGTCAATGATTCTAGGAGAGTTACAAGGTCAATGCTCAAGAGGATGCAAGAAGGAGAAGAGTTGAAGTTGACCCAAAGTCAAAGTCAACATGAAAGTTAACAAGTCTTCTTGGTCAACAAGCCTTGTAATAGTCTTAGGATCATTTGAACATATAATTAGTAATTAGAACTCAATAATTTTGGTTTAGCTTGGCAAGTGTATGCCACGGTTTGTAATAGCTAAGGAATACCGAAATTATATGCTAAAGTGGAAGAGAGTGGCGCACACTCTCCCTAGAGAGAGTGGGAGAGATTTGGAGGGAAAGTTAGTGGCAATTCCACTAACTCCTTTCAAACTTGACCGTGTGATCATTTCTCCATCAAGGGAGGAGAGTGAGCCGTGTAGGAAGCATGCTCAAGGCACTAATGCAAGAGTGAATTAGCATCACTTGATCTTGATTCAATCAAGAGGCCAAAATTCAAAATTGAGTCACATTTCTCATGCCACTCAAGTTTGAATTTAGGCCACATGATCTAGATCCAATCAAGAGGTGGAAATTCAAACTTGCAAACACATGTTCCATGCCTTCCTTGGTCTCACCGTGGCCTTGTGATCACTAATTGATCCAAGGGTTATGAGTCTTGATCCGTGTGAGGTGCTTCACAAAGCTTACCATGCGTTGATCAACCTCATAATCCAAGGGATAAGATGTAATCCTTGTTTAGCAAGTTTAGGCGCCAATTCCTTAGGTATAAATAGGAAATTTTCAGATTTGTAAACACTTTTGATGAATTTAGAAAGAAGCACATTGCTTTTGAGAGAGAAAGTTCTCCTCTAGGTTTCTTGAGAAAACCTTGTTTGAGTCTTATCATGGTGCATTCTCCATGTGGCGATTCTACCTAGAGCTTATTGCTTCTAGCATGGCGCTCCTCATCTTCTTCTCTATTCCATTTTATACTTTTCTTCTTCTTGAATTTATATTCCGCCATTGAAGACCTTGAAACCGTGAAGTTCAAGCTTGTTGAGGTGAAGATTGGGCAAACTAGTGAGACTTCCATGGAAGGCTTACATCACATCCATCCATAGTGAAAGAGTCGAGGAGGGTGACTTGCTTATGGTAAGAAGACTACTTAAATTGAACCTTGAAATGGATGACACACAAAGGGAAAATATTTTCCATAAAAGGTGTAAGGTAAAGGGTAATGTATGCTCTTTAATAATTGATGAAGGTTCATGTACCAATGTTGTAAGTGAAGGACTTGTATCTAAACTTAGCTTGCCTACTATTATGCATATTAGACCTTATAAGTTGTAATGGCTAAGTGAAAATGGTGAAATCAAAGTTAATAGGCAATGCATGATAGACTTTTCTATTGGAAAATATGTAGATAGTGTTTTATGTGATGTAGTGCCCATGGATGCCACTCATTTACTTTTAGGTAGACCATGGCAATATGATAGGAATGTTATTCATGATGGTCTTGCTAACACTTTCTTGTTTCCCTTTGAAGGTAGAAAAGTACTACTAAAACCCTTGTCTCCAAAGGAAGTGTGTGAGGACCAAGTCAAGCTGAGACTTAGGAGGTCCCAAGAGCCTAAGAAAGGCTTGGCCGAGAGTTCTAAGGCAAACAAAGCCTTGGTCGAGAAGCATGATAAAAAGAAAAGTAGCTTGAAACATGTTGTAAATAAATCTTCATGTAAAGTAGATAATAGTAGTAGCAATAGTAAGACTTGTAAAGAGACTTTGCTTATTAAATGTAAAGAGATAAAAAGAGAATACTATTAGATCAAGGAGATTAACGTCTCTAAGTTTTGATTAATTACAAGACAGATGGAACATTTCAGACAAAACATTACAAGCAAAGTCAGACGGAACAAGCACAAACGGAAGATGACCCCTCAAAATTGAAGTCATTCGTCTGTCTCAAAGCCAAGTCATCAGACAAAAGGATAGACGAAACTCTTCAGACGAAGCTTACAAGCCAATCTTAAGACTGAAGATTTACATCGTCTGTCAAGAGAGTGAAGTACAAGTCGAGTAACTCGCGCCAATTTCAAATATGCTAAAGTACTGATTAGAGCTTCCAAGATCAGTGTGGGGATTCGAGCTTACATATGCAACACGAAAAGGTTTTTCCTTTTCCAAGAAAATCTCTGTACAAGTCAGAAAAAGGACTGAGCACGCCATCAAATCCGCTGCGCACACTATCTATCACTTGATTGCACTCTGACACCTTTTTGGACTGCACTTGGAGAAAGCTCAACGACATTCTTCTGTCTCTAACGGATATCTGAAGACTCTGCCTATAAAAGGACTTCACTCTTCCAAGTTTCAGTCGGCGAACACACTTATATTGTTAAGACTTTGTGCTTTCGCTCAGTGCTACTTTTGAACTTCATTGTATACTACTCTCTGCGAAGAGGAACTTTTCTTTCATAGAAAACTTTGTAAATCCACTTTTGTGGTGCTTTAGTGATACAAGCTTGCTTGGATGGAAGCTTGAAATTGGCCCAATCTTCATTCTCCAATTGGATCTCCACGGTTAGATGATGAGAGGCGGAAGCAACACAAGACTCAAAGACTCAAGGACTTATAAGAAAAGAGAAAATGGAAGAAGAAGAGAAGATGGTGACGCCATGCCTAATCAATAAGTCAAGAGGAAGAATCGCCACAAGGATAAGTATCTATTGATAAGACTCAAGGTTCTAAGAAGAAACCCAAGAGTGAACACTCTCAAAGATAGCTCAAGCTATACTCAATTCATAAATGATCCAAAGATCCTTACACATTGAAAATGCACCTACATATACTAAAGGCTCCTAAGGCAAATCGGATGGCATGCTATCCATTGGATCAATGCTTGATCAACGTATGGAAAGCCTTCACTTAAGGCACCTCACACGGTTCAAGCATCAGCCATTGGATGAGCAAAGCAATCAAGGGCCACGGTGCTAGCTAGAGGAGGCTTGAGACATGTGACATCAAGTTCCATTCTTAGCCTCTTGATTAAATCTTGGATCATGGGGTTGAAATTCACTCTTGAGTGGTGTGAAACATGTGACTCAATTATGAATTGTCAACCTTTTGATAGAAGCTTTGATCAAGGATTAAGAATCAACATGATTCATGCTTTGCTTAGCCTTGGACAGATTCAAGCTAGGCCATTTGATTTGGATCAAATCAAATGGTTAAGCTTGAATTAGAGTTAGTGGAAATTCCACTACTTTGCATCCAAACTCTCTCCACTCTCTCCCAAGGAGAGTGTGCGCCACTCTCTCCCATTTGCCTTGCCAAAATTGTTCTAAAAAATGAGTCAACTAGGCCGTGAGCTACATGCTCCAAGTTATGGCCAATTCCTACTTAAATGCCTAAGGAAAACTATTACAAAACTTGAAGAAAATTACAAGGTTTAAAATCAAGAGTAAAGTCTTCAAGAGTTGACTGATGACTTTGACTTGTGGTTAACAATTGACTTTGAGTTGACTGTTGACTTTGACCTCTAGCCAACTCTTCTTGAATTTGCTCTTGAATCTTCTTGAGCATGGACCTTGTAATCCTTCTTCCTTGAGCTTCCAATGGTGGTGTTGAGGATGGTCCTCCATCATTTGGCCCTGAGGAGGTGTGTGTTCAAAGAATACCTGGTTGTTTAGCCTGAGAAGGCTGTGTTCAAAGAATATCTTGTATTAGCCAGAAGTGGCTGGGTTCAAACAATACTTGTAACCATTTCACGGTTTGTAGTGAAAACTCAGTTGTTGCTGGGTAACTGGACGTAGTCTTGAATAGACGTACCAATATAAAAATACTTGTGTTTATCTTCTTTAAGTTTGCAACTAACGGGGATAATCAACTTATAACGTCTGTTCCTTAAAATCAATCTTTAAAGCGATGAAACTAGAATTGTATGTTGGATAAACCAGAAAGAAGGGCAATGACCGATTGATGTATGTGAAATAAAGAGTATGACGTCGGTCAACATTACGACACATGACCCTAGTCTCAAGCTCGTAAAGTGATGAAACTAGAATAGTCTGAGTTGTGATGTTTGGTCGACCAATGAAGCATAGTGGTACACAACCCCCCAGTCTTGAGCTCATAGAGAGACGAGGCTGGAGCGGCCTAGGTTGTTGGTCTGTCGGTAATATTAGATCGGGTTTGTTGTCATTTCAATTGCTAGATTGAGCGGGCAATTGAAATAACTTCAAATCCCTCATCAGTCACATGATGCCCCTTGAGTGCTTAGCTTCCTTTTTACACCTTTTGCATGTATGTCACATGCGCGAAAACTAGAAGGTCATGGTTCCTCCCACTCGCGACCTCTAATACCTCGTGTTGTTTCGTCTACCCTCACATCTTTTCAAATTCCTTTATCTTATAAATACCACCCGCAACCTTTATTTGGCATTTTCGTCTCTCTTTCTTCCATTTTCGAGCTACCCCCCTTCTTCATCTGATGCAAACCCACGAGGTACTTGAAGGAGACTCCACGGATTCACAATGTGTGCCCCATCTTCATTCACCAAATCATTCAACACTTCCTCTGAAACATGGCAACTCACGGATCAAAGGTAATGAGATCATAGTTCTAGGACCAAATAAGAAGAAAAACTAAAAATGGAAGATGATCAAGAAAGGTGGTAGCGCCATGGATCATGTACCCAATAAGCTATGTAGAGGAATCACCACTTGATTATGGAACCAAGATAAGATTCAAGTTTCTTGAAGAAACCGTAGGAGAGTCCACTCCCTTTTCTCAAGACCAAGTCTTAGATATATCCAAATTTCATTCAATTCAAAAGTGAGTATAATGTGCAATTTTGCCTAAGTAATATGCCTTCCTGATGTAGGAACATCTAGGACAAGAAGGATTACTAGAAGTAAGAGAGGGAAGCTCGAAGAGGAAGTGGAAAAGCTCCAAGTTTTGTACTCTAGCTTAGGAATAAAATATTGTAATAGCATTGTAATTTATATAAATAAGAGTAGGTCCTATTGTAATAGCTCTAGGGTATGACTTAAGGGTCCAAAGCCCAAAGCCCACGGTTTTCTATAGGTTTTAGGCAACCATAAGATCCTAAGATCAAGGATCACACAAAGCTTTCAAAACTCGGTTAAGTACTTCCGACCAAAAATTAGTGTGAACCTTGAAACACTTGAAATTTAGGAAGGAAGCCTTGATTAAGCTTGGATCCATGCCAAAACTTAATCAAGGATCTCCACCCTTGATTAGCAAGTGTTTAGGATTGATGACTTGGCTAATCACGTGGGTACAAGTGGGAGACAAACCCATGTGCACCCATGTGAAGGCCATGTGAAACCCATGTGCAAGTTAACTACCAACTAACCCACTAGGTTACTTGATAATTAAGTAGGATTTCGGTTTGCTTAGGCTTTTAACTAGGCTTAGGTTAGTTTAACTCTAGTTTAGACTTACTTGGAGGCCAAGCAAGGATAGCTATAAATACCTGGGCCAAAACACATGTAAGGATCTTTTGGCAAATTTTGAATGAAAGAAGCTTTGAGCTTTTGAGAGAAATGTTCTCTTGTTCCTTCAGAGAAAATCCTTGAATCTTATCAATGGTCTCTTTCAACCATTGTGGCGGTTCCTCCTAGGCTTATGGGAGCTTTTCCATGGCGCCACCCATCCATTTCTACCTATTCCGCTTTTTACTTGATTTCTAAACACCTAAAACACCTAAATACATGCTTGGCCAAGAACCTTCTCTTGGTGCTTCTTGGTGATCTTTGGTTTGAAGACTAGATTTGGGAAACATTGAAGCTTCTTTGGATCACCCCTAAGGAGGCCTCTATCACTTCCCTTGTGTTTGGTCGTGAGCTTCTTTGGTGCACTTGATCCTTGATGGATTGATCAAGTGATGCTAAACACCCCTCACTTGATTAATTCAAGAAGGATCTAGAGTTAATGTAATCAAGAGGCTCATAACACATCTAAGTTGGTGATGATCATGGATTAATTAAGATGGAATTCTATGTCTTGGATTAGAAGCAATCCAAAGGCTAGAATACCTTCTTAGATGAGAGTCAACAATTTAGAGACTTGACTTAAATTTGCACCCTTGATTATGGTGTGATCAAGTGGTGGGAATTTAAATGAATTTAGTGGCAATTTCACTCATTCTCTCTCCTAATCCATCCACTCTCTTTTAAGAGAGTGTAATACACTTGCTTAGTTGGGTCAGAAGACACTTAAGCCCATCTTAAGAGGCTTTGACCAACACAAAAGAAGTCATCATGTCCATTATATCTAGCTTGGCCGAAAATCAATCCTAATCATAGGTCCAAGATTTACACAAAATTAAGCTAAAACTAATTTACATAATACTTAGAAAATTACAAGGCTTCATTTGCCCAATTTGTTGACTTCTAAGAGTTGACTTTTGACTTTGACTTTGACTTGTTGACTTTGACTTAGTCAACTCTTCTTCAACTTGAGCTTCTATTTATCTTTGCATTTCTCTTGTAATTCTCATGCTTGGGAGATGGTCCTCCATCATCATTCTTGCACCATGACCTTCACCACTATTTGTCCTTGTTCGAGATCATTTCTTCCTTCGTTCCACCACCACCACACTTCTCTAGTTGGCCTTGCTGAGTGTTCGTGCCACAATGTTATTGCTTTGGCACTAGGTTTAACCTCTCATCTTTCCATTTCAAACACCACCGCAATAACATTCTCTTTGACCAAAGTCTCGGTACTGTGTGCCGCCACTTACTTTTCTTTAACAAAGGTATGCCCACATAACCATACCTATTCCTTTGTATATCTAAGTTATGGACTGTAGAATTTCTAAGGACCTTTATGTATGGTCATCTGATGCATTATCATGGTCATTAGTAGTTTTAACTTAGGAAGATGTCGAGTTGATATGGAGAAATTATGTATTCAACACGACAGTGACGAAAATGAGGTGTCGGTTGCCCCTGCGGTGGAAGGGGAACCTATATGCAGTGGTTAGTTTGAGACAGAGGAGGACTTTGTTTATTTCTATGAAAGTCATTTTTCTAGACTTAAACTTAGGCTTCCCCTTAGTGTCTTCAAGAAGAGTATCTTAATGGGATAGAACGTGACTCCTACCTAGTTGCACTCAAATAGTTGGGCCATCGTCAGATCATTTATAGAACTGACCATTGAGGTCTTCTTTTATTTCTTTAAGTGCAGGTTATCAAAGAAGAGTAATTAGGTTTCCTTGAGTAATGTTAGTGGGAGGAGTTTATTGACTTTCCATCTTAAATTTTTCAAAGTTTATGGGTCTCTTAAGATCGTGCTTTAAGACTTTCCATCTTAAATTTTTCAAAGTTTGTGGGTCTCTTAAGATTGTGTAGGAAACTAGAATAGTTGGGGACATTCAACTTTGTATTAGACCACCGATCCATTGGGTCGTGACGACTCCATTTTGAAACATTTATCGAATTCTGATCAAGAAGTTGTGGGCAAATTGGAATAGCTAGGGATGTTCAACATTGTTCTCCTTCTTAAGCTAGAACATGACCCTATGGAATTGAAAGTTTTTATTGGTATTTGATTTATTGTTTGGCATTACCATTTGTACCTTTGGTGTTGGATGATATTCTTGGGTTCAATTGATTTATGTTTCATGTTTGTTGATAAGATGTCTGAAGAAGTCTTTCCTAGTTTTAGTTTTGATATACTTGTAATTTTGATCTTTATGATAGACTGTATATAGGAGTTTATATGTATTGATTGTTATAGTTTAGGCTTTGAGTGTGGTTTTTATTCAATCTTTTCACAGAGAATTTGTTTTAACTCTTGTAAGATGAGCTAGAGTAGTTGTGAACCCCATTTTGTTTTGAAAAGAACTCAAAAAACTTTGGTTTTAAAGTTTAAGCTGAAGTAATCGATAACCCTGAAGCTGTAATCGATTACCAACAGACTTAGAAAACAGGGGAACTCAACTGGCTCTGGAGTAATCGATTACCACTCCACAGTAATCGATTACTTCGTGCTTGAAATGCAAAGGAAGATAAAATCTCTCTAGAGTAATCGATTACCAACATCTGTAATCGATTACCACACCAGAATTCATCTCAAAATGGTTTTGAAAACTGCTTTAAATAGATCTTCTTCATTTTGTTTTCAAGAGAGAAATCTTTTAATGTTTTAGAAAGGAAAAAAGAAGAGAAAAAACATTGGTTTACAAGTTCTAGAAACTCTCTTCAAAGATTTCAAAAAGAATTTCTCAAAGAGATGAATATTGTGTGAAGAAAGGATTGGATACATTTGTTTATCATTGTGATCAGAGCATACACAAAGGTGTAATCTTTACTGATCTTTATCTTTTGTTTGATAGTTTTATTTTGGGTTGAAAACTCTTAAGAGAAGGTGTTCTTTAGAAGAAGAGTTAAAGGTTGAGAGAGGGACTCTCAAAGGAGATTCTTGAAGGATTCAAGAATTGGAGAGATATGTTCTTAGGTGAAGAACATAGAGAGTTTTGAGTATTTGATTTGTTTTGTGTTTGTGCAGAAGTGATTGTATTGAACACAAGATTATAGTGGAATACCAATTGCAACAGATTGTTGGATTGGGACTGGATGTAGGCCGAAAGCCGAACCAGTATAAATCTCTGTCTTCTCTCTTCTCTATACCTTGACTTTACTTTCCATTGATTTCTTGCATTATATTTTCCTGTATCTTTCCGCTGTTATATCTCTGATACATTGCTTATAATATAGATAAAATTGAATCGGGAAAAAGCGAGAAAAAGATTGGTAGTTTTAGGGAACTTGAATCTATTCACCCCCCCTCTAGATTCATATAGGGACCAACAATTGGTATCAAGAGCTTTAACTAGTAAATCAATCTAGTAATCCTTGTTAGTTCCCTGGAATGGCTAGTAATCTTTTACCCTTCGCTGAAGGATCTTCGATAAATAGACCTCCATTGTTCTGCGGTGATAACTATCCATTTTGGAAAGTTCGCATGAAGATCTTTATGGAATCTATTCACAGAAGTATCTGGCAGGCTGTGGTAAATGACTACAAAGTTCCAATAAAAATAGAAAATGGAAAAGAAATAGAGAAACCTTTTGAGGAATGGGACTTGGATGAGATTAGAAGGGCTGAAAATGACGCTAAGGCCTTGAATATCATACACTCTGCTTTGAATTCTGATGAGTTTTTCAGAATATCAGCTTGCACAACAGCAAAAGAAGCATGGGAGCTTATCATGGTAACCCATGAAGGTACTACTGAGGTGAGGAGAGCTAGGAAGAACACACTCATTCAGGAGTATGAGACATTCAGAATGTTCCAAGGAGAATCAATCATGGAAATGCAAAAGAGATTCACACATATCATCAACCATCTCAAAAGACTTGGCAAGAACTTCATTGAAGAAAAGGTGAATGTCAAGATTCTGAAATCCTTGAACAGAAAGTGGCAACCTACAGTGACAGCCATAACTGAATCAAAGAACCTTGCTGCTATGACAAGTGCTGAACTATTTGGAAAACTTAGAGAATATGAGATGGACATGACTCAAATGGCGGATGAGGAGCAGAAAGACAAAAGAGCCAAAGGAATTGCTTTCAAGATAGATCATACTGAAACTGAATCTGAATCCTCTGAAGACGAAAATGATTCACAAGAAGACCAAGTGAACTTAATGGTGAAGAAGTTCAGAAAGTTTATGAAAAACAACACTAAGAAGAAATTTGGTCAACCCAGAAAAGGAGTCAAGAAGCAGGATAACACTTCAGTCAAAGTAACTTGCTATGAATGTGGAAAGATTGGGCACTACAGGTCAGATTGTCCAACCTTGAAGAGAAGCAACAACACTGAAGTGAGAAAAGCTGAGAATGAAAGAAATGCCAGAAAAGAAAAGAAGAAAAAGAAGGCATACATAGCTTGGGATGAAGTTTACACATCCTCAACATCTGAAAGTGAAGATGAGGAGGCAAATCTGTGCTTGATGACCAAAACATCCAATAAGGTATGTGATATGAACTCAATTATGGATGATTATGATGAATTGCATTCTACCTTTTGTGAGCTTTATAATCAAGCTGAAACCTTTGAAAAAGAAAACATAACTCTGAAAAAGGAAATATCCATGCTAAAACAGAAAATATGTGAACTAGAAAATGATATTTCAAAGTTAAAAGAACTCAACATCTCTGCAAACTATGTTCATATGAAACCTGGAAATACTAAGCATGCTAAATACACTTGCATATATTGCATGAAACCTGGACATAAATCATATAACTGCATGATTTGGAAGAAAGGGATTTCCAGTGGCAAATACAAATGGATTAAGAAAGTAACCAGTAGCACTAACATGTATGGACCCAAGAGAAACTGGGTACCACAAACAAAATAAGTTCGTTTTCTCTTGCAGAAAGCCGAGCAATGTGAAGCTCAACTTGGTACTTAGACGGTGGTCGCTCAAGGCATATGACGGGTGATAGAAGGAACCTGAGCACCTTCACACCAAGAGAATCAGGATCTGTTGTATACGGAGATAACAACAAAGGAAAAATCCTAGGCTACGATCTTGTTGGATATAAGGCAAACACGGTGATAGAGGATGTATTCTTTGGTCGATGGATTGAGGTTCAATCTGCTGAGCATAAGCCAACTATGTGACAAGAACTACAGAATTGCTTTTGATGATGAACATTGTCTCATTAGCAACAAAGACTCAGATGAACTTCTAATGATTGGCAAGAGATCTAACAACATTTACATACTAGAAGTAGATCATTCTTCTCCTTACTCTACATGTTTAACTTCTAATGATAATCTGTCTTGGCTATGGCATAGGAGAATAGCACACATTGACACATTGCATTTGAATAAGCTTGTTTCTAAAGAGTTAGTTTTTGGTCTCCCCAAGATTAGATTTTCCAAAGAAGGACTATGTGAGGCTTGTCAAAAGTCAAAGCAGGCAAAAACATCTTTAAAAAATGTAAAACATGTTTCTACAAATCAGCCGCTTGAACTCTTGCATTTAGACTTATTTGGTCCATCTAGGATAGCTAGTATTGGTGGAAATCTGTATGGACTAGTCATAGTAGATGACTATTCAAGATTTACTTGGGTTTTGTTTATCAAGAAAAAGGATCAAGCCTTTGGAGTTTTCAAGGTACTTGGCAAAAAGATTCAAAACAAAAAGGATTTGAAAATCAAAGCTTTAAAAAGTTATAATGGAACTGAATTTAAGACTTGCTTTTTTGAAAGGTTTTGTGAAAAACATGGGATATCACACTGCTTTTCAGCTCCTAGAACTCTACAACAAAATGGAGTAGTGGAGAGGAAAAACAGGTCCCTTATAGAACTTGGGAGAACCATGCTGAATGAGCATATGATGCCTAAACATTTTTGGGCAGATGCTGTGAACACTGCATGTTATGTTCTCAATAGAGTCTCTATAAGACCCATTTTGAAGAAAACCCCTTATGAGCTTTTCTATGGAAGAAAACCAAACATTTCTTACTTCAAAGTTTTTGGATGCAGATGTTTTGTTTTAAATAATGGCAAAGACCCTGTTGGAAAGTTTGATGCAAAGGCTGATGAAGCCATTTTCCTTGGTTACTCAAACACCAGTAAAGCATATAGGATCTTTAATAAAAGAAGAATGTGCATTGAAGAATCTGTCCATATTAGATTTGATGAAACTAACACTTTCCAGAAGGAAAGATTGTTGCATGATGATGAAACAGGTGAAGAAAACATAAACATCGATAACAAGCATCAGCAAACTCAACCTGACCCTGTACCAGAACAAGCAAAAGAGTGGAGGACACTTAGGAACCTATCACTTGACAATGTCATTGGTGACATCCACAAGGGGGTAACTACTAGATCCTCAAAGAATCTGTTTTGCTATAATACTGCTTTTGTATCTCAGGTAGAACCATCCTCCATAGAAGAAGCCTTGAACAATGAATTTTGGATCATGGCTATGCAAGAAGAACTTAACCAGTTCAAAAGGAATGGAGTTTGGGAACTTGTTCCAGACAAGGGCAATATGAACATCATAGGTACAAAATGGGTTTACAAGAACAAACTGAGTGAAGAAGGAGTTGTGGTCAGAAACAAAGCAAGACTTGTGGCAAAAGGATACAATCAACAAGAAGGGATTGACTTTGAAGAAACCTTTGCTCCTGTCGCAAGACTTGAAATTTGTTAGACTACTCCTGGCATATGCTTGCATCAACAATTTCAAGTTATACCAGATGGATGTAAAAAGTGCATTCTTGAATGGTTATATCAATGAAGAAGTCTATGTAGCTCAACCACCCGGTTTCATAGATGCTACTTGGCCTACACATGTCTACAAACTTCATAAAGCCTTGTATGGTTGAAGCGAGGCCCCTAGGCAATGGTATGACAGATCGAGTAAGTTTTCATATCCAAAGGATTCCACAGAGGTAAAGTAGATAAGACTTTGTTTATTAAGGACAAGTCTGACTACATTCTATTGGTTCAAATTTATGTTGATGATATTATCTTTGGATCTTCTAACCAACAACTTTGTGAAGAGTTTGTGAAAGACATGCAGGAAGAATTTAATATGTCTATGATTGGAGAACTGAGTTTCTTCTTAGGACTTCAAATCAAGCAAATGGAAGGTGACACTTTCATACATCAGGCTAAGTACACTAAAGAACTACTTAAGAAATATGATATGACAAATTGCAAAATGTCTAACACACCTATTTCTACTAACACTTACCTTGAGACTGATGAAACAGGTGATGAAGTTGATACTACCCTATACAGAGGTGTTATAGGATCTTTACTCTACCTTACAACCCAAGAGACTCGATATCATGTTTTCTGTATGTTTATGTGCTAGATTTCAATCTGCACCTAAGCAATCTCATTGGCTAACAGTGAAAAAGATTCTTAAATACCTAAAAGGAACAATAAGTTATGGACTATGGTATCCGAAAGGAACCTCACCACTACTTGTTGGTTTCAGTGACTCTGATTTTGTAGGTAGCAAAACAGATAGGAAAAGCACTAGTGGCACATGTCACATCTTTGGAGAATGCTTGGTTTCTTGGAATAGCAGAAAGCAAGCTTGTGTAGCACTATCAACTGCAGAAGCAGAATATGTAGCTGCGGGAAGTTGCTGTGCTCAAGCAATTTGGTTGAAACACCAACTTGAGGACTTTGGGCTAAGGATAGATCACATTCCCTTGAAATGCGACAACACAAGCACCATAAGTATCACAAGAAATCCTGTACTACACTCAAGGACAAAACACATTGAAGTCAGACATCACTTTATCAGAGATCACATCGAGAAAGGAGATTGTAACATCGAATTCATAGACACGGAGAATCAATTAGCAGATATATTCACAAAAGCATTACCAAAGGAAAGGTTTTACAAACTTAGATCAAACCTGATATGAGTTTGCTGGAGACGAAGCTCAAATTTGGACCGATCGTCGTCTTCAATTGGAAACTCCACGGATGCGTTAATGGCGGAAGCTCAAAATTGACTCAAGACTCAAGGACTTAGAAGAAAGAGTGAAAGCGGAGTAGATTTAGAAGATGATGGCGCCATGCATAAGCAATAAGCCTAAGGGGAAATCGCCACAAGGAGGAGTTTCCATGATAAGATTCAAGGTTCTAGAAGAAACCTTAGAGAGAAATCCACTCTCAAAGAATTAGCTCTTGCTAAATTCCATTCGTTCAAAATTGATTCAAAGATCTTTTACAATTCAAAGTGTTACGTATTTATACTAGCGGGAGTTGGGATAGCTTGTGAAAGCTCAGACGGAACAAGCTTCGCATGTGAAGGCCCAGACGGAACAAGCTTCAGACGGAATAGTTCAGCATGTGAAGGCACAGACGAAACAAGCTTCAGACGGAAGAGTTCAGCATGTGAAGGCACAGACGGAACAAACTTCAGACGGAAGAGTTCAGCATGAAGCATCAGACAAAAGAGCGTCAGACGAAACATCTTCAGACGGAAGAATTTAGCATGTGAAGGCACAGACGGAACAAGCTTCAGACGGAAGAGTTCAGCATGTGAAGGCACAAGCGGGACAAACTTCAGACGGAAGAGTTCAGCATGAAGCATTAGACGAAAGAGCGTCAGACGGAACATCTTCAGACGGAAGAGTTCAGCATGCAGCATCAGACGAAAGAGCGTCTTTGGTATCATCTGTGGTAGCGCCTGTGGTAATCGTCTATGACAATCGTCTGTGGTATTCGATTGATTACCATCCTAAAGGCATTCCAATGCTATCGTCTGTGGGTATCGTCTTTACCCAACTCTCTCACAAAAAACACTCCTAAACTTTGGTTCAATTACAAACATAAGGCCACGCGTTTATTCCCCCAGCGAGGCCCAAATTAAATGTTCCTAATCTAGTTATAACTTTACAACATTTTTAGAAGGTTACAAGTCCTATTACAAAGTAAGGATAAGTCTTGAATTGAATCTTGGCTTTGACTTTCGAGGAGACTCTCCATTTCTTCTTGAATTCTTTTGTGCATGGCTCTTGTAACTCTTCTTGTCAAGGATGGTCCTCCATCAAACCCTCTTTCTTGATGGCAACTTGTCCCCAAGTTGTGTTGATCTACATCTTCAACATCTTCTGTACCTATATCACAAAGAGTAAGATCACAAACATTAAAGGAATTATTACCACCAAAGTCACTGGGAAGATCTAGTTTAAAGGCATTAGGGCCAAGTTTTTCAAGGATAACAAAAGGACCGGCTCCTTTAGGAAGTAACTTGGAGCTTCTCAAATTTGGAAACCTCTCCTTCCTTAAGTGAACCCAAACTCTATCACCCACTTTCAACTCAACATGTTTTTGGTGTTTATTAGCATGTGTGGCTACTTGTTCATTCCTCTGTTCAATCTTCTCTTTGATCTTGGCATGCATAGCTTTGATCTTCTCTGCTCTATCCACTCCATCCCTACTCAAAACATCACCAAAAGGTAAAGCACACAAGTCAAGTGGAGTTAAAGGATTAAAACCATAAACAATTTGAAATGGTGATAGTAGAGTAGTAGAATTGATCACTCTATTGTAAGCAAACTCTACATAAGGTAGCCAATCTTCCCAAGATTTCAAGTTGTTCTTCACAAAACTCCTAAGGAGTTGTCCAAGTGTCCTATTCACCACCTCTGTTTGGCCGTCGGTTTGAGGATGGCAGGTTGTGGAAAAAAGGAGCTTGGTGCCAAGTCTTCCCCATAATGACCTCCAAAAATGGCTAAGGAACTTAGAGTCCTTGTCACTTACTATGCTTTGGGGAATTCCATGAAGTCTTACAACTTCTTTGAAGAAAAGGTTGGCTACATGAGATGCATCATCACTCTTATGGCAAGGAATGAAATGTGTCATCTTCGAGAATCTACACACCACAACAAAAATGGAATCTACACCTCTCTTTGTTTTGGGTAAACCGAGGACAAAGTCCATGGAAATATCCAACCAAGGAGAGGTGGGTGATGGTAAAGGCATATATAGACCATGGTTGTGGAGTTTCGACTTAGCCTTATGACACATAACACATTTACTAATAAATTTGGCTACTTGAGCCTTCATTTTAGGCCAAAAGAAGTGTTCATGTAATATGGCTAATGTCTTCTCAACCCCAAAGTGACCCATGATTCCTCCCTCATGAGCTTCACTCACTAAAAGTTCTCTCAATGAAGTCTTAGGCACACATAAACATTTTCCTTTGAAAAGATAATCATTGTGCCTATAAAATTCGTTGTGAGCACCCTTTATGCAAGCAACATACTCTCGGCCGAAATCATCATCACAGCTATACAAGGTTTTAATATGTTCAAATCCTAACAACTTTGATTCAAGCAAGGATAGGAGTGTATACCTTCTACTAAGGGCATCCGCAACTATGTTTGTCACTCCCTTCTTGTGTTTGATAATGTAGGGAAATGTTTCAACAAATTCCACCCACCTTGCATGTCGTTTATTCAGTTTGCCTTGGGACCTTAGGTGCTTCAATGCTTCATGGTCGGTGTGGACAATAAACTCCTTGGGAAGGAGATAATGTTGCCAAGTTTGCAAGGCCCTCACCAACGCATAGAGCTCCTTGTCATATGTTGAGTAATTTAGTTGAGCTCCCTTTAGCTTCTCACTAAAATAGGCTATTGGATGGTTTTCTTGTTTCAAAACAGCACCTATTCCAAGGTTAGAAGCATCACATTCAAGTTCAAAAGATAACTCAAAATTAGGCATAGCTAATATAAGAGCATTTGTAAGTTTTTCCTTCAAGAGGTTAAAAGCCTCCTCTTGCTTCGGCCCCCACACAAAAGATACTTCCTTCTTCACAAGTTCATTAAGAGGAGATGCAATGGTGCTAACGTCCTTCACAAATCTTCTGTAAAAACTTGCAAGTCCATGAAAGCTCCTTACCTCCTTCACACTAGTAGGCCGTGGCCAATCAAGAATAGCTTTTACCTTGCTTTCGTCTACTTGCAAACCCTTGGAACTTACTACAAAACCAAGAAACACCACTTGATCCATGGCGAATGTGCATTTGTCTTTATTAGCATAGAGCTTCTCCTTCCTTAGTACTTCTAAAACAAATCTCAAATGCATTAGATGATCAAGGAAAGATTGACTATATATGAGAATATCATCAAAATATACAACCACAAACTTCCCTAAAAATTCTCTAAGCACATGGTTCATTAGTCTCATAAAAGTACTTGGAGCATTGGAGAGGCCAAATGGCATGACCAACCATTCATATAACCCAAACTTGGTCTTAAATGCAGTTTTCCACTTATCCCCATTCTTCATTCTTATTTGATGGTAACCACTTTTAAGATCAATTTTAGAAAATATGGTTGAGCCATGAAGTTCATCTAACAAGTCATCAAGCCTAGGTATGGGGTGCCTATATCTAATTGTGATGTTATTTATTCTACAATCCTTGCACATTCTCCATGTACCCTCCTTCTTAGGAACTAAGATAACCGGAGAAGCACAAGGAGATAGACTCTTTTTGACCCATCCTTTATTTACTAGGTCTTATACTTGCCTTTCTATCTCATGAGTCTCTTGAGGGGTGGTCCTATAGGTAGGCCTATTTGGGAGAGGTGCACCGGGTATAAGATCTATTTGGTGCTCTATGCCTTTCAAAGGTGGTAGGCCATGAGGAATGTCACTAGGAAAGACATCCTTATACTCATCCAACAAGGCATCCAAACTCACTTGATCACCAATAAAGTTTGCATTTAAAAAACACGGTGAAGGCAAGCATAAGAACATAGATTTTCTTGCTAAGAATTCTCTCCTAATTTTCGTCCGACTTACCAAAAGACTTTCTTTAGACTCATTAGCTCTTCCCTTGAGCTTTCTATCACTCTTAAGATCACCCTTTTTAGACTTACCTAGCCTATGTTTCACTTGATTTTCTGCAGTGGCATCTGCTGTAATTTCTCTAGAACTCTCGGCCAAGGTTCTTGTTTCACTAGGTTTAGGTGATTTTCCTTTCCCTTTTTGCTCACGGGTTTTCCTCTCATTTTCTCTTTTTATTTTCATTTTTATTTGATCTTCACATACTTCTCTAGGAGTTAAAGGTTTAAGACTAATTTTCCTGCCCCCATGAGAGAACACATATGTGTTAGACAGTCCATCATGAAGTGCATGCTTGTCAAATTGCCAAGGCCTTCCTAACAGAATGTGGGATGCTTCCATCGGTACAATATCACACAAGACTTCATCATTATACCTTCTTATGGTGAAAGCTATCAACACTTGTCTATTTACCACTAATTCTCCTTGTTCACTTAGCCATTGCAATATATATGGTTTAGCATGTGGAGTTGTCTTAAGATCAAGTTTTTCTACCAGCCTAGTGCTCACCACATTGGTGCAACTACCACTATCTATAATTAAGGAGCATACCTTGCCGCCAATTGTGCACCTTGTGTGGAATATGTTCTCTCTTTGCGTGTCATCAAGGTCTACACATGCGTTGCCAAGCATTCTCCTCACCATCAAGAGGTCTCCATCCTCCGGTTGCTCCATGCTGGAGTGGTTACTAGCACTAGATTCCTCCTAACTTGATGATTGAGTGGTTCCTTCACTGGTTATACCACCATCCACTCTAATCACCATAGTCTTCTTGTTGGGGCATTGTGAGGCAATGTGTCCATGACCTAGACATTTAAAACATTTAATGTTAGAGGGTTTAGAGAGGGGTTTAGCAAGCTCTTTACCCTTAGTGTCATCTCAGTTGGACTTGAAGAAGGCCTTGGAATTCCCCTCCTTCTTTTGCCTATCCTTCCAACTTGAAGAACTATTGTTGTATGCTTTCTTGAAAGTGCCCTTCCTCTTTAATTGGCCTTCAATCCTTTCGGCCTTATGTATGGCATCTTCCAATGTTCTATAATTTTGGAGTTCCAAGATATCTTGAATCTCCCTATGTAGCCCATTTGTGAACCTAGCTATGGTGGCCTCTTTGTCCTCTTGGTAATCTGCTCTCAAGAGTGTGAGTTCCAAGTCCTTATAATACTCTTGTACACTCCTCCCTCCTTGAGTTAATCTTTGGAGCCTCACATGTAGATCTCTTGTATAGGAACTAGGCACAAACCTTTCCTTCATTGCATCCTTGAGTTGGGTCCAAAATGTGATATGCGACCTTCTCCTTTTTTCGGAATCCACTAGCACTTGGTTCCACCAAACCAGTGCATAGCCCTCAAACTCGAGTATGGCCATGTTAAGCCTCTTCTCCTCACTCAATCTAGGATAACAAGAGTAGACTTGGTCCACCTTCATCACCCAATCTAAGTAGGTTTCGGCATCACCATCTCCAAGGAATTTAGGTAAGGTTATTTTTGTGTTTCCCTCCCAAGCTCTCGGTTCATTCTCATCAAGGCTTCTCCTAGGGGTGTAAGGTTGTCTCCTATGGTGGGTGGTCCTTCTGCCTCTCCTTTCATTTTCATAGGCCCTAAAGGCTTCCTCCTCCTCATAGTTACTTCCCCAATCACTCTCTCTAGGAGTTTCTCTCGGGTGTCCTCTCTCACTTCCACTTCCCCTTTGATTATTCCTCCTACTGCTGTGTACTCCGTCACTCTGTTCCCCTCGGTTCCCACTCTGTCCAGCACCTCTACTATGGTGCTCCCTACAGTTGTCACTAGTTTCTCCAAGGATTTTCCTGTCTAACTCCTTCCTTAGCTTCCTTTCCTCCTTCAACCGCCTCTCTTGATCAAACCTCTCTTCCAAGCTAATAGTTAGCATGGATTTCATTAAGTCCACCATTCTTTTTTATCTCGGGGATAACTCATTTCCCACACTAGGAGAGGTGTCCATGGCTGCACAAGAAAAGGTTAGATAACAATTACAAGTATATCGAAGATCCTTGCCACTCACTAAGTGTGTCTCTCTAGTAGCACTCGTGTATCGAGAAGGCTCTTTATATGATGTATCACTCTTGCCTTTTATTTTTTTATTTTTTTATTTTTTTTTTCAATTCCCTGCCAAAGTTTCTAATTAAACCTCTAATCAATTATATAGAAATTTCCTTGTGAAAGAGGCACAATTCTCGGGTAAGCTCAAGAATTCCAAGGGAACAAAACTTCTAAGACAAAACCAAGGATTTCAATTGAATGACAAGCAATAAAAGGCACAATTGAAATTAATAGGCTAATCAAATCAAGGAATGGATGTGATACGACATAGGCATAAAACTGGACAGCAAAGAGTCAAGTTTACTGGTTCGATTACTAAGCCAAACAAATTGAACAAAGCATTCAAACTCAACGTAGCATAGTAATCAAATTTCAAGACCTCTTTTGTAAGTAAATTTATCAAGTAACTTATGAACAAATAATTCACTCCAAACTGCAGTAAAAATGGTTGGACAAGTATCAAATACAGCAAGTTTCACTTATGCATAAATTTGAGTCAAAACAAGCTAGTCACAAGTACACACTACTAGACTAATTTCCAAGCTACTAGTAATTTTACTAGGTGAATGAGTGTGTTATGTCTTAGCTCTAAGTCCGATTTTTCTTGCTCAAATTTTCTTAACACTTCTTTAACACCTTGATAGCTTGCTGGACAGAATTTACAAGTCCACTAAATTTACTTCAAGTACTCAAACTTCTAGTACTTTTTTAAGGCTCTTTTCTAGCTTTCTTTGAATTTTCTCACTTATTTTCTTCTTGTTTTGATTTCTTTTCACTTGATTTCTTTTTTGTCACTTTTGTTTAAGCTACTGGATCGAGATATATCTTGCCTAAAACAAGCACTCCAAGCTCAACCACTAGTGCTAATGCTACTACAAGGTGTAATAGGGATTTAGATCTATAGTAAGCACTCTACTAGCATGTAATGATGTTGATTTCTCAATTTTGCATGTATGAACTTGAATGTACAGAATTATAGGCTCAAGTGCAATACCAAAACAGAGGAAACAGGGCATACAATGATAGATAACTCACGGTACACCGAATTTCACCAGAATTAGAAACAAAATTGATACTAACACATGGAAACAATTACTACTGGACAAGTAATTCAAGGTACTGGAAATTATTACGAATTAATTCAATTTGACCGAACAAATGGAAGAAACATATGATAATTTTCCGGATCTGGACTCAAACGCAAACATCGAATATGAATCTATGCATAACGATACGGATCAAGTCATGAACAATATGATTTGCATGATCTTCACCGAACAAAAAGACTTAAACAAAAAATTGACAAAACTACTAGACAGTTAAGGAAACCTAAAGATGAATCCTAAGCACACTAAAAGAATTAGACGAAGAACTCGAGAAAATTCAAAATGACCGAAGAACTTACTAGACTTATGGAGTAGAGATCCAATCTTGAAGAGAATCAAAACACGCTTTGATTATCACTTGATATGATAATCAAGAGAACAAGCTCTGATACCACTTGATATAAGTTCGCTGGAGACGAAGCTCAAATTTGGACCGATCGTCGTCTTCAATTGGAAACTCCACGGATGCGTTAATGGCGGAAGCTCAAAATTGACTCAAGACTCAAGGACTTAGAAGAAAGAGTGAAAGCGAAGTAGATTTAGAAGATGATGGCGCCATGCATAAGCAATAAGCCTAAGGGGAAATCGCCACAAGGAAGAGTTTCCATGATAAGATTCAAGGTTCTAGAAGAAACCTTAGAGAGAAATCCACTCTCAAAGAATTAGCTCTTGCTAAATTCCATTCGTTCAAAATTGATTCAAAGATCTTTTACAATTCAAAGTGTTACGTATTTATACTAGCGGGAGTTGGGATAGCTTGTGAAAGCTCAGACGGAACAAGCTTCGCATGTGAAGGCCCAGACGGAACAAGCTTCAGACGGAATAGTTCAGCATGTGAAGGCACAGACGGAACAAGCTTTAGACGGAAGAGTTCAGCATGTGAAGGCACAGACGGAACAAACTTCAGACGGAAGAGTTCAGCATGAAGCAACAGACGAAAGAGCGTCAGACGAAACATCTTCAGACGGAAGAATTCAGCATGTGAAGGCACAGACGGAACAAGCTTCAGACGGAAGAGTTCAGCATGTGAAGGCACAGGCGGGACAAACTTCAGACTGAAGAGTTCAGCATGAAGCATCAGACGAAAGAGCGTCAGACGGAACATCTTCAAACGGAAGAGTTCAGCATGCAGCATCAGACGAAAGAGCGTCTTTGGTATCATCTGTGGTAGCGCCTGTGGTAATCGTCTATGACAATCGTCTGTGGTATTCGATTGATTACCATCCTAAAGGCATTCCAATGCTATCGTCTGTGGGTATCGTCTTTACCCAACTCTCTCACAAAAAACACTCCTAAACTTTGGTTCAATTACAAACATAAGGCCGCACGTTTATTCCCCCAGCGAGGCCCAAATTAAATGTTCCTAATCTAGTTATAACTTTACAACATTTTTAGAAGGTTACAAGTCCTATTACAAAGTAAGGATAAGTCTTGAATTGAATCTTGGCTTTGACTTTCGAGCAGACTCTCCATTTCTTCTTGAATTCTTTTGTGCATGGCTCTTGTAACTCTTCTTGTCAAGGATGGTCCTCCATCAAAACCTCGGCATACTGAGTGAGGAACATCTAAACTAAACCTTCTTACTTGATTACACTTATCCATAACTCTGTTTTTGTGAAAATTTTTCAAGAAAAACCTTCTTCTGATAGAAATAATCGATTACCAAGGGAGGATAATCGATTACTTCGTGTGAAATTCACTCTGAGAAGGATTTTGGGACTAAGATAATCGATTACCACGACCTGTAATCGATTACCAAAGCACCAGTTTTCAATATTTTTGTGAAACACCCCTGGAGTAATCGATTACCACGAGCAGTAATCGATTACCACAGAACATGCTTTTTATGTTTTTAAGAAGAATCCACTAGAGTAATCGATTACCATTTTACAGTAATCGATTACCACGACTGTTTTCTCGTTTTTCTTTCTTCCCTCTATATAAGGAACTGAGATAATCGATTTCCAACTGCTGGTAATCAATTACCTCGTTCTTGGGCTAATCTTTTGGGCTTTGTTCTCTCTTATAAGAAGTGTAGGAATGACTCTTCATTCACCACTCAACCTCTTACTCCGAAAAACCCTTCATCTTCTAGGTTTTCATTCTCTCTCAAACAATGGAAGGACAAGGAAAAGGTAAGAGAATCAAAATGAGGGCAAGCCGCTACACTCAAGAAGAGATTAAAGGAAAGAAAAAGGTGGGAGAATCCTCCAAGAGGAAGAAACCAACCACCTCGGAGCAGCAACCGGAAGTTCCTCCTCCTCCACAACCACAAGTATCAGAAATCAACCGATGGTTCACTTCAAAGGGACAAGAAACGCGGTTCAATCTGGACTTTGCAAACAAAGGTCTAGTTCCTCCAAAGATACTTGACCTTGGATGGCTTGACGCTCAGAGTTTCACATTCCAGACCTTCCTCAGGCAACAACATTTGGAAAGGTTTGTAGGGATGAAAGGATTCATCTATCCAGATTTGGTTCGAGTTTTCTACTCCAACCTCAAACCGAATATGGAGATGATGACTGTGACATCTGAAATCAAAGGTATCAAAATTTCCCTAACCCCTACACACTTTATGGATATTACTGGGATTCGAAAGGAAAGGATTATAGCACACACAGACAAACTCAGAGAGAAAGGGTTTGATTTGCAAAAAGATACCTTCTTTATGAGCCGTCTGAGGAACCCTCAACACTGGGAAAAGGACAGAAATTCTAAAAGGGCTTTGGGCAAGAAAATTACCTACAACATTGGTGGCCTCACAGCAGATGACCGGCTACTTCACTACACCGTTTGCTGGATCTTGGCTGCAAGAGGAGCAAACCATGCCTAGTTGACTGAGGATGACATGATCCTCATTGCTGCCTTGAAGAACAACATTCAAGTGGATTGGACTCACGTGATCATGGACAACATGCTGAAAACAAGGAGATTACTTGATAATAAGTGTCCTCACTCTCTTTTTATTTCTAGACTAATTGAAATTTTTCAGATAGACACTACTGATGAAGCAAGAGAATTAGTCAAGGATGTTCATGTCATCGGCGATGGAGCACTGAAAAAGATGAGACTCATCAAAACCGATGCTGGATGGATCACAAGAGAAGAGGCACAAGAAGAGCATGACGTACCACAACAAGAGCATGAAGAAGCAGAACAAGAGCAAGAGGAAGCACATCATGAAGATATGGATGAAGACAATCCTGGAGAGTACATTCCATGATCTCGCTTCGAATCCATTATGATAGACCGATTGGATGAATTAGAAGCAACCGTCAACAAGCGCATTGATGCTCTGGGAAAGCGGCAGGATCTGCATTTCCTAGAAATGAAGGACTTGATGGAAACTATCATGGAACGACTCAATCAGGATGATGACGACTCAGATTAGTAACTTCATTTACTTCTCTCTTTTGATTTGATATACCAAATAGGGGGAGTATATGTAGTTAGTGATTTTAGTTGCTTAGTCTTTAGCCTTTAGTATTTGATTTGCTCTGCTTTTACTCTGTTTTTGCCTTTAGTATTTGATTTGCTCTGCTTTTACTCTGTTTTGAACTATTCTGGTTTGAAAAGTTTTAAAATCTGTTTGTACCTAGGCACTTGACTTAGGGGGAGCAGGTTAACACATTTGAAACTATTATTGGATGACTGTAATAGATAGATTTAAAATTTCTGCAAATGATTGCCTTTATATATCGCTAAATATTGATGTTTCTAACATGAGTTGGATGATACACATAACTGTATGTGAATTGCTGAATAGAATTGATGAAAAAAAAGGAGAAAAGAAAAAGAAAAACACTAACATTGCAGGACACATCAAAGCCATCATCTACATAAGGGATCAACTACACAAGATTTGGTACATCAAAACCAAAAAGGGGGAGATTGTTGGACTTGAAGCTGAAGAAGTCTTTCCTAGTTTTAGTTTTGATATACTTGTAATTTTGATCTTTATGATAGACTGTATATAGGAGTTTATATGTATTGATTGTTATAGTTTAGGCTTTGAATGTGGTTTTTATTCAATCTTTTCACAGAGAATTTGTTTTAACTCTTGTAAGATGAGCTAGAGTAGTTGTGAACCCCATTTTGTTTTGAAAAGAACTCAAAAAACTTTGGTTTTAAAGTTTAAGCTGAAGTAATCGATTACCCTGAAGCTGTAATCGATTACCAACAGACGTAGAAAACAGGGGAACTCAACTGGCTTTGGAGTAATCGATTACTGTAACATCCCAAAAATTTAAATATAGTTTAAGAGAGGTTTTTATAACAGAGAGTGTAACATTCAAGAAATATAAAAATAATTAAAAAAATTATGAATCTTTGAAATTACTGTAGCAAAATACTGTAGCAATCGTCATTACTATAGCAACCGATTCATCAGTATGATCACCGCCACATCAGTGACCGCCACACAGTAGTTGACCGCCACACGTAGCTGCCGAAATTCTTTATGTTGCCCGAAATTACTGTAGCACCGCCTTAGGAAGGTTATAAATAGGGCTTAGAGGTTTCAAATGAAGATACAACCCAAAGAATACTCTTACATTTTCTCAAACTATCTTCTCTACAAAAAACCTTTCTATACTTTCTCCACCTTAGGAAGAAATCTCTCCAACCAAGGAAGGAGCACGTAAGTAGAGAAAGAATATAGGAAGCTAGGAGAAACCAGTAAGGGGATCTTTCCTTATCCTTCTTTTCTATCCTTTGTTTTGTTGGTACTTTCATTTTCTTTCTTTAGTTTCTTGCAGTAAGGGGACCTTTCCTTATCCTTCTTTTCTATCCTTTGTTTTGTTGGTACTTTCATTTTCTTTCTTTAGTTTCTTGCAGTAAGGGGACCTTTCCTTATCCTTCTTTTCTATCCTTTGTTTTGTTGGTACTTTCATTTTCTTTCTTTAGTTTCTTGCAGGAAGGGGACCTTTCCTTATCCTTCTTTTCTATCCTTTGTTTTGTTGGTACTTTCATTATCTTTCTTTAGTTTCTTGCAGTAAGGGGATCTTTCCTTATTCTCTTTTCTATTCTTTGATTCTCTTACTACTTTCACTCTCTTTCTTTGGTTATTCCATTATCTTTCTTGGAATCCTTGATGTTTCTTTTCTTCATCTTTCTTACACTCCTTTTAATTCTTTAAGTTCGAATTTTCTTTATTCTTTTGAATAATTAATTTAAAGTTGTTTTTCTTCTTTGATCAAACTTCTTTAAATACTAACATACTAAAAAGTATATGTCATAAACATATATTGATGATAGTACTATGGTTGTTTGATGACTTGTTTTGTGCTTGATATACAATTACTTGGTGAATTGGATGTGAATAAGTGGTGATATGCATGATTGCATTGAAATGAGTATGGACTTGAATTGTTTAATGACCGATTGAAAATGCCTAGTGGAGAGGCAACATTCTAAGATTGCTTGGTGAATGGGCAATGCTTAGAATGAGGTGAGATAAAGATGACCTGGTGGAAAGGTCAAATATAATGAAGGTCATTATACAATTTAAGGTCCTAGAACATGTTGCATTGTGACTGGATAGTAGTAGACCAAGTCCGTAAGTCACGGATTCCGTCTGAGTGAGTGGAATGCCGTGGACTGGGGGGTTCTCTTGGTGGGGAAATTGCCCTGCTCATGATGATCACATGTTGCGGGGGAGGTCCTGCCAGACACTGAGGGAACTCGACAAATTACGGAGTGTCTACCTCTGGTGGGTCTGATTGAGGGTGAGAATCAGATGCCCCAGGCTATTTTCAGTGGAGGGCGCCACATTGCATTTCGAGTGAAGAGTGAAAATGCATGGTGAAGGTGCATGCATCATGTAGGCTTAGGAGCATACATTAGTAATGGTGTGTTTGATTAAATGGAATTCATGCCTGAATCATTGATTGTGATTGATGGTTTGTTTGATTTGGTTGTTGATTGCCTTACTATGTGATTGATATTTTGATGATTTTAATGAAACCTTGAAGAATATTCTAAATATATAAAAGAAAAGGTTTTCCTTGAACTACAATCCATTTTTTTAATTATGGTTAAGGAAAGCTCACCCTTGCACTTTGTGTTTTTAACACCTGTGATGATCTCGAATAACGTTCGGGGGAGCAGATTTGCAGGGTTAAGAAGATGTGGATGTTTTGCAATGATTGTTGATACTGTCTTGTCGAGAAGATGTTTTGTTTTATTTGGGGGTAGATTTGCTAAGTAAGTAGAAAGAAAATTATGTAGAATAATACAATGACAAAGTTATGTAACCTAGTTGTAATGACCTTTGAATATTATGTAATAAAAGTGTTGTTTCCTAAATTTCTCTTTTATTTACAACATTAACCACTATAAATTACTATTTAGATTATAATTAAAGTAAGTAAATAAGGGGGTGTTACATTAGTGGTATCAGAGCAGGTTGAACCAGTTCGACTTGTGAGTTATGTGTCTGCTATGTTTTTGAATGATTGTTTGCTTGTGTGCTTTGTGTGCTTCGTTTGATTATTTGGTGTGTTTTTAGTGAGTGAATCGATTAATTAGTGTTTATTTGATTGCTTCTTGGATCACTTAATGAAAAAAAAATTAGTTTTAGGGTTAGTGAAATAGTTTAGGACTAGATGTAGTTTACTTTATGAGTTCACTTTCTATTTGGAATCGAAAGTAATGATTGAAAGTATGATAGAATTATAGCAAAATCTCTACAAGTTTTGACCCAAGTTTTAGATAAGCAGAACCAGAGTTGGCCAAGAAAAATAGCAAAGTATTAAGGGAAGAAAGTTGTTGATCTTACAAAGGATGTTTCTACCAACTTAGACTAGCAAGATTGAAGGAGGATAAATTAGACATAAAGATGACCATATCTAGAGATAAAATCAAAAGATATCCTAGATAACTTACCGATCATAGAAAACCTTTTTAAGAGTATTTTCAATAAAAGAGAACTCCCTTAGAAGAGAAAAAGATAGAAAATTTTAGAACCAAAATCAATATATGAAATTCTCCTTAGAAAGTAACAAGCAAATAAAGAGGATCGAAAGTGAATCCTAAAGGAAGCCAATTTTAGGAAATGATCCCTTCAAAGGAGAAGTCGTACTAAGGATTAGAAAAACCTAAGAATATCACCAAAGTTAAAAGTCCTTAAGATAACTTTATTGGAAATGATTAGTAACTACCTACCTCTTATCCTAATACAAACCTTTTGACAACACTAAGATGCATTTAGAAGATATACTAGGATGATACAATAATGGTTGATGCATTTTGATGGTTAAAGAAACCTTAGAGAAGCTAGAAGAATTCGAAATCCAAAGAGTAACTAGTATTTTTAAGGTAGAAAGAGTTTAGCTAAAGGAGGAATAAGTAGTAACCCAAGGAGGAATTAAAGTTGATACGCTTAGGAAGAATTACCTAATGTTAAAGGATTAACCACCTTGACTTGAGAAGACTAAGTTTTGTATAGCATGACCAATAGTTGTAGGAAGAATATTCACCCTTGATGGAGTTAAGGCCTCTAATACCAATAATCTAGTACAAGGTACATGCTCCATACATGGAATTCTTTTACCTAGATATTTGACTCCGGTGCCACTCATTCCCTTATATCGTTTGATTGTGCTAAAAGGTTACAACTTCCACTATTTTTCTAGACATTGATTTAATAATAACTACCTCTACCCATAAGTTTGTTACAACCACCCATATCTGTTTATATTGTCCTATAGAACTAAGTAACAAAACCTTTTTAGTTAACCTAGTTTGCCTGAAGAGGTAAACCAACTACCATATGCAAGGGAAATCAAATTTTTGATAGACTTGATACCCAGGATTGACAATTTTTCTATTGCGCCCTATAGGATGTCACCCTTAGAACTAGCAGAGCTAAAGAAACAAATAGAAGAACTATTGAAGAAACAGTTTATTAGACCTAGTGTATCACCTTGGGAAGCACCCGTACTCCTAGTAAAGAAGAAAGATGGAACTATGAGACTATGTGTAGATTATAGACAACTAAATAAGGTAACCATTAAGAATAAGTACCCCTTACCAAGGATAGATGATCTTATGGACCAACTAGTAGGAGCTTGTGAAGATTGATCTAAGGATTGGATACCACCAAATAAGGGTAAAAGTTGAAGATATCAAAAAACTGCCTTTAGTACCCGATACGGACACTATGAGTACATGGTTATGCCCTTTGGTGTAACTAATGCACCCACAATATTTATGGATTACATGAATAGGATATTTCAACCATATTTGGATAAATTTGTGGTAGTATTTATAGATGACATTTTGGTATACTCAAGAACCAAAGAGGAACACGCTAAACATCTTAGAGTGGTATTACAAATCTTGAAAGATCAACAGTTATATGCGAAATGGTCCAAATGTGAATTTTGGTTAGAAGAAGTCAGTTTCCTAGGACACATAATATCACAAGGAGGAATTGCAGTAGATCCACATAAAGTAGACGCAGTTCTAAAATGGGAAAGACCAAAAAAATGTGACAGAAATAAAGAGTTTTCTAGGATTAGCAGGATATTATAGAAGATTCATAAAAGATTTCTCCAAGACAGCTTTGCCTCTCACAACCTTAACTAGAAAAGGCCAAGCTTTTGTATGGAATAACAATTGTGAACAAAGTTTTCAAACCATTAGGAAAAAAACTAACTACTCTTGTTTTGACCTTACCAACCCCAACTGAAATCGTTTGAGGTTTATTGTGATGCCTCTAAACTAGGTTTAGGAGGGGTTCTAATGCAAGGAGGAAAAGTGGTAGCCTATGCATCAAGACAATCAAAAACCCATCAAAGGAACTACCCAACCCATGACCTTGAACTAGCTGCAGTAGTATTTGCGCCTAAAATATGGCGACACTATCTTTTTAGGACAAGATTTGAGGTATTTAGTAATCACAAAAGCCTTTAAGTGTTTATTTAGCCAAATAGTGTTAAACATGAAGCAAGGAAGGTGGATAACATTTCTAAGAGATCATGGTTTCAATCTTAAGTGTAACCTAGACAAAGAAAATGTAGTGGTTGGCACCTTAAATAGGAAGAACATAGCAATGTCAAGTTTAATGGTCAAAAAGATGGATTTAATAGAGCAATTTAGGAACTTCAACCTTGCGTGTGAATTTACTCCTATTAGTATGAAGTTAGTAGCCTTAAGAATAACTAAAGAATTTATGAATGAAATAAGATAGAAATAATAAAATCCTTAAGAATCTAATAGGAGCCATAAGGAAAAAGAGTAAGAGTATGAACTTATATACCAACCAAGAGAAGTTGATTTTAAGAATTAAGAAAAGAGAAATCTTAGTGAAAATAAATGAGGAGGATTTATAAGTGGGAAAAGAGGAAATCATAGCCTCGCATATAAGGATAGCAAGGTTGAGGGTAACAGATAGACTTTAAAACATAAGATAAAATTATTTGAAAGTAAAGGAACTTTGGGAGTTGGAAATTAAAAAGTAAAATAGAAAAATAGGAAGAATAGGATATGTAACAAGAATGGAAATTTCGAGGACGAAATTTTTAAAAAAGGAGGGGAGTATTGTAACATCCCAAAAATTTAAATATAGTTTAAGAGAGGTTTTTATAACAGAGAGTGTAACATTCAAGAAATATAAAAATAATTAAAAAAATTATGAATCTTTGAAATTACTGTAGCAAAATACTGTAGCAATCGTCATTACTGTAGCAACCGAATTACTGTAGCTGACCGCCACACTGTAGCTGACCGCCACACTGTAGCTGCCCGAAATTACTGTAGCTGCCCGAAATTACTGTAGCACCGCCTTAGGAAGGTTATAAATAGGGCTTAGAGGTTTCAAATGAAGATACAACCCAAAGAATACTCTTACATTTTCTCAAACTATCTTCTCTACAAAAAACCTTTCTATACTTTCTCCACCTTAGGAAGAAATCTCTCCAACCAAGGAAGGAGCACGTAAGTAGAGAAAGAATATAGGAAGCTAGGAGAAACCAATAAGGGGATCTTTCCTTATCCTTCTTTTCTATCCTTTGTTTTGTTGGTACTTTCATTTTCTTTCTTTAGTTTCTTGCAGTAAGGGGACCTTTCCTTATCCTTCTTTTCTATCCTTTGTTTTGTTGGTACTTTCATTTTCTTTCTTTAGTTTCTTGCAGTAAGGGGACCTTTCCTTATCCTTCTTTTCTATCCTTTGTTTTGTTGGTACTTTCATTTTCTTTCTTTAGTTTCTTGCAGTAAGGGGACCTTTCCTTATCCTTCTTTTCTATCATTTGTTTTGTTGGTACTTTCATTATCTTTCTTTAGTTTCTTACAGTAAGGGGACCTTTCCTTATCCTTCTTTTCTATCCTTTGTTTTGTTGGTACTTTCATTATCTTTCTTTAGTTTCTTGCAGTAAGGGGACCTTTCCTTATCCTTCTTTTCTATCCTTTGTTTTGTTGGTACTTTCATTTTCTTTCTTTAGTTTCTTGCAGTAAGGGGATCTTTCCTTATTCTCTTTTCTATTCTTTGATTCTCTTACTACTTTCACTCTCTTTCTTTGGTTATTCCATTATCTTTCTTGGAATCCTTGATGTTTCTTTTCTTCATCTTTCTTACACTCCTTTTAATTCTTTAAGTTCGAATTTTCTTCATCCTTTGAATAATTAATTTAAAGTTGTTTTTCTTCTTTGATCAAACTTCTTTAAATACTAACATACTAAAAAGTATATGTCATTAACATATATTGATGATAGTACTATGGTTGTTTGATGACTTGTTTTGTGCTTGATATACAATTACTTGGTGAATTGGATGTGAATAAATGGTGATATGCATGATTGCATTGAAATGAGTATGGACTTGAATTGTTTAATGACCGATTGAAAATGCCTAGTGGAGAGGCAACATTCTAAGATTGCTTGGTGAATGGGCAATGCTTAGAATGAGGTGAGATAAAGATGACCTGGTGGAAAGGTCAAATATAATGAAGGTCATTATACAATTTAAGGTCCTAGAACATGTTGCATTGTTTGGATAGTAGTAGACCAAAAGTAAGTCACGCAGATTCGTAGAGTGAGTGGAATGCCGTGGACTGGGGGGTTCTCTTGGTGGGGAAATTGCCCTGCTCATGATGATCACATGTTGCGGGGGAGGTCCTGCCAGACACTGAGGGAACTCGACAAATTACGGAGTGTCTACCTCTGGTGGGTCTGATTGAGGGTGAGAATTAGATGCCCCAGACTATTTTCAGTGGAGGGCGCCACATTGCATTTCGAGTGAAGAGTGAAAATGCATGGTGAAGGTGCATGCATCATGTAGGCTTAGGAGCATACATTAGTAATGGTGTGTTTGATTAAATGGAATTCATGCCTGAATCATTGATTGTGATTGATGGTTTGTTTGATTTGGTTGTTGATTGCCTTACTATGTGATTGATATTTTGATGATTTTAATGAAACCTTGAAGAATATTCTAAATATATAAAAGAAAAGGTTTTCCTTGAACTACAATCCATTTTTTTAATTATGGTTAAGGAAAGCTCACCCTTGCACTTTGTGTTTTTAACACCTGTGATGATCTCGAATAACGTTCGGGGGAGCAGATTTGCAGGGTTAAGAAGATGTGGATGTTTTGCAATGATTGTTGATACTGTCTTGTCGAGAAGATGTTTTGTTTTATTTGGGGGTAGATTTGCTAAGTAAGTAGAAAGAAAATTATGTAGAATAATACAATGACAAAGTTATGTAACCTAGTTGTAATGACCTTTGAATATTATGTAATAAAAGTGTTGTTTCCTAAATTTCTCTTTTATTTACAACATTAACCACTATAAATTACTATTTAGATTATAATTAAAGTAAGTAAATAAGGGGGGTGTTACAATTACCTCTCCACAGTAATCGATTACTTCATGCTTGAAATGCAAAGGAAGATAAAATCTCTCTGGAGTAATCGATTACCAACATCTGTAATCGATTACCACACCAGAATTCATCTCAAAATGGTTTTGAAAACTGCTTTAAATAGATCTTCTTCATTTTGTTTTCAAGAGAGAAATCTTTTAAAGTTTTAGAAAGGAAAAATGAAGAGAAAAAACATTGGTTTACAAGTTCTGGAAACTCTCTTCAAAGATTTCAAAAAGAATTTCTCAAAGAGATGAATATTGTGTGAAGAAAGGATTGGATACATTTGGTTATCATTGTGATCAGAGCATACACAAAGGTGTAATCTTTACTGATCTTTATCTTTTGTTTGATAGTTTTGTTTTGGGTTGAAAACTCTTAAGAGAAGGTGTTCTCCAGAAGAAGAGTTAAAGGTTGAGAGAGGGACTCTCAAAGGAGATTCTTGAAGGATTCAAGAATTGGAGAGATATGTTCTTAGGTGAAGAACATAGAGAGTTTTGAGTATTTGATTTGTTTTGTGTTTGTGCAGAAGTGATTGTATTGAACACAAGATTATAGTGGAATACCAATTGCAACAGATTGTTGGGTTGGGACTGGATGTAGGCCGAAAGCCGAACCAGTATAAATCTCTGTCTTCTCTCTTCTCTATACCTTGACTTTACTTTCCATTGATTTCTTGCATTATATTTTCCTGTATCTTTCCGCTGTTATATCTCTGATACATTGCTTATAATATAGATAAAATTGAATCGGGAAAAAGCGAGAAAAAGATTGGTAGTTTTAGGGAACTTGAATCTATTCACCCCCCCCTCTAGATTCATATAGGGACCAACAGAAGGGCATCGATTCCCCTGGTGTCATTGGTACTAGCTAGAGCCGAATAATGCCTATCCCTATGGTTAATGTCGCAAGTAAAGCCATTTTGGTTGACCACTAACCACATACTAGGAACTACGTGAAGAGGCCCTTGATCCATCTTGACACTTTCAACGACCAAGGGTAGAGGGATGATGTTAAGTTAGAGGTGACTTCTCAATAGAAGAGGGCCAACTGTGCATTGAGGTTGTAGTAGGAGGTTCGGTCGGAGGTTGGAGAGACCAACAAACCTTCATTATGGGATACTAACTTCCCTCATGAGATGTTGATCCGCAGTCACGTGCTCTTACCGAGGGATGTAGAGGACTTAAAGGGCCCGATGTTTGATGGACCTGTCTCGTGGCATACAGGCCATGGCCATGCGTGTCGGCGTCGTGGCTAAGATGAATGAAGATAAGACTGAATTAATGTCAAATGACTAAAAGGCCCTAAGTGAGGAGAAGAAAGTGGTGGAGAAGAAGGTTGCATTTTTGGAAGATCAAGTTAAAACCTTTTCTTTGATGGACACTAAGAAGGATAAGAGTATTAATGATCTACAAGAGGCATTGGAGGCTAAGAAGACAAGGTTGGTGATGCGGGAAAAATTTTGCCCATAAAAAAATTCTGCTGTAAGTGAGAAGTGCTCCAAAAGTTAGAAGATTTTGTTGCTGCAAGAGAAGATCGCTCTAGAAGAGTTTTGCTAGTTTTTTATATAAGTAAGGATCATTGTAGTAAGACTTTGAATTAAGGGGAGATTTGTTGTGTCTTGTGTTAAATCAAGGTCACACATTAAAGAGTATCAGAAAGAGAGAGGGGTGAATGACTTATATATATGGTAGAGTGATAGATTTTTCACTTGCACCACATCCTTGAATCTATAATGGATGTTTTAGATTTTAGGTAGTGTTTGTCAAACACTTTGAAGAGGGTTTATAATTTTTACCAGGAAAATTATATATAAGAAGGGTTTGTAATTTTTTCCAGAAAAATTACATCATAATGAAGGGTTTGTAATTTTTTCCAGAAAAATTACATCATAATAAAGGGTTTGTAATTTTTCCAGAAAAATTACATCATCCAGAAAAATTACATCATAATGAAGAGTTTGTAATTTTTCCACAAAAATTACATCATATTGAAGGGTTTGTAATTTTTCCATAAAAATTACATCATATTGAAGAGTTTGTAATTTTTGCCATAAAAAAATTACATCATATCGAATGGTTTGTAATTTTTGCCACAAAATTACTTCATATTGAAGGGTTTGTAATTTTTCCAGAAAAATTACACATTGAAAGGTTTGTAATTTTTGCCAGAAAAATTACATCATATTAAAGGGATAAATTAAGGTTACATCATTCTCCAAATCAAAGAAGGAGTTAGTTCATAGAGGAAAAGGAAACCACATAAAAGTAATTGAAAAGAGAATACATAGGATGGTTGATTCAAATGGAAGTCGAATGCTCCTAACGTCTCCTTTTTCCTTTGCTTGGGGTTGAGATCCATTGCCTTCTACAAATCTGGAATGGAGAGGTCCAGAGGTCTGGAGGTTGTCAGCCTCCAGAACCTCAGATGAATTAGGTCAAAAAGTATGTCCGGCTGATAGTAAAATGAATTGTATTTACAACCTTCAGAATTGGACATGGGCTTGCTGCGAGTCCAACTCGCACGAGATGTTAAGTAACTCGCACGAGTTCATGTTCTAGAGTGATGTAGGAACATCTAGAAGAGTTACTAGAAGCATGCAAAGGAGGCTAGAGGTTGCTTGTCCTCAAGCAAACATAGAATCCATCATTACAAGGGTCAATAAACATGGTGTAACATTAAGCTCAACAGCTACTGAAAATGCATTATGCAATTCTTAACTCCTTAAGCCAACTCAATTTATCTATGAAAGTTGAACATGAGTTCAAAATGTTATCAAGCACTGCACAATTCATCAAGCATAGGCAAACAATATAGATTGGCATGAGAAAATGTACTTTAGCAACATTACACAGTCCTCTCCAGTTAAGTGTTTGCCCTCAATCTCTCAAGTGTTTTGGGTTTGTGTTTCTCTCAATGTTACCAATTAGAAGGCCAGTTACCATAGGCTTGCAATAGCTCTAAAATCTCCACTGCCTTCAAGTAGACATTGGACACTCAAAAGGTCTTTTCAAGGTTGTAATGGGGCTTAGGTAAAGGTGGGATAAAAAGAAAGGTACTAACTGCATATTCACAGGAACTTAAAGAGTAAAAGTTATACCTATATGCTATGCATGAGTTAATGATGAACAGAAGACAAATTCAAAACAGAACAGAGACTAACACTAAGTAACATAAACAACTCATGAGACCACTCTGTTTTCCTTTTGTTCCTTTATCCTTATTGCTCTTAAACTTCATTTTCTTCTGTTTCTTTTTGTTTTCTTATAGCTCTTGCTATTTTCTTTTCTTTCTACTTTTTGTTTTCTTTTTCTTTTCTAAACATCTTTTTCTTGTAGCTTTTGTTATTTTGCTCTTTTCTTCTTCCTTTTTCTTTCTTTTCACTTTATTCTTGTACTTTGCTTTTCTTAAGTAGTCTCATTCATTGCTATCAAAGAAAGAACAGAAAAAATTTGGAATGGTATGGTATGCATGAAAATAGAGAATGCACTATACACAACTAGAAAAAATGCACAAAAATTCCACCAATACAAGGTGATCCCTCAACCCCAAACTTAAAATTTTGACTTGTCCTCAAGTCAACAGCTACACATGCACCCCAAAATTCAACCCCAAACTTAATCTTGAAACCTATCATTTAAGTAAAGAAACCAATACACTTAAAGTTCCAGTGATAGGACCATTGGTTTTTCACTTAATTAGGCTTATAATGAGCTTAAGTAACCAAGAAAGAAAGGGTCAAATCAGGCTCAAAGGGGCTAGCAATGGAAAGTGTGAAGGTTAAGGCTATTTGGCTCAAGGCTACAAGAAAAAAATTTGCCTTTATCATTTGTGTCCACATCTAAATGTATGCAATTTTGACCAAGAGCTAAAGCAAGTTCTGGAACAAACACATCACATGGTAAAATAGAATCACTCAAAAATAAATCATGTTGGAGGCCCAAATTCTTATCCAGGATTAATCATTGCATAACATTGCTAAGTTCATCAATCATGTCTCAATCCAGAAAATTGTCATGCTAGAGTTCTCATACAGTAACTCTTCAATCATTTTGAAAAACATGCAACTTTGTCATAGAAACTCAAATTGAACCTAAGTGCCAAAAATTACACAGTTCATTCTACTGGACTACAGAGTCAATGTTATACCAATAATATCGACCTCCATATGATGCAACAAAATAGGAAACATACTCTAAACAATCATCAATCAACAGTTAAAGTAATAGAGTATAAGAATGCTCCCTGTTGAAGACAAGCCATGATACTCAAGGTTCTGCACCAAGTGCCCAAAATTTCCATGTGCTTCCAATAGTGCTCAGCATCTCGAAATTCACAATGGTCAAAATGAACTAACAACAGTAAAATATCAGTAAAACAAGGATAAAGGAGATGGAGAATCAACTCAAAATTACTTGCAATGTGAAGTGGTGGAGGTGAGAATTGAATGAGAGTGGGCTTGCACACTTGGGATTTCACAAGCACAAGGGTGAGATGAGAAGGGAATGGGCGCGCCTCAAGTTGTGCCAAGGCGCGAGCTCGCGCCCCTATTTTATGTCAAGGCGCAACAAACGCGCCACTCTGTTAAAGAAAACGCGCCGCGGCGCGTTTGGGCCGTAACAACATCTAAAACGCGCCCCCCATGTGCAGTACAGGGCGCCGCGACGCGTTTAGGCCGCAAGCATGCCTCAAACGCGCCCCTCTTCCAGCAAAATGCGCCAAGGCGCGTTCCAATGCTTCCATTTTGCGCCTCTGCTAGCGCCAGGGCGCGTTTCTACTGCACTGGAGGTCAATATGCATGCTTCCAATGCAATTTTATTCAACTTGTGCAAACACTCTAGCCATTTTATGTTGAGATTGTGTATCCTATGCACAAGGATCATATCTAGAAAGAATCATGCATTGAAACCTCAAAATTTCCCACTAATGTGATTGCACCTCACTCCTTCACTTCTTTCATATCAACTCAAGAACACTGTAATTTCACTATTTGTTCCTATGACTATTGTCTAATCACAAGGGTCAAACTTATTATACTGTATCATGTATTTACACTTTCTATCTAATCTTCAAATTCTATTTTATTTTTGCTTTTTTCAAGCTTTTCAAAGACTAACAACTATATCAATCAACACATAAACTGAAGAAAAGGGAATATCAAAAACAGAATAGAAAATATGAAAATATTCAACTATGAAAATCAAAACAGAACAAGTATGAGTATTAACAAACAACAAAGTAAACACAAATGAAAAAAATGAAAACAAGAATATAAAGAAATCAATGAAAACAAAGAAAACAAAGACAACCAAGAAAACAAAGAAAACAAAGAAAATAAAGAAGTCAATGAAAACAAAGAAACAAAGAAAACAATGAAGACAAAGAACAAAGAAAATAAAGAAATCAATGAAAACAAAGAAATCAAAGAAATCAATGAAAACAATGAAACCAATGAAAACAAAGAAAGCAAAGAAAACAAAGAAAACAAGGAAGACAAAGAAAACAAAGAAAGCAAAGAAAACAAAAAAAACAAAGAAAACAAAGAAAACAAAGAATGCAAAGAAGACAAAGAAAACAAGGAAGACAAAGAAAACAAAGAAAGCAAAGAAAACAAAGAAAACAAAGAAATCAATGGAAACAAAGAAATCAATGAAAATAAAGAAAATAATGAAAACAAAGAAAACAAAGAAAATAAAGAAATCAAAGAAATCAATGAAAACAAAGAAAATAAAGGAATCAATGAAAACAGAACAACTGTAGAAAACAGACTCAAAGAACAAAAGAACTCACTAAAAAAAATGTCCTAAGTAGCAAGCACGTCAAGACTATCGATATTCAACCAATAGTCCCCGGCAACGGCGCCATAAACTTGTTGACTTAAAAATATGCACGTGTCAATCTTTCGGCAAGTGTACCGGTCGTCACAAGTTTAGAAATAATGAGAAAGGGATGTCGAACCACAGAGACTAATTGTGAAGTATCGAATGCTTAATATGCTTGCTATTAGGACTAACAATTGAGTGAATCATGTGTGTAAACTACGTAATTATGTAAAAGAGAATCAATGCTGAAAAAGAATAATGAAAAGCAGTAAATGTTTAAGTTTCAGAGATGATAAAAACAGTTAGGGAATTGGTTCAATTGATTCTTCCCTCAAGTAATTACTTCCTATATCAATTCAGCAAATATCACTCAATTGGAGACTAGAATTCGTGATACCGTAGACTAATCCTATTCCTAGGTCTTTAGTCCCTTTGAATGACCACTATAATCCCTAATTCCTTAGGTAAAAACAGAAAATCATTCAAGAAGCGAACAGATGAATTCGTTATAACATCTCATAATATGCAAGTTCTATCCCTAGACTCATGCATTACTATAGTGATACACTTCCTCTCCTACTTCAACTATCAATCTTCCGAAGGCATAGCTGACACGAGATACAAATCCTTAAGAAATAGTTCAATTCAATCAAACATTAATATTCCTATCTCTATTTGAATTTCATGAATTAGATCTCAAGAATAAGCATTAAGCAGGGAAGAGATCAATCAATTCGGTGAAATTACACTTGAATTAACATAAGAAATTCATTACAAGAGTTACAGAATCAAAATCCCCTTTCCTAACCTAGAAATCTAACCTAACATGGAAATGAGAAAAGAAAGAAGGAAAATAGAAATCAAACACAAGAAGCGCTCCATGAAGCCTTAGATCTTGCTTCCACAAGCTCCAAATCTTCAAGAATCTCCTCGGTTTGATGGAGGAGGAAGGAAAACGAAAAATGGAGAAGAGAAAATAGCCAGAGCACAAGTGTGCAGAGGAAGAAACTCAAATCTGAAGTTGTTCCCCTCATTTTCGCGCCCAAACAGCTATATATAAGTGCAGAAACGCGCCCTGGCGCGTTTGTGCCGCAAAGGGCAGTGAAACGCGCCCCCATTCACGCCCTGGCGCGCCCGCGCGCCTCTGGATGGTCCTAAATCGCGCCCTGGCGCGTTTTGGCCGAGAGCTGGGCTGAAACGCGCCCCAGCACGTGCCCTGGCGCGTTTTGACAACATGTGAATAGTGATTTCGCAACTGCTTGAGTACTTTCACTAAAATGGGCATAACTTCCTCCACAGATATCGTTTTGAGCTCTGGTTTTTTTGCAAATGAAAGAGGTTAGATAGAGCTACAACTCTAATGAAGACACAAAGAGTTAATTCAGAGTGAAAATTGAGTGAAAGCTGGGCTCAAATGGATGTGCTCCCTTGACTTGAGCTTCAACTTCTCTTCTTCTTGATGGCTTGCACTCCAAGTCTTTCTCTTGGGTCCATGGCTTTCATTCCAAACTTCTATCTCCTCTTCAATCAACCTACAATTAACAAGAAAGAGGATAAAATGACTTAAAAACACAAGAAACACTTATAAAACTAACAAAACACTACATCAAGCACTAACACTAAACAAACATGGTATTTTCAATGTTTTCTTGTCTAAACTACAACTAAACCTATTGAAAATGGATGGAAATGGACTGAAAACACCTAGGAAAACATGTATAATCTAGCACTTATCAGACTCCAAGACTATGAAGCTAGTATAGGACTTATCACTTGTAACCTACTTGTAAATGCTTTTGAACATGATTAAGTCCTATGTTGTAATATCTCTTGGGTAAGACTTTGGCCAAGCCCATGGGTTCTTAGGGCCAAGCCCACAGTTTCCATAAACACCTACACATGCCATGCTTTCCTAGTCAAGGCCACACAAGGTTTTCAAAACGCGGCTAAAATCATTTTTGGTTCAAAAACTTGTGTGAAGCCTTGAGACACTTGCTAATTAGGAAAAAGTTCCTTGATTAAGCATTGGATCCATGCCAACACTTAATCAAGGATCTCCACCCTTGATTAGGAAGTGATTAGGATTGATGACATGGCTAATCACATGGGCCACAAGGGGAGACAAACCCATGTGCACCCATGTGAAGGCCATGTGAAGCCATGTGCTTCCTTAACTACTAAGTAACCCACATGGTTACTTGGCTTGCAAGGAAGCCCACAGATTGGTGCAGCCCTAACCTTGGTTAGTGGCTCCTAAACCGTGGTTAGGCTTACTTGGAGGCCAAGCTTGGTTCCCTATAAATGCCATGGCCGAACCCCATTGTAGAGATCTTTGGCAAATTGATGAATGAATGAAGCTTTGAGCTTTTAGAGAGTTTGATCTCTTGTTCCCTTAGGGAATTCTCTTTGAATCTTATCAATGGATCTCTACACCCATTGTGGCGGTTCCTCCTAGGCTTATAGGTGTCACCACCTTGGCGCCATCACCATCCCTTTCTTCTCCACATTTTTCCTTTCATTTCTTCACCCTTAAACACCATAATCCTTCTGGGCCGAGACCTTCTCTTGGTGCAACCATGAGGTGTGTGTTGAAGACTAGATTGGGGCAACCTTGGGAGCTTCATTGGAGCACCTTCCATGGAGCACCTACATCAAGTGGTATCAAGAGCATAGTTGTCTTCACCTTTGGTTCATCTTCACGGTTAGTTTTGAGTTCTTTGAGTCTTGTTTTTCTTCTTTGAGTCTTCTTCATATCTAGAGTCTTTCTTCCATAGAGTAGCCTATTTTGAGTTCCTTGAGTTGTCATATTCTTTAGTTTTGAGTTGGGCATGCTTTGATTCTTTTGTTTGCTGCATTAGGCCGTGATTCATGTTGGCATGTTCATCCATAAGTTTCTTGAATGCATGATTTTCTGGCTTGCAATTTTGACTCACATGATCATCTAGATTTTCTTTGCAAGTTATGATTCATGTATGCCTCTAGGATTTTTGTTTAGTGTTGATTCTTTACTGCACATTATGGTATGCTTGCTGGATTGTATTTCATTTAAAGCTTTAGTTACATATCTCACATGAATGCTAAGTGTTAGGAGCAATTCTAGTGTATGCTTACATGCTACATGTGTTTTAGTAGTTTTTAGTTTACCTTTTGATTTGTAATTTCGGCTAGACTTTGTAAATGCTATGATAAGCTAGATTTGAACCTAGAAAGTGGCTCTTAGATCCCTTAAGGTTTCGGTCCAGCCATAGTGAATCAAAAGAAAAGAATCAAAATCAAAAGAAAAGAAAAGAGAAGATAAAGAAAAACAAGTGAAAAGAAAAACAAGTAGTGAATAATAGTGGTTCTAAAACTAGTGGAAAAATTCAAGAACCATAGAAAGTGAAAAGAAAAGAAAGATTACAGCAAGAAAAGAGTTAAAGAAATGAAAAAGAAAAAGGGTTACACAAAGGAAACACCATTGGACCTAGGAAAGAGCCTACGCATTCTAGTTTTGAGCTTCCTAGTGATTTGTGTATCTTTTGATGAGTTACATGTAATTTTCTTTTTCTTTCCTCTTTTACACTTTGCTGGAACTGTATTGGTACTGCACTTATTGGATGTATATTGGATTGGCATTAGATCACATGATAGTTTACCCATTTGTAACCTAGGCAAAATCGGTTTCTAAATTCGCAGATTTTTGTTTTCGGTTTCTAACATTTTTGGTGACTATTTTGCTTTGTGTGAGCTTTCTGTCCAGTATTGTATACCATGTTTTCATCTCTATTTTGACATCTTCTTGTGGGCATTTGGATGCTATCTTGCTGCCCTAGTATAAGCCTTTGTCTCCTAAAAGTTTCTCTTGAATTTGAGTGCCTATCATTTCTATTTATAGCTTTTTATTGCTTGTCTCCTTTGGATTCTGATGGAGGACCATCCTTGACAAGAAGAGTTACAAGAGCCATGCACAAAAGAATTCAAGAAGAAATTGAGAGTCAGCTCAAAAGTCAAAGCCAAGATTCTCAAGACTTCTCTTTACTTTGTAATAGGACTTGTAACCTTCTAGAAAGATTGTAAAGTTATAATTAGATTAGGAACATTTAATTGGGGCCTTGCTGGGTGAATAAGTGCACGGCCTTATGTTTGTAATTGAACCAAGTTTAGGGTGTTTTTTGTGAGAAAGTTGGAGATAGACGATATCACAGACGAATGATCTCCGTCTGTAGACACGACAGACGATACCACACAGACAGACGATGACAGACAAACGATATCAGACCAGACGATCGCGCTGAGTCTTGATCGATGCTTCGTCTGCAGACACGACCAGACGATACCACAGGCCAGGCGATACCCACACCGACCGAGGCGATATCACGGACAAGCGATCTGGCGCGAGTCTTGATCGATGCTTCCGTCAGCGAGACACGACAGACAATTGCCACAGACACTACCACAGACGATACCAAAGACGCTCTTTCGTCTGATGTTTCACATGTTGAACTCTTTCGTTTGAAGCTTGTCCGTCTGGGCCTTTACATACTGAGCTCTTAAAGATCTGAAGCTGGTTCGTCGTTAAGTCACAAGTTATCCCAACTTCCGCTAGTATAAATACATAACACTTTGAATTGTAAAGGACCTTTGGATGAAATTTTGAATGAATTGAATTTAGCAAGAGCTAATTCTTTGAGAGTGGATTTCTCTCTAAGGTTTCTTCTAGAACCTTGAATCTTATCATGGAAACTCTTCCTTGTGGCGATTCTCCCTTAGGCTTATTGCTTATGCATGGCGCCATCATCTTCTAAATCTACTCCGCTTCATTCTTTCTTCTAAGTCCTTGAGTCTTGAGTCAATTGTGAGCTTCCGCCATTAATGCATTCGTGGAGATTTCAATTGAAGACGACGATCGGTCCAATTTTGAGCTTCGTCTCCAGCGAACTCGTATCAAGTGGTATTCAGAGCTTGTTCTCTTGATTATCATATCAAGTGATAATCAGAGCTTGTTTTGATTCTCTTCAAGATTGGATCTCTACTCCACAAGTCTAGTAAGTTCTTCGGTCATTTTGAATTTTCTCGAGTTCTTCGTCTAATTCTTTTAGTGTGCTGAGGATTCATCTTTAGGTTTCCTTAACTGTCTAGTAGTTTTGTCAATTTTTGTTTAAGTCTTTTTGTTCGGTGAAAATCATGCAAATCATATTGTTCATGACTTGATCCGTATCGTTATGCGTAGATTCGTATTCGATGTTTGCGTCTGAGTCCAGATCCGGAAAATTATCATATGTTTCTTCCATTTGTTCGGTCAAATTGTGTTAATTCGTAATAATTTTCAATTCCTTGAATTACTTGTCCAGTAGTAATTGTTTCCATGTGTTAGTATCAATTTTGTTTCTAATTCTGGTGAAATTCGGTGTACTGGAGTTATCTGTCATTGTATGCCCTATTTCCTCTGTTTTGGTACTGCACTTGAGCCTATAATTCTGGACATTGAAGTTCATACATGCAAAAAATTGAGAAATCAACATCATTACATGCTAGTAGAGTGCTTACTATAGATCTAAATCCCTATTACACCTTGTAGTAGCATTAGCACTAGTAGTTGAGCTTGGAGTGCTTGTTTTAGGCAAGATATATCTCAGTCCAGTAGCTTAAACAAAAGTGATAGAAAAGAAGTCAAGTGAAAGGAAATTGAAACAAGAAGAAAACAAGTGAGAAAATTCAAAGAAAGCTGGAAAAGAGCCTTAAAAAGTACTAGAAGTTTGAGTACTTGAAGTAAATTTAGTGGACTTGTAAATTCTGTCCAGCAAGCTATCAAAGTGTAAAAAAAGAAAAAAAAAAAAAAAAAAAAAAAAAAAAAAAAAGGTGTTAAGAAATTTAAGCAAGAAAAAGCGGACTTAGAGCTAAGACATAGCACACTCATTCACCTAGTAAAATTACTAGTAGCTTGGAAATTAGTCTAGTAGTGTGTACTTGTGACTAGCTTGTTTTGACTCAAATTTCTGCATAAGTGAAACTTGCTGTATTTGATACTTGTCCAACCATTTTTACGGCAGTTTGGAGTGAATTATTTGTTCATAAGTTACTTGATAAATTTACCTACAAAAGAGGTCTTGAAAATTTGATTACTATGCTACGTTGAGTTTATGTGCCTTGTTCAATTTGTTTGGCTTAGTAATCGAACCAGCAAACTTGATTCCTTTGCTGTCCAGTTTTTATGCCTATGTCATATCACATCCATTCCTTGATTTGAGTAGCTTGTTATTTCAATTGTGCCTTTTATTGCTTGTCATTTAATTGAAATCCTTGGTTTTGTCTTAGAAGTTTGTTCCCTTGGAATTCTTGAGCTTACCCGAGAATTGTGCCTCTTTCACAAGGAAATTTCTATATAATTGATTAGAGGTTTAATTAGAAACTTTGGTAAGGAATTGAGGGGAAAAAGGCAAGAGTGATACATCATATAAAGAGCCTTCTAAGAGAGATACACAAGTGCTACTAGAGAGACACACTTAGTGAGTGGCAAGGATCTTCTATATACTTGTAATTGTTATCTAACCTTTTCTTGTGCAGCCATGGACACCTCTCCTAGTGTGGGAAATGAATTATCACCAAGGTCAAAGAGAATGGTGGACTTAATGAAATCCATGCTAAATACTAGCTTGGAAGAGAGGTTTGATCAAGAGAGGCGGCTGAATGATGGAAGGAAGATAAGGAAGGAGTTTTGATGCAATCCTCAAGGAGAATAGCATATAAGTTGCGGATCTTCATGCTTCAATGGAGGCTTAGACAAATGAAGAAGAAGCTCAAGGCCTCAAGGAGAAAAAGAAATAGAAAACGGAAGGAGTTTAGAGATGGAAGCGCCATGGCAAGTGCCAATAAGCTAGAGGTGGAACCGCCACAATGGACAAGGAAGCCATTGATGAGATTCAAGGTTCTTCACAAGAACACAAGAGAGAATACTCTCAAAGAATAAGCACTTAGCTTAATTCAATATTCAGAAATTTTATCAAAAGTGTTTGAATTACAAAAGAAATCCTATTTATACTACTAAGGTGTGGTGCTTAGCTTGCTAAGGAAGGAACTAATGTCCACCCTTGGATTAGATTCTAATCTAATGGGTATGAAGGGAAGCTTGTGGTGGAAGCTTGATTAGCTTGGAGGACAAGGATCAATCCTCCACCCTTGGATGTAGATCCTCATCCAACGGTTATGGCATCAAGCTTGCACTCCAAGCTTCTAAGCTTAGCCCTTGGATTAGTATCCTCATCTAATGGTCATGGTACCAAGCTTGCACTCCAAGCTTCTAAGCTTAACCCTTGGATTAGAATCCTATCTAAGGGTCACTAATTATTTTTTTGTTACAAGTTTAGGCTCAAATTAAATCCTTAAAACAATTACATAATTGAAAGAAAACTACTTAGAAGCCTAAACATTAAAACATTTCGCTGAAAATTCCTGGAAGCATTCCAACGCTAACTTCAAGCTTATTTTCCAACTAGTTGCAGTTCGAACTGGGTTTTGGTGTCTTCATAGCTTTTGTAGCCCTTGAAGTCTTCTTTAATTTGACACCAAGAACTCCTCCATTGGACTTGTGTAGCTCGAGTTATGATCGAAATACTGAAACAGGTCAGATGCAAAAATCAGCAGCGAATTTTATTAGAAGCCCAAAATTGAAAAGTAAGATTGGAGAGTTTGGTTGGGCTTTTGGAGATGGTCCTCCATCAAACCCTCCTTCTTATGGTCAACTTGTCCCCAAGTTGACTTGAGCTCCACCTACAATAAAATTCCACCCGGATCAAAGATTAAACAAGGTTCCTCAAATTGGTTATTATATGATGCAACATAGAGGTAAATTTGTTTCTTAAAGTGATTGCATAGTTGTAAAAGTAAATAAGACTTCCTATTCAAACACTCTTTAAATTTGCTAGATTTACCTAAGTTATTTATTTGCCAATCATATAACAACATGATAATTTGTTTGCTAATATCAACATCACAATCTAATGAAGTAAAAGTAGAACTTAGTTGATCTTTCATAGCATAACCAAAGCTCTTTGGAGTTTCAACTTCAAGTTGTGTAGATACTAGCACTTCCTCAAGTGTGGACATGTCAAGATTGGAACTCTTAGTTAAGATTCTTCTTCTAGGTGTAGAAATTTGCAATGTACCCTCCTTCTTAAACTCTTCCATCAACCTAGAAGGACATTCAACACGATTAAGATAAAAATCATTAGGTACAATTAAGAATTCCAAATTGCCAAATTCAAGAATTGTCCAAGGTCTAATTCCATAATACTCAAGGTTATAACATGCAAAATACTTTTTATTAGAAGTAAAAGGAATAGTAAGTGGTAAGGAATTTTTCTCAAAGGGAAGTTCAAACTTTATAGGTATTTCCTTTTCTTCACAATGTTTGTTCCAAGGCTCTATTATGAACAACTCTTCACGAGGCACCAAAACAAAAGGTTGTTTGTAAAGATGGTCACAAACAACTTCACAATGGTCTTCAAGTGCCTTTATTTCTACATCTTCACACAAGAGGTTGTCAATTTCCTCTTGGTAGTCATCCTTTGGAACCATACCTACAATATTCTCTAAATAAGAATTAAAACAATCAAATGAAGGGTTAGTATAAGCAAGTAAAATATCACTTTTCTCCTTCATTTGTTTTTCCATTAACTCCAATTCTTTAATTTCTTTTGCTCTCAATTCTTTTTCTCTCAATTCCTCTATCATTCTTTCATTTTCTCTTCTCCAATACTTGTCATAATTCTTTTCATTTTCTTAACAACCTTCTTTCTTTTCTTTCCCTTCTCTCATGCTTTTCTCTCAAGGTTTTCTCCTTCCTCCCATGATGTTCACTACTCTTAGGTATAGATTGGCTCCCTCTACTATCACTCCCTCGGTGGCTAGAATTTCCAGCACCTCTAAGTCCATGTTTTGGTTGGTTTCCACTTGTATCTTCAAGAATTTTCTTCTCTAGTTCCTTCCTAATCTTTCTCTCTTCCTTAGCTCTCCTTTCTAGGTCAAACCTCTCCTCTAAACTAGTTTGCCACATACTTTTCATTAAATCTAGCATTCTCTTAGTTTTAGGTGAAAGACCATTTCCTACACTAGGGGAACTATCCATAGCTGCACAAGAAAGATTAGTACACAAAATATAGAAGAAATTTGAGATCCTCTCCACTCACTAAGTGTATACACTCAAGTCACTCGTATTTCACACTTCAAGACTTTTTATCTAATGTTCTCTCTTGTCTTTTTCCACTCAACCTCTCTTAATACTCTTGTTCAAACCTCTAATCAATCATTCAAGGTTCAAGTATCCAAAGTGAAAGAGGAACGGTTCTAGAGTCAAGCTTAGGAATTCCAAGAAATACAAACTCAAGACAAAACTTAGGAGTCCGAAAATGACAAGCAATAAAAGGTACTCAATGAACAAAATTTTGGCTACTCAAATATAAGAAGTTTATATGTGACAAAGACACTAAACTACTGCAGTTTGGACAGCCACAAATAATGCTCAAAAACTGGAAAATTATGGCAACACCGAAGACAAAATTTCAAGCCAATTTAATAGCAATTTGAAACCGGATTTTTAGGCAAGTTTCAAGTGAATTTTTGTGAAGTTATTTTAAATGATTAGGTGCAGTTTTTCCACCACTGTACAGCCAAGTAATATTCTCAAAATACAGGGGAATAAAATAGAGTTTCAAGTTACCAATCACATCACACACCACAAGTTCAAGAATCTAGGCTACTAGCAATCTAAACTCAAGTTTTGGTGATAATGCTTAGTCCTAAGTGTCTCTAGTGTTCTAAGTCCTTTGAACCACTAATTTTGGGAGTATTTAGAGGTTCAATTTGTCAAGTTACTCCACTGCACAATTAGGCTTTAATTTCACTAAAATCACTTTTCATTTGTTCTTTTTCTAGTCACTTGAATTTTCACTAGAATTTCACTTTTCTTGTTTTCTCTTCTCTTTGAATTTTCTTGTGATTCTTTTTCTTGTAATGCTTTCTTTTGATTTTCTTTTTCCTTTGCCTTTGTATAATATTTTTCTTGACTTTTCTTGCTGGACCGAAATTAGAAAAACCTAAGACTAAGGCAAAATTAAGTCTAAAATTACTAGTAAGCAAGATTAAGCATGGTGATAGCTACTTGAACTTGTAATGCACAATTCTTAGCACTAAAAACGTATGAACAGCACCTCAAACACATTCAAATCAGTAATTCACGGAATAGCATGGATTTGGCACGGTTCATATGAAGCAAAAGCAAGAGCACATGTGAAAAATTACTAGAACAAGCTTAGAAAGAAAATTAAACGGTGAAAACACAAGGAATTGATAGGAATTTTAGATCTAGGAATTTTTTAACATGAAAACTCAAATTCAAGATGAAGACAACTCAAGGAACATGTGAAGAACTCAAGCAAGTTCATACAACACGAAACTACACAAGAAATTGAAGAGAAAAAAAATGAAATTCAAGGTAAGGAAAATTCAAACCGGATAGGATGCTCCAATTGAAGTAGAACAAGCTCTAGATACCAAATTTGATGCAATCCTCAAGGAGAATAGCATATAAGTTGCGGATCTTCATGCTTCAATGGAGGCTTGGACAAATGAAGAAGAAGCTCAAGGCCTCAAGGAGAAAAAGAAATAGAAAACGGAAGGAGTTTAGAGATGGAAGCGCCATGGCAAGTGCCAATAAGCTAGAGGTGGAACCGCCACAATGGACAAGGAAGCCATTGATGAGATTCAAGGTTCTTCACAAGAACACAAGAGAGAATACTCTCAAAGAATAAGCACTTAGCTTAATTCAATATTCAGAAATTTTATCAAAAGTGTTTGAATTACAAAAGAAATCCTATTTATACTACTAAGGTGTGGTGCTTAGCTTGCTAAGGAAGGAACTAATGTCCACCCTTGGATTAGATTCTAATCTAATGGGTATGAAGGTAAGCTTGTGGTGGAAGCTTGATTAGCTTGGAGGACAAGGATCAATCCTCCACCCTTGGATGTAGATCCTCATCCAACGGTTATGGCATCAAGCTTGCACTCCAAGCTTCTAAGCTTAGCCCTTGGATTAGTATCCTCATCTAATGGTCATGGTACCAAGCTTGCACTCCAAGCTTCTAAGCTTAACCCTTGGATTAGAATCCTATCTAAGGGTCACTAATTATTTGTTTGTTACAAGTTTAGGCTCAAATTAAATCCTTAAAACAATTACATAATTGAAAGAAAACTACTTAGAAGCCTAAACATTAAAACATTTCGCTGAAAATTCCTGGAAGCATTCCAACGCTAACTTCAAGCTTATTTTCCAACTAGTTGCAGTTCGAACTGGGTTTTGGTGTCTTCATAGCTTTTGTAGCCCTTGAAGTCTTCTTTAATTTGACACCAAGAACTCCTCCATTGGACTTGTTTAGCTCGAGTTATGATCGAAATACTGAAACAGGTCAGATGCAAAAATCAGCAGCGAATTTTATTAGAAGCCCAAAATTGAAAAGTAAGATTGGAGAGTTTGGTTGGGCTTTTGGAGATGGTCCTCCATCAAGTTAGAAAGGAAAATCCTTGGAGAAACTAGTGGCAACCGTAGGAATCACCATAGTAGAGGTGTTGGACATAGTGGAAACTGAGGGAAAGATAGTGATGAGGAATACAGAAGTAGGAGGAATAATCAAAGGGAAAGTGGAAGTGAGAGGGGACACCCTAGAGAGACTCCTAGAGAGAGTGATTGGGGAAGTAACTATGAGGAGGATGAAGCCTTTAGAGCCTTTGAGAATGAAAGGAGAGGAAGGAGAACCCCTCACCATAGGAGACAACCTCACACACCTAGGAGACCCTTTGGAGAGGATGAACCAAGAACATGGGAGGGAAACACCAAAATAACCTTACCTAAATTCCTTGGAGATGGAGATGCCGAAACCTACTTAGATTGGGTGATGAAGGTAGACCCAGTCTACTCTTGTTATCCTAGCTTGAGTGAGGAGAAGAGGCTTAACATGGCCATTCTAGAGTTTGAAGGCTATGGATTGGTTTGGTGGAACCAAGTGCTAGTGGATGCCGAGAAGAGGAGGAGGCCACATATAACATCTTGGACCCAACTCAAGGATGCAATGAAAGGAAGGTTTGTGCCTAGTTCCTACACAAGAGATCTACATGTGAGACTTCAAAGACTAACTCAAGAAGGAAGGAATGTACAAGAATACTACAAGGACTTGGAGCTCACACTCTTGAGGGCGGATTACCAAGAGGACAAAGAGGCCACCATAGCTAGGTTCACCAATGGGTTAAATAGGGAGATCCAAGATGTCTTGGAGCTCCAAAACTATAGGACCTTGGAGGATGCCATACATAAGGCCGAGAGAATTGAAGGCCAACTCAAGAGAAAGGACACCTTCAAGAAGCCTTACACGTATGGGTTTTCAAGTTGGAAGGACAAGCAAAAGAAGGAGGGAACCTCCAAGCCTTTTTACAAGTCCAACCGAGATGAGTCTAAGGGTAAAGAAGTTGCTAAATCTATCTCTAAACCTTCTAACATTAAGTGTTTTAAGTGTTTAGGTCATGGGCACATAGCCTCCCAATGTCCCAACAAGAAGGCCATGATAATGAGAGTGGATGGAGAAGTAACAAGTGAGGAATCCACTCACTCTTCTAGTGAGGAAGAGGTAGCTAGTGCTAGTGAACATTCAAGCATGGAGCAACCGGAAGATGGAGATCTATTGATGGTTAGAAGGATGCTAGGGAGTGCTTGTGTGGACCTTGATGACACCCAAAGAGAAAACATATTCCACACAAGGTGCACCATCCAAAGCAAGGTATGTTCCCTAATCATTGATAGTGGTAGTTGCACCAATGTTGTTAGCACTAGGCTTGTTGATAAGCTTGGTCTCAAGACCACTCCACACACTAAACCTTATAAATTGCAATGGCTAAGTGAAAAAGGAGAATTATTGATTAATAAACAAGTTTTGATTGCTTTCACAATAGGCCGATATAATGATGAAGTCTTATGTGATATAGTACCTATGGAAGCATCTCATATCTTGTTAGGAAGGCCATGGCAATTTGACAAACATGCTATACATGATGGAGTGTCTAACACTTATATATTTTCTCATGGTGGTAGGAAAATTACTCTTAAGCCTTTGACACCTAGAGAAGTATGTGAGGACCAAATTAGGATGAAGGTCAAAAGAGAGGGTGAGAGGAAGGTCATGGAGGGCCAAAATCTGAAAAAATCACCCAAAACCAAGAATTTGAGTGCTCTGGCCGAGACTTCAAAGATATTTACCAAAATTGCCACTGCACAAAAACAAGTGAAACTTAGGCTAGACAAGTCCGATTTGAGTGATCTCAAAGGGGCGGGAGAGCTAAGACAAAGGGCTGCCAAGTCTAAGGAAGGGTTGCTTGTGAGTAAGAGTGAAATTAAGAGGGAGTTCTTAGCTAGGAAATCTATGTTCTTATGCATACCATCTCCTTGTTTTCTAAATTCAAATTTTGTGGGAGATCAAGTGAGCATGGATCTTTTATTGGATGAGTTTAAGGATGTGTTTCCTAGTGAGATACCCCACGGCCTACCTCCTTTGAGAGGCATTGAGCACCAAATTGATTTGATACCCGGTGCTCCTCTACCTAATAGGCCAACTTATAGGACTACTCCACAAGAAACTCATGAGATTGAGAAGCAAGTCCAAGAGTTAGTGAGCAAAGGGTGGGTGAAAGAGAGTCTATCACCATGTGCATCACCGATTATCTTAGTCCCTAAGAAGGAGGGCACATGGAGGATGTGCACCGATTGTAGGGCTATCAATAACATAACCATTAGATATAGACACCCCATTCCTCGATTGGATGACTTGCTTGATGAACTTCATGGCTCAACCATATTCACTAAAATTGATCTTAAAAGTGGTTACCACCAAATAAGAATGAAACATGGAGATGAGTGGAAAACCGCATTTAAGACCAAATTTGGTTTGTATGAATGGTTAGTCATGCCCTTTGGGCTATCAAATGCCCCAAGTACTTTCATGAGACTTATGAATCATGTGCTTAGGGAGTTCTTAGGAAAATTTGTTGTAGTGTACTTTGATGATATTCTTATCTATAACACTTCTTTCCTTGACCACTTAACACATTTGAGATTTGTTTTGGAAGTACTTAGAAAGGAGAAGCTCTATGCTAACAAGGAGAAATGCACATTTGCCATGGACCAAGTGGTGTTCCTCGGTTTTGTGGTAAGTTCCAAGGGTATGCAAGTTGATGAGAGCAAGGTGAGAGCAATCCTTGAGTGGCCGAGACCTACCAATGTGAAAGAAGTAAGGAGCTTCCATGGACTAGCAAGCTTCTATAAGAGATTTGTGAAGGACTTTAGCACCATTGCATCTCCTCTCAATGAGCTTGTGAAGAAGGAAGTACCCTTCACATGGGGGCCAAAACAAGAGGAGGCTTTTACTCTTTTGAAAGAAAAACTTACCAATGCTCCTATTTTATCTATGCCTAATTTTGAATTATCTTTTGAGCTTGAATGTGATGCTTCTAACCTTGGTGTAGGTGCTGTTTTGAAACAAGAGAATCATCCCATAGCCTACTTTAGTGAGAAGCTAAAAGGAGCACAACTCAATTACTCCACATATGATAAAGAGCTATATGTTTTGGTGAGGGCTTTACAAACATGGCAGCATTATCTCCTTCCTAAGGAGTTCATAGTCCACACCGATCATGAAGCCTTGAAGCATTTGAGATCTCAAGGCAAGCTCAACAAAAGACATGCAAGGTGGATGGAGTTTGTGGAGACATTTCCCTACATCATTAAACATAAGAAAGGAGTGACTAACATAGTGGCGGATGCCCTTAGTAGGAGGTATACACTTCTTTCTCTTCTTGAATCTAAATTGTTGGGATTTGAACACATAAAGGCCTTGTACAATGATGATGATGACTTTAGCCGTGAGTTCTTAGCATGTGACGAGGGTTCTCACAATGATTTCTATAGGCACAATGGTTACCTTTTTAAAGGAAAATGTTTGTGTGTGCCTAAGACATCATTGAGAGATCTTCAAGTATGTGAAGCTCATGAAGGAGGCATCATGGGTCATTTTGGTATTGAGAAGACCTTAGCCATATTACATGAACACTTCTTTTGGCCAAAAACGAAAGCTCAAGTAGCTAAATTTATAAGCAAATGTCTCACATGTCATAAGGCTAAGTCTAAGCTCTCTAACCATGGCCTTTATTTGTCTTTACCTCCACCTACCTCTCCTTGGTTGGATATATCCATGGACTTTGTTCTCGGATTACCCAAGACAAAGAGAGGTATGGATTCTATTTTTGTGGTGGTGTGTAGGTTCTCCAAGATGGCACACTTCATTCCATGTCACAAAAGTGATGATGCTTCACATGTTGCCAACTTGTTCTTCAAAGAAGTAGTGCGTCTACATGGTATTCCCCAAAGCATAGTGAGTGATAGGGACTCTAAGTTCCTTAGTCACTTTTGGAGATCCATATGGGGAAGGCTTGGCACCAAGCTCCTATTTTCTACTACTTGCCACCCTCAAACCGATGGCCAAACCGAGGTGGTGAATAGGACTCTTGGTCAATTGCTTAGAAGCTTTGTAAAGAGCAACTTGAGAAGTTGGGAAGATTGTTTGCCACATGTTGAATTTGCCTACAATAGAGTGATGAATTCTACTATTCTTCTTTCTCCTTTTCAAGTTGTCTATGGCTTTAATCCTTTAACCCCCCTTGATTTATGTGCTTTGCCTTTTAATGAACTTGCTAATCAAGGTGGAATTGATAGGGCCGAGAGAGTCAAATCCATGCATGCCAAGATAAGGGAGCAAATTGAACAAAGAAATGCACAAGTGGCTCAACATGCCAACAAGCACCGCAAGCATTTGGAATTGAAAGTGGGGGATAAAGTTTGGATACACCTTAGAAAGGAGAGGTTCCCTAATTTGAGAAGCTCCAAATTGCTTCCCAAAGGAGATGGACCTTTCACTATTATAGAAAAACTTGGTCCCAATGCTTTTAAGTTAGATCTTCCTAATGATTATGGTGGTAGCAACTCTTTTAATGTTTGTGATCTTACTTTGTGTGTAGGTGATAAAGATGATGATCACATCAACTTGAGGACAAGTTGCCATCAAGAAGGAGGGTTTGATGGAGGACCATCCTTGACAAGAAGAGTTACAAGAGCCATGCACAAAAGAATTCAAGAAGAAATTGAGAGTCAGCTCAAAAGTCAAAGCCAAGATTCTCAAGACTTCTCTTTAATTTGTAATAGGACTTGTAACCTTCTAGAAAGATTGTAAAGTTATAATTAGATTAGGAACATTTAATTGGGGCCTTGCTGGGTGAATAAGTGCACGGCCTTATGTTTGTAATTGAACCAAGTTTAGGGTGTTTTTTGTGAGAAAGTTGGAGGCAGACGATATCACAGACGAATGATCTCCGTCTGTAGACACGACAGACGATACCACACAGATAGACGATGACCGACAGACGATGACCGACAGACGATATCACAGACAGACGATACCGCGCCTGAGTCTTTAGTCTGATGCTTCCGTCTGTAGACACGACAGACGATACCACACGATACGACGATACCACACCGACCGACAGGACGATATCGCCAGGACGATACCGCGCTGAGTCTTCTTCGATGCTTCCGTCTGTAGACACGACAGACAATTGCCACAGACGCTACCACAGACGATACCAAAGATGCTCTTTCGTCTGATGTTTCACATGTTGAACTCTTTCGTCTGAAGCTTGTCCGTCTAGGCCTTTACATACTGAGCTCTTCCGTCTGAAGCTGGTTCTGTCTGTTCCGTCACAAGTTATCCCAACTTCCGCTAGTATAAATACATAACACTTTGAATTGTAAAGGACCTTTGGATGAAATTTTGAATGAATTGAATTTAGCAAGAGCTAATTCTTTGAGAGTGGATTTCTCTCTAAGGTTTCTTCTAGAACCTTGAATCTTATCATGGAAACTCTTCCTTGTGGCGATTCTCCCTTAGGCTTATTGCTTATGCATGGCGCCATCATCTTCTAAATCTACTCCGCTTCATTCTTTCTTCTAAGTCCTTGAGTCTTGAGTCAATTGTGAGCTTCCGCCATTAACGCATTCGTGGAGATTTCAATTGAAGACACGATCGGTCCAATTTTGAGCTTCGTCTCCAGCGAACTCGTATCAGATTCTTTGGTTTTGTCTTAGAGTCCTTTGTCTTTCTTGGCCTCTTAAGCCTAGTCTTGGTGCTGTTCTTCTTTCATGATGGTGTGATAAGACCTTGATAATTGATTAGAAGAGAGTTTACTAAGACAGCTTAGAGAAAAAGAGTGGTAAAAGGAAAGAGAGAACATTAGAGAAAAAGCCTTAATTTTGTGTGATACACGATTTGATTGACTGATACACTTAGTGAGCTTGTGAGGTTTTATTTCCCTTTGTATTTTCTGTATACTAACCTTTCTTTGCAGCTATGGCAAGTTCCCCAAGTGTGGGTAATGAGCACTCACCTAGAACCCAAGCTTTGATGGACAAAATGATGGAAAGAATGAATGAGATCCAAATAAGTTTGAGGGAGAGTGTTAAGGAGGGTGTGAGGGAGATAAAAGAGACACATGAGAAGGAGAGGAAAAACAATAAAGAGGGAGGAAGGAGAGATAGAAGAGGGAATGATGAGGATAGTGGAAGATAAAGTGAGAGAAGAAGTAGTAGGAGAGGTGAGCACATGAGTTCCATTGGTAGTGATGGTAGGATCTTCTTTGGGCATGGGGCACATGGAAAGAACCCTTTTGTGAATAATAGAAGGGGTGGGAGAGGTGCTGCACATGCTAGAGGGAGAGGGACCCGAGGCTATGTTAGACAAAATTGGGAGGATGAGGACCGATTTGATGAGAGAAACCTAAAGTTCTTCATACCCAAATTCAATGGAAGTGGTGGTGCAGATGTGTACTTGGAATGAGCTATGAAAGTGGACCAAATACTTAGTAGCTACCCTATGCTTAGTGAGGAGAGGAAGCTGCATTTGGTCACCCTTGAGTTTGAAGAATATGCACTAGTTTGGTGGCATCAACAAGAAAGAGGTAATGGGTACTTGAGACCTAGGATCACTACTTGGGAAGAGTTGAAGCAAGCCCTCAAAGAGAGGTTTGTGCCGCCAACATACATGAGGGATTTGCGTCACAAACTACAAAGACTTGTGCAAGGTAGTAGGAGTGTGCAAGACTACTACAAAGACTTGGAAGTTACCATGCTTAGAGCCCAAGTTGAGGAAAGCCTAGAAGCTACTATGGCACGGTTTGTGCATGGACTCAATAGGGAAGTGCAAGATGTCCTTGAATTGCAAAGATACTCCAACCTTGAGGAAGCCATCCACTTGGCCGAGAGGGTAGAGTCATAATTGAGAAGGAAAGCTAGCTTCAAAAGGGTCTCCAATACTACTACATCAACTTGGAAAGGTATGAGCAACAAAGACCATTCACCTAGGCCTCCAATGAAGAGTAACCGAGAACTCACCAAAGGTAAAGAGGTAGTTCCTTCATCCCAACCCTTTAAATCAAGTAACATCAAATGCTTTAAGTGTTTAGGAAGGGGCCACATTGCATCTCAATGTCCAAACAAGATAGCAATGGTGATGAGGCAAGATGGAGGGATCACTAGTGAAGAATCAAGTGGATCTTCAAGTGAAAAGGAAGATCAAGGTGAAGCTCACTCCACCTTTAGTGAAGAAGCCGAGGATAGGGATTTGTTAATGGTAAGAAGGTTATTAAAATTGAACCATGATTTGGATGAGACTCAAAGGGAGAATATCTTCCATACAAGGTGTAAGGTAAAGGACAATGTTTGCTCCCTTATCATAGATGGTGGTTCATGTACAAATGTAGTTAGTGAAAGACTTGTAAATAAACTTAACTTGCCAACTTTAATTCATGCTAAACCATACAAGTTGCAATGGTTAAGTGAAAATGGGGAAGTAAAGGTAGATAGGCAATGTATGATCACTTTTTCTATTGGTAAGTATTGTGATAATATTCTATGTGATGTTGTGCCCATGGAAGCTACACATATGCTTTTAGGTAGGCCATGGCAATATGATAGGAATGTTATACATGATGGACTTGCTAACACCTATTTGTTTACATTTTAAGGTAGAAAAGTGCTCTTAAAGCCTTTAGCCCCAAAGGATGTATGTGAGGACCAAATCAAAATGAAGATCAAGAGGTCCCAAGAAGTAAAGGTGGGCATGGCCGAGAACTCCAAGCACACCAAGGTATTGGTCGAGAGCCATACAAAGAAGAAACATGTAGAGAGTAGTGTAAATAGTTCTAAGTGTAAAGTAGATAGCAAAAACAATTGTAAAGGGACTTTGCTTATTACTTGTAAGGACATTAAAAGGGAGTACCTTGCTAGAAGGTCTATGTTTGTATGCTTACCGAATCCGATGATATTAAATGCATGTATGAACGAATCCAAGGAAATAGAAGAAGTACTTGAAAAGTACAGAGATGTTTTCCCTTTGGAGCTACCTCATGGGTTGCCTTCTATAAGAGGAATAGAACATCAAATCGATTTCATTCCGGGTTCGCAATTTCTAAACAAGCCATCCTATAGGAGCTCACCACAAGAAGCACACGAAATTGAAAGGCATGTTCAAGATCTCTTGAAGAAGGGATGGGTCAAAGAAAGCCTCTCACCTTGTGCATCTCCAATCATCTTGGTTCCTAAGAAGGAGGGTACATGGTGCATGTGCACGAATTGTCGAGCGGTAAATAATATTACTATTAGGTATAGGCATCCTATCCCTAGGTTAGATGATCTATTAGATGAATTACATGGATCCATCATATTTTCTAAAATAGATCTTAAGAGTGGTTACCACCATATTCGAATGAAGGAAGGGGATGAGTGGAAAACCGCCTTTAAGACTAAATTTGGACTCTATGAGTGGCTAGTAATGCCTTTTGGATTATCTAATGCTCCAAGCACATTCATCAGACTCATGAATCATGTCTTGAGGGAATTTTTAGGAAAATTTGTAGTAATTTACTTTGATGATATCCTAGTATATAGCAAGTCTTCTCAAGAACATGTAATCTATTTGAGACTTGTCTTAGAAGTACTTAGGAAAGAAAAGTTATATGCAAATAAAGAGAAGTGTATACTTGGAATCGAGAAGGTGATCTTCCTTGGCTTTGTGGTAAGTGCAAAGGGTGTGGAGGTTGATGAGGCCAAGATTCAAGCAATCAAGGAGTGGCCAACCCCAACATGTGTGAAAGAGGTAAGAAGCTTTCATGGTCTAGCTAGTTTCTATAGAAGGTTAGTTAAAGATTTTAGTACTATAGCTAGCCCATTGAATGAACTTGTAAAGAAGGATACTATGTTTACATGGGGTCCCTCTCAAGAGGAGGCCTTCAAGGTGCTCAAACACAAACTCACACACTCACCTATACTTGCTTTACTGAAATTTACTCTTTCATTTGAACTTGAATGTGATTCATCCAACGTAGGCATAGGCGCGGTCTTAATGCAAGGGAAACACTCTATAGCTTACTTTAGTGAGAAGTTAAAGGGGGGGCACCTAAACTACTCAACCTATGATAAAGAGTTGTATGCTTTAGTTAGGGCTTTTCAAGTGTGGCAACATTACTTACTACCTAAAGAGTTTGTAGTTCACACCGACCATGAGGCCTTAAAATATTTGAGAGGGCAAGGAAAATTAAATAAGAGACATGCTAAGTGGGTAGAATACATAGAACAATTCCCTTACATAGTTAAGTGTTGGAACTAAAGCTTGATGAGGCTTTGAAAAAGTCTCTCTTGGAGTTTTTGATTTTGATGTAATTTTGGTTTTCTTAGATGAATGTATCTAGGAATTTTTCATATGTATTGATTGTTTTAGATTAGGAAGTATGTGTTGATCTTTGGATGAATGCCTAGAGAAGATTGACAAATTAGTGTGATTACTCATGAGCTGAGTGGATTGAATCCCCTCTTGAAAATGTTTTTGAAAAACTGTTATTTAACTGAAGTAATAGATTACCAACAGTAGGTAATAGATTACCAATAGTGAGGTAATAGATTACCAACAGTAGGTAATAGATTACCAACAGTAACAGAGGGAAACAAAATGCAGAAAACCACTTGCCACTGGAGTAATTGATTACCAACAAAAGGTAATCGATTACCATGCATAGAAATCACCCAGAATTGCATTCTTCTCTGGTGTAATCGATTACCAGAGGAAGGTAATCGATTACCACGAACAAGTAATCGATTACCATGGATCAGTAATCGATTACCACGTGAAAAATCACCCAGAAACTTAATTCTTCTCTGGAGTAATCGATTACTCACTTGCTGTAATCGATTACCATATCAGTAAATTGCTAAAGTTGCCTAAAATGAGTTTTCTAACATCCCACTTGATTCCCCACTTGTTCTAATCATTTTTAAACTCCAGAAAGTCAATTTTTGAGGCTCCAACGTTCTGAAATTAAATGCTCCAACGTTTAGAAGATTTGAGGCTCCAATTGTTTGAAATTTGAGGTTTCAAATGTCAACAATTGAGGCTCCATCTGCATCTATAAATGGAGGCCATTTTGAGAAACAAAGATATAGTTTTTGGTACAGATTTGAAAACACTCTTGAAAGACTTGAAATCCATTTTCAGAAAAGCCTATACACTTTCAAATCCTCTCTAAGAGAGTTTATCATTTTCTTCAAGAGAAATCACTAAGAACTTCAAAGAGCTCTTGAAAGAGTTTTGAGAAAAGGCAACTATATTCATTTTACTGATTGGGTGGTATTCAAAGTTTTATTAAATTGTGATCAGAATCTACACTCCAGGTGTTTTCTAAACTGATCTTTTGTTTATCTATTTGATTGTTGAGTTATTACTCTAGGAGAAAGGTTTCTCTGGATAGAGTAAGAGTATTTGAGAAGTGTTTTCTCAAAGGTTTGATCTTGGGTGTTCCAAGATCAGTGAAGAACAGTTCTATGTGTGAAAGAACTGGTTTGGGTGTTTTGATTTCGTTTTTGTGTTGCTTGTTGCAGTGTGAATGTAAAAGAACACAAAAGGGATCATTTGATAGTGAAAAACCAATTGCAACAGTTGTTGGATTGGGACTGGATGTAGGCAGTTGGCTGAACCAGTATAAATCACTGTACACTCTTCTTCTTTCTTACACTCATTACCATTTACCTTACACTGCTATTATCATTGTTAAATACTACAAGTTGTTTGGTAACTGAATTGGTAATTAACTCAGTAATTAACTTGGTAATCAACTTAAACTGGAAAGGGTAGATACAAACATATTATATAAACTGAAAATTGATTACAAACTTGTTATTGATAATTCCTTTGATATTTCTGCTGCATAAAATTGAATATACTCTGTTTAAATCAAAAGGAATTAGTAACTCACGAAAAATAGGCTAAAGTGAACTAGAATCTATTCACCCCCCCTCTAGATTCACCCAAAGGGACCATCAATTGGTATCAGAGCTACTTCTAGTAAGTTGCTCTAGAATTTAATCCATAATGGCCAGTAATCAATTACCATTTGCTGAAGGTGCTTCTATTAACAGACCTCCTCTGTTTTGTGGAGATAACTATCCATTTTGGAAAGTAAGAATGAAAATCTTTATGGAGTCTGTACATAGAAATATTTGGCAAGCTGTTGTAACTGATTTCAAAATTCCCACGCACATAGTTGATGGAAAAGAGATTGAAAAACCATTTGATAAATGGGAACAAGAAGAAATTAAGAGAGCTGAAAATGATTCTAAAGCTTTAAACATTATACATTCTGCTCTTAACTCTGATGAATTTTTTAGAATTTCTGCTTGTACAACAGCAAAAGAAGCTTGGGAGCTTATCATGGTAACTCATGAAGGTACAACGGAAGTATGAAGGGCAAGGAAGAATACCTTGATCCAAGAGTATGAAACCTTCAGAATGTTGCAAGGAGAATCCATAATGGAGATGCAAAAACGGTTCATACACATCATCAATCATCTCAAAGGACTTGGCAAAAGCTTCGTAGAAGAAGAAGTGAATGTCAAGATTCTAAAGTCTCTAAATAGAAAATGGCAATCCACTGTGACAGCCATAACTGAGTCAAAGAATCTTGTTGCAATGACAAGTGCAGAGCTATTTGGCAAACTAAGAGAATATGAGATGGATATGTCTCGTATTGCAGATGAAGAACATAAGGACAAGAAAGCCAAAGGCATAGAACTCAAGATGGAGGACACAGCTAGTGATAGTGATACATCAAGCTGTGGAAGTGAATCTGAACAAGAAAACATGAATCTCATGGTAAGAAAATTCAAAAGATTCATGAAGAAGAACAATAATAAAAAGAGATTCAACCCCAGAAAAGGCTTCAAGAAGTTTGAGGGTTCATCTTCAAAGGTCACATGCTATGAGTGTTGAAAGACGGGACATTACAAATCGGAATGCCCCAACATCAAGAAAAGCAACAGCAGTGAACCAAGAAGAATAGAACATGAGGAAAGGCAAAAGAAGGATAAATTTAGAAAGAAGAAGGCCTACATTGCTTGGGAAGACAATGATTCCTCATCCTCTAGTGAGAGTGAGAATGAAGAAGCAAACTTGTGTCTTATGGCGAATCCAACTTCAGATGATGATGAGGTAAGTGATTCCAATTCATCTATTCAAGATTATGATAAGCTGTATGATGCATTTTGTGATCTTGTTAAGGAAGCTGAAAAATTAGATAAGTTGAACAGAGTTTTGAAAAACAAAAATGCTGATTTAGAAAATGAAATTTCCGTTTTAAAAACTGATGTTCGAACTTTGAGAAAAGAAAATGATGACTTGAAACTACCCTGTTCAAAGTGTGAGTCTTATGATGCCTCTTTGAAAAACAATAATAAGAAGTTCTCTGCATTTAAACAAACCAACAATAACAGAAACTTTCCATGCAGTTATTGTATGAAATCTGGACACACATCTTATAATTGCATGATTAGAAAGAAAGGAATTTATAATGGCTTGTTTAAATGGATTAAGAAAGATAATCACTACACTAACATTCATGGACCCAAAAAGATTTGGGTACCAAAATCAAAGTGATATCTTTTTCTGTGTAGGTGTGCTTGAGAGCCAAGAACTCAACTTGGTACTTAGATAGTGGTCGCTCAAGACATATGATTGGTGACAAGAGCAATTTTATCTCTTTCAAATCAAAAGAATCTGGATCGGTAGTATATGGAGATAATAACAAAGGGAAAATTCTGGGTATTGGTCTTGTTGGAGACAAATCCAATCTGTCATTGAAGATGTATGCTTGTGGAAGGATTGAGATACAATCTTAAAGTATTAGTCAACTCTGTGACAAAGGTTATCATGTGTCATTTGATCAAGGAAGCTGCAAGATTAGTAGCAGTAAATCAAATGAGGAACTAACGGTTGGTAAGAGACATGGTAACATCTACATCCTTGAACTTAACCATTCATCATCATATCATGCATGCCTAACATCAAATGATGATATATCTTGGCTTTGGCATAGACGATAAAGACACATTGATGTTCATCAACTTAATAAACTGTCATCTAAAAACTTAGTGGAAGGGTTACCTAACTTAAAATTCAATAGAGAAGGTCTATGTGATGCATGTCAAAAGGGCAAGCAGTCTAGAAACTCTTTTAAATCTAAAAATATTGTTTCAACTTCTAGACCACTTGAGCTATTGCACATGGATTTGTTTGGACCCTCTAGAACTGCTAGTTTAGGTGGAAACCTATATGGACTAGTTTTAGTAGATGACTACTCTAGATTTACTTGGGTTGCATTTATACCAAGTAAAGACAATGCCTTCAAAGTTTTCAAAGTTATTGCCAAAAGAATACAAAACGAAAAAGATTTGAAAATCAAGTCCATTAGGAGTGATCATGGAGGTGAATTTGAAAATGAATATTTTGAAAAATTCTGTGAAAAATATGGAATTAATCACAACTTTTCTGCTCCAATAACTCCACAACAAAATGGAGTTGTTGAAAGGAAAAATAGATCATTAGTAGAACTAGCTAGAACTATGTTAAATGAAAATGATTTGCCTAAATATTTTTGGCCAGCAGTTTCACGCTTGCTATGTTCTAAATAGAATTGTGATTCGTCCTATTTTAAAGAAAACCCCCTATGAACTCTATAAGGATAAGAAGCCAAATATATCTCATTTTAAGGTATTTGGCTGCAAATGTTTTGTTTTGAATAATGGCAAAGAACCTCTTGGTAAGTTTGATGCCAAGGCGGATGAGGCTGTTTTTATTGGGTATTCATCAACTAGTAAAGCATATAGAGTCTACAATAAAAGAAGAATGTGCATTGAGGAATCTGTGCATGTAAAGTTTGATGAATCTAACAATCCCCAAAAGGGAAGTGCTGTTGTTGATAATGACGAAGAAACAGGTGAAGACAGCAGTAGCAAATCTCAAGAACAGCAAAATCCACCAACCATTTCTCACAACAGCCAAAAGAATGGAGGAAACCAAGAGATCTTTCTCTTGACAACATCATTGGTGACATCCATAAGGGAGTATCTACTAGATCTTCCTATAATATGTTCTGTGATGATTATGCATTTGTATCTCAATTTGAACCCTCTTGTATTGATGATGCTATTAATGATGAATTTTGGATAAATGCTATGCATGAGGAGTTAAATCAATTTAAAAGGAATGACGTATGGGAATTAGTTCCTTTTAATAGAGATATGAATGTAATTGGAACAAAATGGGTGTTTAAAAATAAGCTAGATGAAAATGGTAAAGTGGTTAGGAATAAAGCAAGATTAGTAGCAAAGGGCTATAACCAACAAGAAGGAATAGATTTTGATGAAACTTATGCCCCTGTTGCTAGATTAGAAGCTGTGAGAGTTTTACTTGCTTTTGCCTGCATTCATGATTTTAAACTATATCAAATGGATGTGAAAAGTGCATTTCTGAATGGCTATATCAATGAGGAAGTTTTTGTTTCACAACCTCCTGGATTTACTGACTTTAGTTACCCTAAGCATGTATATAAACTTAAAAAGGCCCTCTATGGTCTTAAGCAAGCCCCTAGACAATGGTATGAAAGATTAAGTACATTTCTTTTGTCAAAAGGGTATCACAGAGGAAATGTGGATAAAACTCTCTTTATTAGAAAGAAGTCTAACTGCATTTTATTGGTTCAAGTATATGTTGATGATATCATTTTTGGATCAACCAATCAATCTCTGTGTAAAGAATTTGTCGATAGCATGCAGGGTGAGTTTGACATGTTTATGATGGGAGAACTCAAATTCTTCCTAGGACTGCAAGTCAAACAACTAAAGGAAGGAATCTTCATTCATCAAGCAAAGTACACTAAGGAATTACTGAAGAAATTTGACATGGAGAGTTGTAAAATCTCTAATATCCCTATGTCAACTAATCTCTATTTAGATAATGATGCTGCAGGACTAGGAGTAGACCAAACCAAATATAGAGGGATTAAAGGATCACTTTTATATCTTACAGCAAGTAGACCTGACATAATGTTTAGTGTATGTGTTTGTGCAAGATTTCAATCTGCACCTAAACAATCACATATGAATGTTGTTAAGAGAATTCTGAAATATCTCAAAGGAACTACAAACTGTGGTTTGTGGTATCCTAAAGGAACATCCCCTAATCTGGTTGGGTTTAGTGATGCAGATTTTGCTGGGTGCAAAACTGATATGAAAAGCACAAGTGGAGTATGTCACTTGTTTGGAGAATGCTTAGTCTCTTGGTATAGCAAGAAATAAGCATGTGTTGCTTTGTCAACAGCAGAAGCAGAATATATTGCAGCTGGTAGCTGCTGTGCTCAAACCATTTGGTTGAAGCAACAACTTGAGGATTTTGGACTAAAGCTTGATCACATTCCAATTAAGTGTGACAACACAAGTGCCATTAGTATCACGAAGAACCCGGTTTTACACTCCAGAACAAAGCACATTGAGGTGCGACATCATTTCATAAGAGATCACGTTGAGAAAGGTGATTGTGACGTAGAGTTTATTGACACGGAGAATCAACTCGCGGATATCTTTACAAAACCTCTGCCAAAGGAGAGATTCTTCAAACTTAGAACCAATCTTGGTATACTAAGTGAGGAACATCTCTCTTAAAACTCCCTAAATATGGTAAGATTAATCATTCATAATGCTTTAACATGGTATGAATTCATTGCATACAATAGGCATGACCAATACAATTGCAGAAAAATGAAAAATTAAGTGTTTTTAGGATTACTTTTCGAGTAATCGATTACCACACACTGGTAATCGATTACCAAGAGCTCAAATTGATTATCCAGAGAAATGCTCTCTGGAGTAATCGATTACCTTCCAATGGTAATCGATTACCATGCCTCTGTTTCATTAAATTTTTGAGATTGCTCTCTGGAGTAATCGATTACCACTATATGGTAATCGATTACCACGAGCCTGTGCACAACTCCATCTTTGATTACTCTCTGGAGTAATCGATTACCACTCCTTGGTAATCGATTACCCCTGCATCAGAGAACATACTTCAAGTGCTAATGGGCTTCGTTCTGGAAATCCATTTTAAGGTTCAACGAATCTAGACCAAAATTGAGAGTTCTATTAAGTGATTCCAGATCTTAGGGTTCATTCTCAAACACTCAAACCCTAGAAACCCTCATTCTCTCTCTAGAAACTCCCATTCTCTCTCTAAGAAAAACCCCTTTCTTCTTCATCTTCTTCAAACACTTCATCTTCTTCATCCATGGAAGGTCAAGGCAGTGGAAAAAGAACCAAACATATGGGTCATAAACCCACGTCATCCCGTTCAAAGAAGGGAGAATCATCTTCCAAAAGGAAGAACCCCTCAACTCCTGAAGAAACCATGGAGCAACACATTCACCCATGGTTCACTTCAAAGGATCAAGAAACACGCTTCTATGGCAAGTATGCAAGCAAGGAGCTTGTTCCGGCAAAAATTTTGGATCCCATTTGGCTAGATACTCAAGGGTTTACATTCCAATCCTTTCTCCGGGAGCAGAATCTTGAAAAATTTGTTAGTCTGAAGGGTCACATATACCCTGATCTAGTAAGGGTATTCTACTCTAATCTTCAACCAGACGACGACACCAGGATGCTCATATCTGAGGTAAAAGGCAAACCCATTATCCTAACTCGTGATATATTCTTTCAATTAGCTGGTTTCAGACAGGAGGGTATTAGACCCACATTTGAATTATTGAAAGAACAAGGAATCTATCTTCACAAAGATTCAGTCTACATGAGTTTGCTGAGAAATCCCCAAATTTGGGAAGCAGAAAAGAATGCTAAAAAAGAGCATGGAAAGAAATTCACATACAACATTGGTGGGGTTAACACTGATGATAGACTTCTTCATTACACCATATGTTGGATATTGGCTGCTAGAGGAGCAAATCATGCTCAACTAACTGAGGAAGATATGGTGATAATTTCTGCTCTGAAAAATAGGATTCAGATTGATTGGGCATATGTTGTAATGGACAACATGCTCAAAGCAAAGAAGTTCTTGGAAAATAAGTGCCCATATTCCCTGTTCATATCTCGTTTACTTGAGCATTTTCAAGTAGATGTAACGAATGAAAACAGAGAGCGTATCAAGGACATCCACATAATAGGCGATAGAGCTTTGAAGATGATGCGCCTGATAAAAACTGATGTTGGATGGATACCAAGGGAGGAAGCACAACCAGAGCAACAACAACAAGAAGGAGCTGCATCTCAACCACATCCTGATGATGATGATGATTCAGCTGCGGGGGAATACATCCCCAAGTCACGCTTCGAGTCCATTGTCAATGATAGATTGGACGAGATTGAGAAACGCATAGAAGAAGTAGATGAAGCGAACGAAGAGCGCTTCCAAGAGCTCAAGGAAATGATGGAGTCTCTTCATGCTCGTTTTGATACTATGTAGTATTCCCTTTTTGCTTGTTGATATACCAAATAGGGGGAGAATTTATAGGTTATCTTAGACAGGGGGAGCATTGAATAGGTAGCTGAATTAGGATGATGAATTCTTCTGATGTTTAGTTCTGTTTTATTTTGCTCTGTTTTTGACTATGTTATTTGTTATGAACAATTTGAATTTTGGTTATTATAAATCTGCAATATTTCCAATTACCTTGGTCATTTATCCATGAATTGAATTGAATCATGACATCTATATCTTATGAATGAATGATTGAATATGATAATTGCTCTGATACATAATACCATGAATGGTGAAACTGCAATATACTGTGTATTTGGTTATTTCTATCAATTGCAGGAACTTTAGAAGACCAACACATATTCTAAAAACTCCTAAGAAAACCCTTGTTGATATTTGGTACATCAAAACCAAAAAGGGGGAGATTGTTGGAACTAAAGCTTGATGAGGCTTTGAAAAAGTCTCTCTTGGAGTTTTTGATTTTGATGTAATTTTGGTTTTCTTAGATAAATGTATCTAGGAATTTTTCATATGTATTGATTGTTTTAGATTAGGAAGTATGTGTTGATCTTTGGATGAATGCCTAGAGAAGATTGACAAATTAGTGTGATTACTCATGAGCTGAGTGGATTGAATCCCCTCTTGAAAATGTTTTTGAAAAACTGTTATTTAACTGAAGTAATAGATTACCAACAGTAGGTAATAGATTACCAATAGTGAGGTAATAGATTACCAACAGTAGGTAATAGATTACCAACAGTAACAGAGGGAAACAAAATGCAGAAAACCACTTGCCACTGGAGTAATTGATTACCAACAAAAGATAATCGATTACCATGCATAGAAATCACCCAGAATTGCATTCTTCTCTGGTGTAATCGATTACTAGAGGAAGGTAATCGATTACCACGAACAAGTAATCGATTACCATGGATCAGTAATCGATTACCACGTGAAAAATCACCCAGAAACTTAATTCTTCTCTGGAGTAATCGATTACTCGTTGTAATCGATTACCATATCAGTAAATTGCTAAAGTTGCCTAAAATGAGTTTTCTAACATCCCACTTGATTCCCCACTTGTTCTAATCATTTTTAAACTCCAGAAAGTCAATTTTTGAGGCTCCAACGTTCTGAAATTAAATGCTCCAACGTTTAGAAGATTTGAGGCTCCAATTGTTTGAAATTTGAGGTTTCAAATGTCAACAATTGAGGCTCCATCTGCATCTATAAATAGAGGCCATTTTGAGAAACAAAGATATAGTTTTTGGTACAGATTTGAAAACACTCTTGAAAGACTTGAAATCCATTTTCAGAAAAGCCTATACACTTTCAAATCCTCTCTAAGAGAGTTTATCATTTTCTTCAAGAGAAATCACTAAGAACTTCAAAGAGCTCTTGAAAGAGTTTTGAGAAAAGGCAACTATATTCATTTTACTGATTGGGTGGTATTCAAAGTTCTATTAAATTGTGATCAGAATCTACACTCCAGGTGTTTTCTAAACTGATCTTTTGTTTATCTATTTGATTGTTGAGTTATTACTCTAGGAGAAAGGTTTCTCTGGATAGAGTAAGAGTATTTGAGAAGTGTTTTCTCAAAGGTTTGATCTTGGGTGTTCCAAGATCAGTGAAGAACAGTTCTTTGTGTTAAAGAACTGGTTTGGGTGTTTTGATTTCGTTTTTGTGTTGCTTGTTGCAGTGTGAATGTAAAATAACACAAAAGGGATCATTTGATAGTGAAAAACCAATTGCAACAGTTGTTGGATTAGGACTGGATGTAGGCAGTTGGCTGAACCAGTATAAATCACTGTGCACTCTTCTTCTTTCTTACACTCATTACCATTTACCTTACACTGCTATTATCATTGTTAAATACTACAAGTTGTTTGGTAACTGAATTGGTAATTAACTCAGTAATTAACTTGGTAATCAACTTAAACTGGAAAGGGTAGATACAAACATATTATATAAACTGAAAATTGATTACAAACTTGTTATTGATAATTCCTTTGATATTTCTACTGCATAAAATTGAATATACTCTGTTTAAATCAAAAGGAATTAGTAACTCACGAAAAATAGGCTAAAGTGAACTAGAATCTATTCACCCCCCCTCTAGATTCACCCAAAGGGACCATCATTAAGTATAAGCAAGGGTCTAGTAACATAGTTGTCAACACGCTAAGTAGAAGGCACACCTTGATTAACATGCTTGAGTGTAAGATGTATGTTTTTGATCATATTAAATCTATGTATACCCATGATGAAGACTTCGGTCTTATTTGGGAATCAAGTACCAAAGGTGCATTCAAGGACTACTTTAGGCACGAAGGGTATCTTTTCAAGGGCCAAGCATTGTGTGTGCCTAAGTCTTCCTTGAGGGACTTATTGGTGATTGAGACCCATGAAAGAGGTTTGATGGGTCATTTTGGTAGGGATAAGACCTTGGCTATGTTGCAAGAGAACTTCTATTGACCTCACATGAGGGTCCAAGTAGTAAAACACATTTCTAGGTGCATCACTTGTAACAAAGCCAAGTCTAAGGTCTCCCCTAATGGCTTATACCAACCCCTTCCGCTCGCTACCACTCCTTGGATGGACATCTCCATGGATTTTATCCTTGGTCTCCCTAAGTCCAAAAGAGGAATGGATAGTATCTTTGTAGTTCTATGCCGGTCTTCAAATATTGCAAGGCTATTTTTCAAAGAAGTAGTGAGGCTTTATGGAGTACCCAGGACAATTGTGAGTGACCGAGACTCAAAATTTCTTGGGCACTTTTGGAGAACCCTTTGGAGTTGTCTTGGAACCAAGCTTCTCTTCTCTACAACTTGCCACCCCCAAACGGATGGACAAACCGAAGTTGTCAATAGAACCTTGGGTTAACTATTGAGGACTTTTGTTGGTGAGACATTAAGAGTTGGGAAGATTGGCTACCTCATATTGAGTTTGCCTATAATAGGGTTGAACATTCCACTACTAAGTTTTCTCCTTTTCAAGTTGTTTATGGATTTAACCCACTCACCCCACTTGATCTAGTGGCTTTTCCTATTGAGTTTTCTTGTAATAGAAGTGGTCAAGAGAGGGCTAGAAAGATCGAAGAGTTACACGCTCAAGTGAAGGAGAAGATAGAAAAGAAGAATGAGCAAATAGCGAAAGCCTACAACAAGCACCATAGAGCTATCGAGTTCAAAGTAGGGAACATGGTTTGGGTGCACCTAAGAAAGGAGCGGTTCCTTACCTTGAGGAGTTTCAAGCTTCTTCCAAGAGGAGATGGACCCTTCAAGATCTTGGAGAAGTTGGGCCCAAACGCCTACAAGCTAAACCTTCCAAGTAAGTATGGTGGTAGTAACTCTTTCAATATAACTGATCTTTCTTTGTGTGATGTAGGTACTAATGATGACCTCAACTTGAGGACAAGTTCAAGCAAAGAAGGAGGGTTTGATGTAGGAACATCTAGAAGAGTTACTAGAAGCATGCAAAGGAGGTTAGAGGAGGAGGTGGGAAGACTCCAAGACCATGAAGCTAGTATAGGACTTATCACTTATAACCTACTTGTAAATGCTTTTAAACATGATTAAGTCCTATGTTGTAATAGCTCTAGGGTAAGACTTGGGCCAAGCCTATGGGTTCTTAGGGCCAAGCCCACGGTTTCCATAAACACCTACACATGCCATGCTTTCCTAGTCAAGGCCACACAAGGTTTTCAAAAAGCGGCTAAAATCATTTTCGGTTCAAAAACTTGTGTGAAACCTTGAGACACTTGCTAATTAGGAAGGAGTTCCTTGATTAAGCATTGGATCCATGCCAACACTTAATCAAGGATCTCCACCCTTGATTAGGAAGTGATTAGGATTGATGACATGGCTAATCATATGGGCCACAAGGGGAGACAAACCCATATGCACCCATGTGAAGGTCATGTGAAGCCATGTGCTTCCTTAACTACCAAGTAACCCACATGGTTACTTGGCTTGCAAGGAAGCCCACGGATTGGTGCAGCCTTAACCTTGGTTAGTGGCTCCTAAACCATGGTTAGTCTTACTTGGAGGCCAAGCTTGGTTCCCTATAAATGCCATGGCTGAACCCAATTGTAGAGATCTTTGGCAAATTGATGAATGAATGAAGCTTTGAGCTTTTAGAGAGTTTGATCTCCTGTTCCCTTAGGGAATTCTCTTTGAATCTTATCAATGAATCTCTATACCCATTGTGGCGGTTCCTCCTAGGCTTATAGGTGTCACCACCTTGGCGCCATCACCATCCTTTTCTTCTCCACATCTTTCCTTTCATTTCTTCACCCTTAAACACCATAATCCTTATGGGCTGAAACCATCTCTTGGTGCAACCGTGAGGTGTGTGTTGAAGACTAGATCGGGGCAACCTTGGGAGCTTCATTGGAGCACCTTCCATGGAGCACCTACATCATAGAGGGCAAACGTGTTGTGCAAGTTAAGTTAAATCGTGCGAGATGTTATGAGAAGAGCGCGAGATGAGGTTCTAGAGAGGTAGCTTGCTCTTGAAGAAATGGTAACTTGTGCGAGGTGTGGCAAAATTAGTGTGAGATGAGGTTCCAGAGAGCTTTGGTTCTATACTAGAGCTCCAATTCGCGTGAGTTGAGTTCCAACTCGTGGTAGATGCCTTCCTGAGTACGTTTTCTCCTGTTTTTGGCTATTTTTCACCCTGAAATACTTAAACAAACCATCAACAAGCACTAACACGAATTATTATAAGATGCTTAAGAGTGTTAAAAGGACAATTTATAGGATAAAGAAAGCATAAAAATAGCTCACTTTCGTGAGTTATCAGTTGGTCGATATGCCTGAAGAGGTTGGTCGCCTGAGGGATCAGGCGGTAATGCTGGAAGAGGATAAGTGCAAACAGGTGGAGCATGAAGAGACTCTAAAGATGGATTCCTTGAGAAGTACACCAATGGGCTTGATATGTCCTTAAACTAAGTACTTTTCACAAAGATATCGACCTATACCTCATTGGATGCTTCAAGGAAATAGTGCTTGGAGCTTTTATGGATCCTCCTAATGACCCTACTAAGTGACCAATCTCATTTTATCAGTAATTTTCTTGTAGTTTGGACATATGGCTTCGATTTTTTATCATTGTTCTTTTTTATTTGATTATGTTGTCTACTTTTATTAGTTCCTCATTATGGTTTTGTGTATTTCTGACTTTGACTATTTGGTATCATGACACGTGTTTAACTTCTACTCACTATTGTCTAGTTGTAATATGTTATTATTGCTTTGATTGGTATCGTGACATAACTCAGTCAGTTGTGCATGCATGATAAGTGATAGATTATACATGTTTTCCTAGGTATTTTGAGTCCATTTTCATCCATTTTTACTAGGTTTAGTTATAGTTTAGACAAGAAAACAGTAAAAATATCATGTTTGTTTAATATTAGTCCTTGATTTAGTGTTTCATTAGTTTTATAGGTTTTTCTTGTGTTTTTAAGTCATTTTAATCTCTTTCTTGTTGTTTTCTAGGTTCATTCTTGGAATGAAGAAGAGATAGGAGCAAGGAGTGGATTGAAGACACAAATTGAAGCTTGGAATGACAACCCATAGACCTAAGATAAAGACTAAGAGTGCAAGCTATCAAGAATACAAGAAATGGAAGCTCAAGTCAAGGAAACAGGACCAGCATTTGCGCCAGGGTGCAACACAGGGCCAAGCCAAGGCCCAAATCTTCATTCCTTGCTGTCAGGATGCGCCAGGGCGCAAACCAAGGCCAAGCCAGGCGCAAATCTTCACCCCTTTGCTGTCAGGATGCGCCAGGGCGCAAATCTGGGCCAAGGGAGGCGCAAATCTTCACCCCTTTGCTGTCAGGATGCGCCAGGGCGCAAATCTGGGCCAAGGGAGGCGCAAATCTTCACCCCTTTGCTGTCAGGATGCGCCAGGGCGCAAATCTGGGCCAAGGGAGGCGCAAAGACGCACCTAGGCGCAAGCCAGGGCGCACTGCAACCCACTCTTGCTGGAAATTTGCGCCAGGGCGCGAAGCTACTTGTATGGAGGCGCATTTCCACTTCTTTCACTAGAGTTTTGCGCCAAGGCGCAAAACAACTAAATGGGAGGCGCAAATCTTCAGTTATAAAAGGGCTTTTGGGTGCGAAATCAATTAGAGATCGATAATTCAGTTTTTTTTAGTTCCTTCCTCTGCACGCTTCTTGCGATCTCTCTCTTCTCCACCTTCGTTCTCCATCCTCCACCATCAAACCTAGAGATTTCTGAGCTTGTGAGCTTGTGGAAGCAAGAATCAAGCAATTATGGAGTCTCTCTTGTGTTTGATTTCTTTTTCTCTTCTTTCTTTTCTCATTTCCATGCTAGGCTAGATCTTCAGGTTAGGGATGGGGATTTTGATTCCAGAACTCTTGTAACGGATTTCTATGTTAATTCAAGTGTAATTTCAGTTAATTGATTGATCTCTTCCTGCTTATTGCTAACTCTTGAGGTTTAATTCATGAAGTTCAAGTAGTGATAGGGATATTAATGTTTGGACTGAATTGAACTGTTCCTTGAGTGTTTGTATCTCGTTTCAATTATGCAATTGGAAGATTGATAGTTGAATTAGGAGAGGAAGTGTATCACTATAGTTATTCATGAGTCTAGGGATAGAACTTGCATGCTATGAGATATTGTGAATTCATCTGTTTCGCTTCTTGAATGCACTTATGTTTTCACCTAAGGAATTAGGGATTATATTAGTCATTCAAAGGGACTAAAGATCTAGGAATAGGATTAGTCTTCGGTATCACGAATTCTAGTCTCCAATTGATTGATCCTTATTGAATTGACATAGGAAATAGTTACTTGAGGGAAGGAATTGAATGAACCTATTCCCTAACTCCATTCAGTATCTTTGAAACCTAAACATTTACTGCTTTTCCTTATTTGTTTACAGTAGATTGCTTACTTTTACATAGTTGCCTACTTTTACACAAAATGCTTAATTCATTGATTTGTCCTAATAGCAAAGCATGTTGAGTATTCGATACTTCATCAACTAGTCTTTGTGGTTCGACAACCTTAACTCACTTTTTCTAAACTTGTAACGACCGGTACACTTGCCGAAGTGTGACAACAATAAAAGTCCACGATTAGGGACTTAAATTATTTTTGAAATTCGTGATCATGACATAACTTGATCAGTTGAACATGCATCCCACGCTTTGGAGTTTAACTTATTATTCAAATTTGTAATCATGATATAACTTGGTTAGTTGAATACGAGTCTCATGCTTAGGGACTTAAGTTTTTCTTTTTCCAAATTTGTGATCATGACATAACTCGGCCGCTCGAACATGTGTCCCACACTTAGGGACTTAACTTATTTTTCAAATTCGTAATTGTGACACAACTTAGTCGGTTGAACATGTGTCCTACACTTAGGGACTTAAGTTATTTTACAAATTCATAGTCATGACATAATGGTCGGTCATTATTCGTTGACCACTTCACAAAATTTATGTTTGATTGGTGACCCCTAGACCTTGTCGGCTCGGGTAAAGGGGAAAGCTTTTCTTGTTGACCTATGAACCTTGTTACCCCATGTTAAAGGGAACCTTTTCCATTGGACCCTTGGACCTTATTGGCCCGTAAGTACTATCACCTTGAGGAGGTCAAATTTCATCACAAGATGCTGAACTAGTATATATTATATTATTATTTATCACTTTCCTAACGCTTAATAATAACATAAGTAGAGCATGATTAATGGTCAATTAGTGTGTTAAGATCATTCTTAGTTGATAAGACAAATCGGGCCTTAATTGCATTTTGATTCAAATTTTTTTAACTTGCACAATTTTAGTATTTTGACAATAAATTTTGCTATAAAATCATTTTTGACCTGATCTTAGTCTCATTTTACAACTAACTCAAAGCTTTAAAAGTTCTATGAAGGATTTAAAGTCAAATTCAAACTAAAAATGGGTCAAAAGGTGGGTGGAAGTTGACATTCAAAAACTGGTGCTGATGTTGACGAGAATTTTCGTGTTTTTGTAACTTTAGGCCCAATGCAAATTTAATTGGCACATTAGTTTTGCACTAGCTAGAACTTTGTTGACTTGAAGCTAAAGGATGCCTTTTTGTCAACATATTTCTTTTGATTTTAATGTTTATAAATGTAATCTTTGGTTTCTTAGATTTGTAATTAGGCTTTGCTATTGTATTGTATGTTTATAGTTTAGGCCTTTGCTTGTGTGATTGTTTAGTATAGAATCATTGAGTGATAAGAACCAATTTGATACCTTACTCATTAGTAAGCTTTTGAGAACCCATATATTTTGATTTGGAAAAGTTGAAAAACCAAACTAAGATAGTCAACTGCCAATTGAAGTAGTAGGTTACTTTGTTTGAGGTGTTTTAAATGTTTTAATTGAGGTAGTAGATTACCAACAGTAGGTAGTTGATGGAGGACCATCTCCAAGCATGAGGATCACAAGGGCTATGCAAAGAAGACTAGAAGCTCAAGTTGAGGAAGAGTTGACCAAGTCAAAGTCAACAAGTCAAGGTCAAAGTCAAAGTCAATGGTCAACTCCTCAAAATCAACAAATTGGGCAAAAGAAGCCTTGTAATCTTCTTATTAGTTTGTAATTAGTTTAGGCTTAATTTTGCATAAATCTTGGACCATGGTTGTTTTGTATGTTTCGGCCAAGCTTAAGCTAATGGACATGTTGACTTTCATGGTGATTGGTCAAAGCCTCTTAGATTGGGCTTAAAAGAGAGTAGAAGGATTAAGAAAGAGAATGAGTGGAAACTCCACTAACTTCATTTAAATTTCCACCACTTGATTATACCATAACCAAAGGTGCAAATTTAAGTCAAGTTTATAAGTGTTGACTCTCATCTAAGAAGGTATTCTAGCCTTTGGATTTACTTCTAATCCAAGGCATAGAATTCAATCTTAATTAATCCATGATCATCACAAGCTTAGATGAGTTTTGAGCCTCTTGATCTCATTTAGTCTAGATCCTTCTTGAATTGATCAAGTGAGAGGTGCCTAGCATCACTTGATCAATCCATCAAGGATCAAATGGCTAGGGAGCCTCACGGTCATCACACTTGGCCATATAACTTAGGCAAATTCTCATTGTAAGACTCACTTTTGAATATTGAATGAAATAGAATTTCTAAGACTTGTGTCTTGAGAAAAAAGAGTGCTCTCCTAGGGTTTCTTCAAAGAACCTTGAATCTTATCTTGGTCCATGACTCAAGTGGCGATTCCTCTACATAGCTTATTGATTCCATGAATCATGGCGCTACCACCCTTCTAGTTCTCCTTCCATTTTTTATTTATTCTTCCTTTGGTTCCAAACCGAAACACTAGCTTAACACATAGTCTATTCCACAAGCTTTTCTTAATTTTGGGTGAGGATCACTTGGTGAATTGAAGATTGGGTATTCAAGGTGTTGAATCCGTGGAGTACACCATCTTAGCTTCATGGGTTTGCATCGGTAGTCGACTACCAAAAGTTCTAAAAAATGGGAAAACTCAAGGTTCCTATTTTGTTTTTCCCTCTCTCTTCATTCTTCGATTAACAATATTTTTAATTCCTCTATTTGACTGAGGTAGTTTTTTAATTCCCCTCCTTCTTTTTTCTCCAATTTTCTCCCTTCGCTATAAAATCTAACAATTTTACCACTATACCAAACAATTTGTAGTGTTTATATTCTCTTCATAAATATATTATATTAAAATTTTGACATCAGTTGGATCAAAATAATTTTAATTATAATGAAAGTAAATCCAACCCAGAATCTAGGACCTTCAACAACTAAATTAATTACAATAAAAAAATAAACATAAAATAATTTTTTTTATGTATTACGTAATTTTATTATAACTAAAAATATATTTAAATTTAAATAATATGTATTACATAAAAAAAATAAACATTACGTAAAAGTAAATAAACTTTACATATTATGATTATTATTATATAAAATAGAATATAATTAATATTGATTTATAATATGTTTTTAGTTTCCTAAAACAATCATGTATTATAAATTTATTTAATTTAGATGTAGAAGATCCTAAATTATGGGTTGAATTTACTCTCATTTTAATTAAAATTATTTTGGTCCAACTGATGTCAAAATTTTAATATAATATATTTATGAAGTGAATATTAACAATAAAAATTGTATGGTGCAGTGGTAAAATTGTTAGTCTTTATAGCAAAAGGTTATGTTATGATAATATCATCCACATAAATGAACATTTAGATTGTGCAAGAGAAAAATATAATAAAAAAAAACATGATGAGAAGAAATAAAATAGATAGGTTATAAAACATCAGATTTTTTTTTTTGAAATAAAATATATGATTTCGGTTGTTACTAATAACCGACGTAAAAAATCCTATTTATTGTAACATCCCAAAAATTTAAATATAGTTTAAGAGGTTTTTATAACAGAGGGCAAAGAATAGAGAAAATATGTAGAACAATTTACAGAAGACATAAGTGAATTAGTTGTGTTTGCTAGATTAATTTTTTAATTGTGGTCACTTGCCTTTGTTTGTGTCTAATATTAGAATTTTTCTTTACCTTTGTTGTTTTGATATTCGACGTAAAACTTCTAAATTATTTTAAAAACTTATTGTTTATTCTATGTCTTTCTAGAAAATTCTTGATTATTCTAGAAACTTCTAGATTATTTCTAGAAAAATCTTGATTATTCTACCTTGTTCTAGAAACTTCTTATTCTAGAAACTTCTAGATTATTCTACTCATTTCTAGAAAAATCTTGATTATTCTACTTAACTCTAGAAACTTCTTATTCATTCTATTTTTTTAGAAACCTCTTACTTATTCTACATGTTTCTAGAAAATTCCTGTTGATTTTAGAAATTCCTTATTATTCTAATTTTTCTAGAAACTTCTAGTTTACTCTACATGTTGAAACGGTCCAAACTGGCTCTTGATGTCTTCATGACATTTCTAGATCTTTCAATCTTCTTTAATTAGAAACAAACCGGAGCTCAATTGGAGGCCTGTGGAGGGAGTTATGCCTATTTTACCGAGAGTGGTCAAATGTATAGTAAATTCACGTCACTGTTTCATGGCCCACTTTCAAGGCTAATTTCACACTAGATTCAGTCTGAATTGGCTCTTTGGGCCTTCATGACATTTGTAGCTCTGTCAATCCTCTTTCATTTGCAAGAAACCTGAGCCCAAAACGATATTTGTGGAAGAAGTTATGCCTATTTTACCGAAAGTGATCAAAGTAATGACTTTTCAACCATTCTAGAATTCTCTTTAAGATATTTTCTTACCTTTTAAGATATTTTGATGGAAACAATGATATTTTCTTGGAAACTAAGATATTTTATTACCTTTTAAGATATTTTGATGGAAACTAAGATATTTTCTTGGAAACTTAGATATTTTCTTACCTTTTAAGATATTTTAATGGAATCTAAGATATTTTCATAGAAACTAAGATTTTTTCTTTAGAATCAATCTCCAATTCTCTAGAAATATCTTGGGAAGTCTATAAATAGGGCTTAGGAGTGCCAAATGAAGACATAACCCAGAGAATACTCCTACATTCTCTCAAACTATCTTCACTACAAAAAACCTTTCTATACTTTCTCCACCTTAGGAAGAAATCTCTCCAACCAAAGTAGGAGCAAGTAAGTAGAGGAAGAATAGGAAGCTAGGAGAAACCAGTAAGGGGATCTTTCCTTATCCTTCTTTTCTATCCTTTGTTTTGTTGGCACTTTCATTATCTTTCTTTAGTTTCTTGCAGTAAGGGGACCTTTCCTTATCCTTCTTTTCTATCCTTTGTTTTGTTGATACTTTCATTATCTTTCTTTAGTTTCTTGCAGTAAGGGGATCTTTCCTTATCCTTCTTTTTCTATTCTTTGTGTTCTTAGTACTTCCACTCTCTTTCCTTGGTACTTTCATTATCTTTCTTTGGTTTCTTGTTGTTTCTTTTCTTCATCTTTCTTACACTACTTCTAATTCTTTAAGTTTGTGCTTTCTTTACCCTTTGAAAGATTATTTTGAAGTTGTTTTCCTCTTTCAACTATTTCTCTGAACACCATGACTACTTTATAGTAATATTGTTGTTTGATGACTGGTTTTGTACTTGATATACAATCACTTGGTGAGTTGGATGTGAGTAAGTAGTGACATGCATGATTGCATGAAATTGGTGGTGGACTTGAATTGTTTAATGACCGATTGGAAATGCCTAGTGGAGAGGCAATATTCTAAGATTGCTTGGTGAATGGGCAATGCTTAGAATGAGGTGAGATAAAGATGACCTGGTGGAAAGGTCAATATCTGAAATATAATGAAGGTCATTATACAATTCAAGGTCCTAGAACATGTTGCATTGATGACTGGATAGTAGTAGACCAAGTCCGTAAGTCACGGATTCCCGTCTAAGCGAGTGGAATGCCGTGGACTGGGGGGTTCTCTTGGTGGGGAAATTGCCCTGCTCATGATGATCACATGTTGCGGGGGAGGTCCTGCCGGACACTGAGGGAACTCGACAAATTACGGAGTGTCTACCTCTGGTGGGTCTGATTGAGGGTGAGAATCAGATGCCTTAGGCTATTTTCAGTGGAGGGCGCCACATTGCATTTCGAGTGAAGAGTGAAAATGCATGGTGAAGGTGCATGCATCATGTAGGCTTAGGAGCATACATTAGTAATGGTGTGTTTGATTGAATATATGATTAAATGGAATTCATGCCTGAATCATTGATTGTGATTGATGGTTTGTTTGATTTGGTTGTTGATTACCTTACTATGTGATTGATATTTTGATGATCATGGATAAGTATGGAAGTATTATTCTAAAAATGATATTTTCGATGAAATTTCTAAATTTATAAAAGAAAAGGTTTTCCTTAAACTACAATCAATTTTTTATGGTTAAGGAAAGCTCACCCTTGCACTTTGTGTTTTTAACACCTGTGATGATCTCGAATAACGTTCGGGGGAACAGATTTGCAGGGTTAAGAAGTTGTCACTGGTTGTTGCTACTATCTTGTGTGAAGGTGCTTGCTATGTTTTGCGTGTAGAAGTGTTGGATAGATGTTCTAAGGTAGTAGAAAGGTAGTTATGTAAAATAATAAAAGGACAAAGTTATGAAATCTATTTGTAATGAACTTTAAATCTTATGTAACGAAAGTGTTGTTTCCTAAATCTCTCTTTTATTTATTACATCATTAACAATCTTAAATTACAAATTAAAAATAAGATAAGTAAGTAAATAAGAGGGGATGTTACAAGGGGGTGTTACATTAGTGGTATCAGAGCAGGTCGAACCAGTTCGACTTTTGAGTTATGTGTCTACTATGTTTTTGTTGTGTGAATGATTGTTTGCTTGTGTGCTTTGTGTGCTTGTTTGATTATTTGGTATGCTTTTAGTGAATGAATTGATTAATTGGTGTTTACTTGATTGCTTCTTGGATCACTTAATGAAAAAATTAGTTTTAAGGATAGTGACATGGCCTAGGATTAGATGTAGTTTAATCTATTAGGAATAGAAAGTAGTGGTTGAAAGAAGTTATAGAATTGTAGTTAAAGCCCTATAAGTTTTTACCTAAGTTTTGATAAGCGTAGGCTAAGAAGAAAAATGAAGAATTTAGGCAAGGGAGTTGTTGTTGAACTTATAAAGGATGTTCCTACCAACTAAGACTAAAAAGATTTAAGGAGAAAATTAGACATAAAGATAACCCTCTCTGAAGATAAAATCAAAAGATATCCTAGATAACTTACCTATAATAGAAAACCCTTTTAAGAGTATTTTCCATAAAAGAGAACTCCCCTAGAAGAGAAAAAGATAGAAAATTTTAGAACCAAAATCAATATATGAAATTATCCTTAGAAAGTAACAAGCAAATAAAGAGGATCGAAAGTGAATCCTAAAAGAAGCCAATTTTAGGAAATGATCCCTTCAAAGGAGAAGTCGTACTAAGGATTAGAAAAACCTAAGAATATTACCAAAGTTAAAAGACCTTAAGATAACTTTATTGGAAATGATTAGTAACTACCTAGCTCTTATCCTAATACAAACCTTTTGACAATACTAAGATGCATTTAGAAGATATACTAGGATGATACAATAATGGTTGATGCATTTTGATGGTTAAAGAAACCTTAGAGAAGCTAGAAGGATTCGAAATCCGAGAGAGGAACTAGTATTTTTAAGGTAGAAAGAGTTTAGTTAAAGGAGGAATAAGTAGTAACCCAAGGAGGAATTAAAGTCGATACGCTTAGGAAGATTACCTAATGTTAAAGGATTAACCACCTTGACTTGGGAAGACTAAATTTTGTATAGCATGACCAATAGTTTTAAAGAGGCACCAACAATATCAACTAGGGAAATCAAAGGTTGTGGGAAGAATACTCACCCTTGATGGAGTTAATGCCTCAAATATCAATGATATAGTACAAGGTACGTACCTGGAATTCCTTTACTTGTACTATTTGACTCTGGTGCCACTCATTCCTTTATATCGTTTGATTGTGCTAAAAGGTTACAACTTCCACTACTTTTCTAGACATTGATTTAATAATAACTACCTTTACCCATGAGTTTGTTACAACCACCCATATCTGTTTAAATTGTCCTATAAAACTAAGTAACAAAACCTTCATAGTTAACCTAGTTTGCCTACCTTTAAACCAAATTAATATTATCCTTGGAATGGACTAGTTATCTTCCAACTATGTGCTGATAGTCTGTTTTAATATAACCTTAATCTTTTTTCGAATCTGAAGTAAGAAAGGATATTGAGATAATTTCTACCAACCAAGTGAAATAGGACATGAAGAAACACAATTAGGTATATATGATCCTTTCTAACCTTGAAGTAGAATGAAAGGTCACCTTCGATAATATACCTATGGTACAGGATTTCTCTGAGGTATTTTCTGAAGAAGTAAACCAACTACCACCTGAAAGGGAAGTTGAATTTTCTATAGACCTGATACTTGGGACTGGACCAATTTCTATTACACCCTATATGATGTCATCCTTAGAATTAGCGGAGCTAAAGAAACAAATAGAAGAACTATTGAAGAAACAGTTTATTAGACCTAGTGTATCACCTTGGGGAGCACTCGTACTCCTAGTAAAGAAGAAAGATGGAACTATAAGACTATGTGAAGATTATAGACAACTAAATAAGGTAACCATTAAGAATAAGTACCCCTTACCAAGGATAGATGATCTTATGGACCAACTGGTAGGAGCTTGTGTATTTAGTAAGATTGATCTAAGGTTTGGATATCACCAAATAAGGGTAAAAGCTGAAGATATCCCTATAACGGCCTTTAGTACCCGATATGGACACTATGAGTACATGGTTATGCCCTTTGGTGTAACTAATGCACCCGCAGTATTTATGGATTACATGAATAGGATATTTCAAACATATCTAGATAAATTTGTGGTAGTATTTATAGATGACATTTTGGTATACTCAAGAACCAAAGAGGATCATGCTAAACATCTTAGAGTGGTATTACAGATCTTGAAAGATCAACAGTTATATGCGAAATGGTCCAAATGTGAATTTTGGTTAGAAGAAGTCAGTTTCCTAGGACACGTAATATCACAAGGAGGATTTGCAGTAGATCCACATAAGGTAAACGAAATTCTGAAAAGGGAAAGACCAAAAGATGTGACAAAAATAAAGCATTTTCTAGGGTTAGCTGGATATAATTGAAGATTTATAATAGATTTCTCCAAGATAGCCTTGCCCTCACACCCTTAAGGCCAAGCTTTTGTATGGAATAACAATTGTGAACAACGTTTTCAAACCTTTAGGAAAAAACTAACTACTCCTCCTATTTTGAAACCCCAAATGAATCTTTTGAGGTTTATTGTGATGCCTCTAAACTAGGTTTAGAAGGAATACTAATGCAAGGAGGAGAAATTGTAGCATATGTATCAAGACAATTAAAAAAAAAAAAAAAAAAAAAAAAAAAAAGCATAAAGGAACTACCCTACCCACGACCCTGAACTAGCCATAAGTAGTATTCAAACTTAAAATAATGATACACTATCTTTTTGGGACAAGATTTGAGGTATTTAGTGATCACAGAAGACTTAAGTATTTGTTTAGCCAAAAGGTGTTAAACCTGAGGCAAGTTGGATAGAATTTTTAAGAGATCATGATTTTGATCTTAAGTACCACCCAGACAAAACAAATATAGTAGCTGATGCATTAAGTAGGAAGAATAGGATATGTAACAAGAATGGAAATTTCGAGGACAAAATTTTTAAAAAAGGAGGGGAGTATTGTAACATCCCAAAAATTTAAATATAGTTTAAGAGGTTTTTATAACAGAGGGCAAAGAATAGAGAAAATATGTAGAACAATTTACAGAAGACATAAGTGAATTAGTTGTGTTTGCTAGATTAATTTCTTAATTGTGGTCACTTGCCTTTGTTTGTGTCTAATATTAGAATTTTTCTTTACCTTTGTTGTTTTGATATTCGACGTAAAACTTCTAAATTATTTTAAAAACTTGTTGTTTATTCTATGTCTTTCTAGAAAATTCTTGATTATTCTAGAAACTTCTAGATTATTTCTAGAAAAATCTTGATTATTCTACCTTGTTCTAGAAACTTCTTATTCTAAAAACTTCTAGATTATTCTACTCATTTCTAGAAAAATCTTGATTATTCTACTTAACTCTAGAAACTTCTTATTCATTCTATTTTTTTGGAAACCTCTTACTTATTCTACATGTTTCTAGAAAATTCCTGTTGATTTTAGAAATTCCTTATTATTCTAATTTTTCTAGAAACTTCTAGTTTACTCTACATGTTGAAACGGTCCAAACTGGCTCTTGATGTCTTCATGACATTTCTAGATCTTTCAATCTTCTTTAATTAGAAACAAACCGGAGCTCAATTGGAGGCCTGTGGAGGGAGTTATGCCTATTTTACCGAGAGTGGTCAAATGTATAGTAAATTCACGTCACTGTTTCATGGCCCACTTTCAAGGCTAATTTCACACTAGATTCAGTCTGAATTGGCTCTTTGGTCCTTCATGACATTTGTAGCTCTGTCAATCCTCTTTCATTTGCAAGAAACCTGAGCCCAAAACGATATTTGTGGAAGAAGTTATGCCTATTTTACCGAAAGTGATCAAAGTAATGACTTTTCAACCATTCTAGAATTCTCTTTAAGATATTTTCTTACCTTTTAAGATATTTTGATGGAAACTAAGATATTTTCTTGGAAACTAAGATATTTTCTTACCTTTTAAGATATTTTAATGGAATCTAAGATATTTTCATAGAAACTAAGATTTTTTCTTTAGAATCAATCTCCAATTCTCTAGAAATATCTTGGGAAGTCTATAAATAGGGCTTAGGAGTGCCAAATGAAGACATAACCCAGAGAATACTCCTACATTCTCTCAAACTATCTTCACTACAAAAAACCTTTCTATACTTTCTCCACCTTAGGAAGAAATCTCTCCAACCAAAGTAGGAGCCAGTAAGTAGAGGAAGAATAGGAAGCTAGGAGAAACCAGTAAGGGGATCTTTCCTTATCCTTCTTTTCTATCCTTTGTTTTGTTGGCACTTTCATTATCTTTCTTTAGTTTCTTGCAGTAAGGGGACCTTTCCTTATCCTTCTTTTCTATCCTTTATTTTGTTGATACTTTCATTATCTTTCTTTAGTTTCTTGCAGTAAGGGGATCTTTCCTTATCCTTCTTTTTCTATTCTTTGTGTTGTTAGTACTTCCACTCTCTTTCCTTGGTACTTTCATTATCTTTCTTTTGTTTCTTGTTGTTTCTTTTCTTCATCTTTCTTACACTACTTCTAATTCTTTAAGTTTGTGCTTTCTTTACCCTTTGAAAGATTATTTTGAAGTTGTTTTCCTCTTTCAACTATTTCTCTGAACACCATGACTACTTTATAGTAATATTGTTGTTTGATGACTGGTTTTGTACTTGATATACAATCACTTGGTGAGTTGGATGTGAGTAAGTAGTGACATGCATGATTGCATGAAATTGGTGGTGGACTTGAATTGTTTAATGACCGATTGGAAATGCCTAGTGGAGAGGCAATATTCTAAGATTGCTTGGTGAATGGGCAATGCTTAGAATAAGGTGAGATAAAGATGACCTGGTGGAAAGGCCAATATCTGAAATATAATGAAGGTCATTATACAATTCAAGGTCCTAGAACATGTTGCATTGATGACTGGATAGTAGTAGACCAAGTCCGTAAGTCACGAATTCCCGTCTAAGCGAGTGGAATGCCATGGACTGGGGGGTTCTCTTGGTGGGGAAATTGCCCTGCTCATGATGATCACATGTTGCGGGGGAGGTCCTGCCGGACACTGAGGGAACTCGACAAATTACGGAGTGTCTACCTCTGGTGGGTCTGATTGAGGGTGAGAATCAGATGCCTTAGGCTATTTTCAGTGGAGGGCGCCACATTGCATTTCGAGTGAAGAGTGAAAATGCATGGTGAAGGTGCATGCATCATGTAGGCTTAGGAGCATACATTAGTAATGGTGTGTTTGATTGAATATATGATTAAATGGAATTCATGCCTGAATCATTGATTGTGATTGATGGTTTGTTTGATTTGGTTGTTGATTTCCTTACTATGTGATTGATATTTTGATGATCATGGATAAGTATGGAAGTATTATTCTAAAAATGATATTTTCGATGAAATTTCTAAATTTATAAAAGAAAAGGTTTTCCTTAAACTACAATTAATTTTTTATGGTTAAGGAAAGCTCACCCTTGCACTTTGTGTTTTTAACACCTGTGATGATCTCGAATAACGTTCGGGGGAGCAGATTTGCAGGGTTAAGAAGTTGTCACTGGTTGTTGCTACTATCTTGTGTGAAGGTGTGATGCAATCCTCAAGGAGAAGAGCATATAAGTTGCGGATCTTCATGCTTCAATGGAGGCTTGGAAAAATGAAGAAGAAGCTCACGGCCTCAAGGAGAAAAAGAAATAGAAAACGGAAGGAGTTTAGAGATGGAAGCGCCATGGCAAGTGCCAATAAGCTAGAGGTGGAACCGCCACAATGGACAAGGAAGCCATTGATGAGATTCAAGGTTCTTCACAAGAACACAAGAGAGAATACTCTCAAAGAATAAGCACTTAGCTTAATTCAATATTCAGAAATTTTATCAAAAGTGTTTGAATTACAAAAGAAATCCTATTTATACTACTAAGTTGTGGAGCTAGCTTGCTATGCAAGGAACTAATTTCCACCATTGGATTAGATTCTAATCTAATGGCTATGAAGGGAAGCTTGTGGTGGAAGCTTGATTAGCTTGGAGGACAAGGATCAATCCTCCACCCTTGGATGTAGATCCTCATCCAACGGTTATGGCATCAAGCTTGCACTCCAAGCTTCTAAGCTTAGCCCTTGGATTAGTATCCTCATCTAATGGTCATGGTGCCAAGCTTGCACTCCAAGCTTCTAAGCTTAACCCTTGGATTAGAATCCTATCTAAGGGTCACTAATTATTTGTTTATTACAAGTTTAGGCCCAAATTAAATCCTTAAAACAATTACATAATTGAAAGAAAACTATTAATAAGCCTAAACATTAAAACTTTTCGCTGAAAATTCCTGGAAGCATTCCAACGCTAACTTCAAGCTCATTTTCCAACTAGTTGCAGTTCGAACTGGGTTTTGGTGTCTTCATAGCTTTTGTAGCCCTTGAAGTATTCTTTAATTTGGCACCAAGAACACCTCAATTGGACTTGTGTAGCTCGAGTTATGATCGAAATACTGAAACAGGTCAGATGCAAAAATCAGCAGCGAATTTTATTAGAAGCCCAAAATTGAAAAGTAAGGTTAGAGAGTTTGGTTGAGCTTTTGGAGATGGTCCTCCATCAAACCCTCCTTCTTATGGTCAACTTGTCCCCAAGTTGACTTGAGCTCCACCTACAATAAAATTCCACCCGGATCAAAGATTAAACAAGGTTCCTCAAATTGGTTATTATATGATGCAACATAGAGGTAAATTTGTTTCTTAAAGTGATTGCATAGTTGTAAAAGTAAATAAGACTTCCTATTCAAACACTCTTTAAATTTGCTAGATTTACCTAAGTTATTTATTTGCCAATCATATAACAACATGATAATTTGTTTGCTAATATCAACATCACAATCTAATGAAGTAAAAGTAGAACTTAGTTGATCTTTCATAGCATAACCAAAGCTCTTTGGAGTTTCAACTTCAAGTTGTGTAGATACTAGCACTTCCTCAAGTGTGGACATGTCAAGATTGGAACTCTTAGTTAAGATTCTTCTTCTAGGTGTAGAAATTTGTAATGTACCCTCCTTCTTAAACTCTTCCATCAACCTAGAAGGACATTCAACACGATTAAGATAAAAATCATTAGGTACGATTAAGAATTCCAAATTGCCAAATTCAAGAATTGTCCAAGGTCTAATTCCATAATACTCAAGGTTATAACATGCAAAATCCTTTTTATTAGAAGTAAAAGGAATAGTAAGTGGTAAGGAATTTTTCTCAAAGGGGAGTTCAAACTTTATAGGTATTTCCTTTTCTTCACAATGTTTGTTCCAAGGCTCTATTATGAACAACTCTTCACGAGGCACCAAAACAAAAGGTTGTTTGTAAAGATGGTCACAAACAACTTCACAATGGTCTTCAAGTGCCTTTATTTCTACATCTTCACACAAGAGGTTGTCAATTTCCTCTTGGTAGTCATCCTTTGGAACCATACCTACAATATTCTCCAAATAAGAATTAAACAATCAAATGAAGGGTTAGTATAAGCAAGTAAAATATCACTTTTCTCCTTCATTTGTTTTTCCATTAACTCCAATTCTTTAATTTCTTTTGCTCTCAATTCTTTTTCTCTCAATTCCTCTATCATTCTTTCTTTTTCTCTTCTCCAATACTTGTCATAATTCTTTTCATTTTCTTCTAACAACCTTCTTTCTTTTCTTTCCCTTCTCTCATGCTTTTCTCTCAAGGTTTTCTCCTTCCTCCCATGATGTTCACTACTCTTAGGTGTAGATTGGCTCCCTCTACTATCACTCCCTCGGTGGCTAGAATTTCTAGTACCTCTATGTTCATGATTTGCATGGTTCCCACTTGTCTCTCCAAGGACCTTCTTCTCTAGTTCTTTCCTAATCTTCCTCTCTTCCTTAGCTCTCTCTCTAGATCAAACCTCTCTTCTAAACTAGTTTGTAACATACTCTTCATTAACTCCATTATTTTTCTAGTTTTAGGTGATAGGTCATTTCCTAAACTAGGGGAACTATCCATGGCTGCACAACAAAGATTAGTACACAAAAATATAGAGAAAAATAGGATCCTTTCCACTCACTAAGTGTATGCACTCAAGTCACTCGTATTTCACACTTCAAGACTTTTTTCTCTAATGTTCTCTCTTGTCTTTTTCCACTCAACCTCTCTTAATATTCTTGTTCAAACCTCTAATCAATCATTCAAGGTCCAAGTATCCAAAGTGAAAGAGGAACGGTTCTAGAATCAAGCCTAAGAGTTCCAAGAAATACAAACTCAAGACAAAACTTAGGAGTCCAAAAATGACAAGCAACAAAAAGGTACTCAATGAACAAAATTTTGGCTACTCAAATATGAGAAGTTTATATGTGACAAAGGCACTTAACTACTGCAGTTTGGACAGCCACAAACAATGTTCAAAACTGGAAAATTTCCAGCTAATCAAGAATTGATGAACAAGCCAATTTACAAGCAATTTTGGCACCAATTTAGCACCCGGAACTAGGCAATTTTGCAAGTGAATTTTGTGAAGTGATTTTAAGTGAATTAGGTGCAGTTCTCACCACTGCACAGCCAAGTATTATGCTCAAAAATACAGGACAAAAACAGAGTTTCAAGTTACCAAGCACATCACACACCACAAGTTCAAGAATCTAGGCTACTAGCAATCTAAACTCAAGTTTTGGTGATAATGCTTAGTCCTAAGTGTCTCTAGTACTCTAAGTCCTTTGAACCACTAATTTTGGGAGTGTTTAGAGGCTCAATTAGTCAAGGTACTGCACTGCACAATTAGGCTTTAATTTCACTAAATTCACTTTTCATTTGCTCTTTTTCTATTCACTTGAATTTCCCACTAGTTTCACTTTTCTAGTTTTCTCTTCTCTTTGATTTTTCTTGTGATTCTTTTTCTTGTAATCTTTCTTTTGATTTTCTTTTTCCTTTGACTTTGTACTTCTTTTTCTTGACTTTCTTTTGCTGGACCGAATTGAGAAAAACCTAAGACTAAGGCAAAATTAAGTCTAAAATTACTAGTAAGCTAGATTAAGCATGGTGAAAGCTACTTGAACTTGTAATGCACAATTCTTAGCACTTAAAACATGTGAACAACACCTTAAACACATTCAAATCATGGATTCACATATTGACATGGATTTGGCACGGTTCATATGAAGCAAAAGCAAGAACACATGTGAAAATTACTAGAACAAGCTTAGAAAGAAAATTAAACGGTGAAAACACAAGGAATTGATAGGAATTTTAGATCTAGGAATTTTTTTAACATGAAAACTCAAATTCAAGATGAAGACAACTCAAGGAACATGTGAAGAACTCAAACAAGTTCATACAACACGAAATTAACACAAAAAAATTGAAGAGAAAACGCAAACTCAAAGTAAGGAAAATTCAAACCGGATAGGATGCTCCAATTGAAGTAGAACAAGCTCTAGATACCAAATTTGATGCAATCCTCAAGGAGAAGAGCATATAAGTTGCGGATCTTCATGCTTCAATGGAGGCTTGGAAAAATGAAGAAGAAGCTCACGGCCTCAAGGAGAAAAAGAAATAGAAAACGGAAGGAGTTTAGAGATGGAAGCGCCATGGCAAGTGCCAATAAGCTAGAGGTGGAACCGCCACAATGGACAAGGAAGCCATTGATGAGATTCAAGGTTCTTCACAAGAACACAAGAGAGAATACTCTCAAAGAATAAGCACTTAGCTTAATTCAATATTCAGAAATTTTATCAAAAGTGTTTGAATTACAAAAGAAATCCTATTTATACTACTAAGTTGTGGAGCTAGCTTGCTATGCAAGGAACTAATTTCCACCATTGGATTAGATTCTAATCTAATGGCTATGAAGGAAGCTTGTGGTGGAAGCTTGATTAGCTTGGAGGACAAGGATCAATCCTCCACCCTTGGATGTAGATCCTCATCCAACGGTTATGGCATCAAGCTTGCACTCCAAGCTTCTAAGCTTAGCCCTTGGATTAGTATCCTCATCTAATGGTCATGGTGCCAAGCTTGCACTCCAAGCTTCTAAGCTTAACCCTTGGATTAGAATCCTATCTAAGGGTCACTAATTATTTGTTTATTACAAGTTTAGGCCCAAATTAAATCCTTAAAACAATTACATAATTGAAAGAAAACTATTAATAAGCCTAAACATTAAAACTTTTCGCTGAAAATTCCTGGAAGCATTCCAACGCTAACTTCAAGCTCATTTTCCAACTAGTTGCAGTTCGAACTGGGTTTTGGTGTCTTCATAGCTTTTTGTAGCCCTTGAAGTATTCTTTAATTTGGCACCAAGAACACCTCAATTGGACTTGTGTAGCTCGAGTTATGATCGAAATACTGAAACAGGTCAGATGCAAAAATCAGCAGCGAATTTTATTAGAAGCCCAAAATTGAAAAGTAAGGTTAGAGAGTTTGGTTGAGCTTTTGGAGATGGTCCTCCATCAAACCCTCCTTCTTATGGTCAACTTGTCCCCAAGTTGACTTGAGCTCCACCTACAATAAAATTCCACCGGATCAAAGATTAAACAAGGTTCTCAAATTGGTTATTATATGATGCAACATAGAGGTAAATTTGTTTCTTAAAGTGATTGCATAGTTGTAAAAGTAAATAAGACTTCCTATTCAAACACTCTTTAAATTTGCTAGATTTACCTAAGTTATTTATTTGCCAATCATATAACAACATGATAATTTGTTTGCTAATATCAACATCACAATCTAATGAAGTAAAAGTAGAACTTAGTTGATCTTTCATAGCATAACCAAAGCTCTTTGGAGTTTCAACTTCAAGTTGTGTAGATACTAGCACTTCCTCAAGTGTGGACATGTCAAGATTGGAACTCTTAGTTAAGATTCTTCTTCTAGGTGTAGAAATTTGTAATGTACCCTCCTTCTTAAACTCTTCCATCAACCTAGAAGGACATTCAACACGATTAAGATAAAAATCATTAGGTACGATTAAGAATTCCAAATTGCCAAATTCAAGAATTGTCCAAGGTCTAATTCCATAATACTCAAGGTTATAACATGCAAAATCCTTTTTATTAGAAGTAAAAGGAATAGTAAGTGGTAAGGAATTTTTCTCAAAGGGGAGTTCAAACTTTATAGGTATTTCCTTTTCTTCACAATGTTTGTTCCAAGGCTCTATTATGAACAACTCTTCACGAGGCACCAAAACAAAAGGTTGTTTGTAAAGATGGTCACAAACAACTTCACAATGGTCTTCAAGTGCCTTTATTTCTACATCTTCACACAAGAGGTTGTCAATTTCCTCTTGGTAGTCATCCTTTGGAACCATACCTACAATATTCTCCAAATAAGAATTAAAACAATCAAATGAAGGGTTAGTATAAGCAAGTAAAATATCACTTTTCTCCTTCATTTGTTTTTCCATTAACTCAATTCTTTAATTTCTTTTGCTCTCAATTCTTTTTCTCTCAATTCCTCTATCATTCTTTCTTTTTCTCTTCTCCAATACTTGTCATAATTCTTTTCATTTTCTTCTAACAACCTTCTTTCTTTTCTTTCCCTTCTCTCATGCTTTTCTCTCAAGGTTTTCTCCTTCCTCCCATGATGTTCACTACTCTTAGGTGTAGATTGGCTCCCTCTACTATCACTCCCTCGGTGGCTAGAATTTCTAGTACCTCTATGTTCATGATTTGCATGGTTCCCACTTGTCTCTCCAAGGACCTTCTTCTCTAGTTCTTTCCTAATCTTCCTCTCTTCCTTAGCTCTCCTCTCTAGATCAAACCTCTCTTCTAAACTAGTTTGTAACATACTCTTCATTAACTCCATTATTTTTCTAGTTTTAGGTGATAGGTCATTTCCTAAACTAGGGGAACTATCCATGGCTGCACAACAAAGATTAGTACACAAAAATATAGAGAAAAATAGGATCCTTTCCACTCACTAAGTGTATGCACTCAAGTCACTCGTATTTCACACTTCAAGACTTTTTCTCTAATGTTCTCTCTTGTCTTTTTCCACTCAACCTCTCTTAATATTCTTGTTCAAACCTCTAATCAATCATTCAAGGTCCAAGTATCCAAAGTGAAAGAGGAACGGTTCTAGAATCAAGCCTAAGAGTTCCAAGAAATACAAACTCAAGACAAAACTTAGGAGTCCAAAAATGACAAGCAACAAAAGGTACTCAATGAACAAAATTTTGGCTACTCAAATATGAGAAGTTTATATGTGACAAAGGCACTTAACTACTGCAGTTTGGACAGCCACAAACAATGTTCAAAACTGGAAAATTTCCAGCTAATCAAAAATTGATGAACAAGCCAATTTACAAGCAATTTTGGCACCAATTTAGCACCCGGAACTAGGCAATTTTGCAAGTGAATTTTGTGAAGTGATTTTAAGTGAATTAGGTGCAGTTCTCACCACTGTACAGCCAAGTATTATGCTCAAAAATACAGGACAAAAACAGAGTTTCAAGTTACCAAGCACATCACACACCACAAGTTCAAGAATCTAGGCTACTAGCAATCTAAACTCAAGTTTTGGTGATAATGCTTAGTCCTAAGTGTCTCTAGTACTCTAAGTCCTTTGAACCACTAATTTTGGGAGTGTTTAGAGGCTCAATTAGTCAAGGTACTGCACTGCACAATTAGGCTTTAATTTCACTAAATTCACTTTTCATTTGCTCTTTTTCTATTCACTTGAATTTCCCACTAGTTTCACTTTTCTAGTTTTCTCTTCTCTTTGATTTTTCTTGTGATTCTTTTTCTTGTAATCTTTCTTTTGATTTTCTTTTTCCTTTGACTTTGTACTTCTTTTTCTTGACTTTCTTTTGCTGGACCGAATTGAGAAAAACCTAAGACTAAGGCAAAATTAAGTCTAAAATTACTAGTAAGCTAGATTAAGCATGGTGAAAGCTACTTGAACTTGTAATGCACAATTCTTAGCACTTAAAACATGTGAACAACACCTTAAACACATTCAAATCATGGATTCACATATTGACATGGATTTGGCACGGTTCATATGAAGCAAAAGCAAGAACACATGTGAAAATTACTAGAACAAGCTTAGAAAGAAAATTAAACGGTGAAAACACAAGGAATTGATAGGAATTTTAGATCTAGGAATTTTTTAACATGAAAACTCAAATTCAAGATGAAGACAACTCAAGGAACATGTGAAGAACTCAAACAAGTTCATACAACACGAAATTAACACAAAAAAATTGAAGAGAAAACGCAAACTCAAAGTAAGGAAAATTCAAACCGGATAGGATGCTCCAATTGAAGTAGAACAAGCTCTAGATACCAAATTTGATGCAATCCTCAAGGAGAAGAGCATATAAGTTGCGGATCTTCATGCTTCAATGGAGGCTTGGAAAAATGAAGAAGAAGCTCACGGCCTCAAGGAGAAAAAGAAATAGAAAACGGAAGGAGTTTAGAGATGGAAGCGCCATGGCAAGTGCCAATAAGCTAGAGGTGGAACCGCCACAATGGACAAGGAAGCCATTGATGAGATTCAAGGTTCTTCACAAGAACACAAGAGAGAATACTCTCAAAGAATAAGCACTTAGCTTAATTCAATATTCAGAAATTTTATCAAAAGTGTTTGAATTACAAAAGAAATCCTATTTATACTACTAAGTTGTGGAGCTAGCTTGCTATGCAAGGAACTAATTTCCACCATTGGATTAGATTCTAATCTAATGGCTATGAAGGAAGCTTGTGGTGGAAGCTTGATTAGCTTGGAGGACAAGGATCAATCCTCCACCCTTGGATGTAGATCCTCATCCAACGGTTATGGCATCAAGCTTGCACTCCAAGCTTCTAAGCTTAGCCCTTGGATTAGTATCCTCATCTAATGGTCATGGTGCCAAGCTTGCACTCCAAGCTTCTAAGCTTAACCCTTGGATTAGAATCCTATCTAAGGGTCACTAATTATTTGTTTATTACAAGTTTAGGCCCAAATTAAATCCTTAAAACAATTACATAATTGAAAGAAAACTATTAATAAGCCTAAACATTAAAACATTTCGCTGAAAATTCCTGGAAGCATTCCAACGCTAACTTCAAGCTCATTTTCCAACTAGTTGCAGTTCGAACTGGGTTTTGGTGTCTTCATAGCTTTTGTAGCCCTTGAAGTCTTCTTTAATTTGGCACCAAGAACACCTCAATTGGACTTGTGTAGCTCGAGTTATGATCGAAATACTGAAACAGGTCAGATGCAAAAATCAGCAGCGAATTTTATTAGAAGCCCAAAATTGAAAAGTAAGGTTAGAGAGTTTGGTTGAGCTTTTGGAGATGGTCCTCCATCAAGGTGCTTGCTATGTTTTGCGTGTAGAAGTGTTGGATAGATGTTCTAAGGTAGTAGAAAGGTAGTTATGTAAAATAATAAAAGGACAAAGTTATGAAATCTATTTGTAATGAACTTTAAATCTTATGTAACGAAAGTGTTGTTTCCTAAATCTCTCTTTTATTTATTACATCATTAACAATCTTAAATTACTAATTAAAAATAAGATAAGTAAGTAAATAAGAGGGGATGTTACAAGGGGGTGTTACATTTATCACGTTGGTTCTTTGTAAACAACTGACGTGAAAACCTATTATTATGTCGATTATTGAACCACCGTAAAAAAGTCTACATTTTTAACGTCACCCATATAAGACGTCGGTTCTGTAACCGACGTAAAAAATCTTTAAGAACTGACGTAAAATCCCCTTTTTGCACTAGTGTCGAGTAACAAGTATTTAAGAACAAGGTTTTTGATCCCACAAGGATAAAAAATTTGGATTTATTATATTTAATTCTACTATTTTAAGAAGGTTTTGGGAAATTAATGTGATGTAGGAATATCTAGGAGGATTACCAGAAGCATGCAAAGGAAGCTAAAAGAGAAGGTGTGAAGACTTCAAGAGCAAGAGACTAGTATAGGGGTTATTTCTTGTAACATACTTGTAAACTTGTTTAAGCAAGATTAGGGGTCCTATATTGTAATAGCTCTAGGGTTAAGACAAGGGTCCAAAGCCTATAGGTTTTCATAGGGCATAGGCAAGCCATAAATTCCTAAGGTCAAGGGTCACACAAGGCTTTCAAAATTAGCTAAGTATTTTCGGCCAAAACTTGTGTGAACCTTGAAACACTTGAAAATTAGGAAGAAGGCCTTGATTAAGCTTGGATCCGTACCAACACTTAATTAAGGATCTCCACCCTTAATTAGCAAGTGTTTAGGATTGATGACTTGGCTAATCATATGGGTACCAAGGGGAGACAAACCCATGTGCACCCATGTGAAGGCCATGTGTTTCCTTAACCACCAAGTAACTCACATGGTTACCTGGTGATCAAGGTAAGCTCACGGATTGGCTAGGATCCTAACTAGGATTAGTGAGCTTAATCATGGTTTAGGTAACTTGGAGGCCAAGCTAGGGAGGCTTATAAATACCCTTGGCCGAACCTTTGTATCGATCTTTTTTGGCAAATTGAATGAAAATAGCTTAAGGCTTTTTGAGAGAGAGTTCTCTAGTTCCCTTAGGGAAATTTCTCTGAATCTTATCAATGGAATCTTACTACCATTGTGGCGGCTTCTCCTAGGCGTATAGGTTCTCCACCTTGGCGCCACCACCATTTCTTCCTTATCCATTTTCTTCTTTGACTTCTTCCTTGGCATCCTTTGGTGAACCTTTGTTGAAGACTAGATTTGGGCAACATTGGAGCTTCATGGGACCAACCTTCCAAGGAGAACCGTATCAAGTGGTATCAAGAGCATTGGGTCTTAACCATTGGGTCATCAATTCTGTTAGTTTGAGTTCTTAGAATCTTTGTTTTTCTTTTGAGTTTTTCTTCATCTCTAGAGTCTTCTTTCATTGAGTAGCTAGTTTTAGTTCTCCTTGAGTTATCTTATAAATTGGATTTTATGAGTTGGGCATGCTTTTCTTCTTTTGGTTATAGCCTTAGGCTGTGACTTATATTGACATGTTCTACCTTTGATTCTTGAATGCATGATTTACTAGCTTGCAATTTTGATTCCAAAATCTTCCATGATTTTTCTTCTTGCAAGTTCTTGATTCATGTATGCCTTTAGTGTTTTGTTTAGTCCATGTTGATTATTGCACCGTGAGGCATGCTTGCTGTAATTTACTGCACCTATTGAATTCATACATGTATCACATGATTTCTAAGTGCTAGGAACATCTACTAGTGTATGCTTACATGATATTTGATTCTTAGTAATTTGTAGAATACCTTTGCATTGTAATTTTGAGTAGACTTTGTAATTGCTATGATAAGCTAGGATTTGAACCTAGAATTGGATTTTAGTTCCCTAAAGGTTTCGTTCCAGACATCCAATTACAAAAGAAAAGAATCAAAATCAAAAGAAAGAAAAGAGAAGAGAAAGAGAAAAGCAAGTGAAAAGAAAAACTAGTGGTTCTAAAAACAAAGTGAAAAATTAGAGAACCATAGAAAGTAAAAAGAAAAGAAGTGTAAAATAAGATAAGATCAAAAGAAAGTGAAAAAGAAAAGAATTACACAAAAGAAACACCCTTGGACCTAAGAAAGAGCCTACACCATTCTTGTTGAAATTCTAGTTGAAATTCTAGTTTTGAGCTTCCTAGTGATTTGTGTATCTTTTGATGTTATACTTGTAATTTTATCTTTTGCTACTATACTGCACTTGCTGGATACCTTAGTGTACTACACTTATTGGAATTATATTGGATTTGCATTGGATTATATGATAGTTAGCCATTTTTGGAACCTAGGAAAAATCGGTCGGTAAATTTTTGCTGATTTTTGTTTCGGTCTCTAATTTCGGTTGCTAGTGAAATTTTGGCTTGCTGTCCAGTTTTGTATGCCTTGATATATGCCTATGTTTTGATGTGTTTCCTTGGGTATATACATGATATTTTGCTGTCCTAGTATGTGCCATTGTGATATAGGCCTCCTTAGAGATTCTCCAAAGAGTCCTTGTGTTGCCCTCTCTAACTTCTTCAAGACAAGCAACTTCAACCCAAAATTAAAGGAAGCTTTGGTCAAGCTTCAATGGTGGAGGAAAACCGAGAAAGGAAAAGGTGAAGGGGGTGAGTAATGGAGGAGGGTGGCGCCATGGCAAGCCAATAAGCCTAGGAGGAACCGCCACAATGGAGGATGGAATCCATTGATAAGATTCAAGAAACCTTGCTAAGCAAGACAAGAGAAAACCTCTCTCAAGAAAAGCTCAAAGCTTATTCAATTATCAAATTCATCAAAAGTTCCTTTACAATTTCATTTTTGGCTTTATATAGGCTTAGGAAGACTTGAAGAGGAAGCTAAACAACTTTAGAATACTCTACAAGTCAATGAATAAGAGCCATAAGTTCAAAGGTTCAAGTACATGTCACTTTCAAGAGTGTTTCATGTCACTTTCAAAGGTGACATGTCGCTTTCCACTTGATTATCATCCATTGGATGAGTGCATCTAATCAAGGGTTAAGATTTTCTCTTGGATTAGGCATGGATCCTAATTCAAGTGAAAATCTATTTGAACCAAATCCACTTGGATTCACAATTTGAAATTCAAACTTAAATCAAATTAAATTTAAATTTCAAATGTGAATTTAATATGAACTTGAACTTAAATTCATTCACCCTATTAAGCTTCACTCTTTAAGTTTACTAGCCTTTTAAGCACAATGTTAAGCAAACACTTAAAAGAAAATACACTCTTGGCCGAAAACTTACAAGGCCATCAAAATCATTCACAAGTACATTACAACAAAAAATGAAATTCTAACTAAGGTAGCTTGATTGAGTGTGTGCTTTGTCTTGGAGCTTCTAGTAACTCTTCTAGTAATGGATGTTCCTACATCAAACCCTCCTTCTTTGCTTGAACTTGTCCTCAAGTTATTATATTCATTTGTACCTACATCAAACAAAGAAATATCATTAATATTAAAAGAATTACTATCTCCATGATCCTTGGGAAGCTCCAAGTAACATTGGTCTTTACCAACCAACACAATCCACCGGGATCAAAGACCAAACAAGGTTCCTCATATTGGTTATTATATGATGCAACATATAGGTAAACTTGTTTCTTAAAGTGATTGCATAGTTGTAAAAGTAAATGAGACTTCCTATTCAAACACTCTTTAAATTTGTAAGATTTACCTAAGTTATTTATTTGCCAATCATATAACAACAAGAGAATTTGTTCGCTAATATCAACATCACAATCTAATGAAGTAAAAGAAGAACTTAGTTGATCTTTCATAGCATAACCAAAGCTCTTTGGAGTTTCAACTTCAAGTTTTGTAGATACTAGCACTTCCTCAAGTGTGGACATGTCAAGATTGGAACTCTTAGTTAAGATTATTCTTCTAGGTGTAGAAAGTTGCAATGTACCCTCCTTCTTAAACTCTTCCATCAACCTAGAAGGACATTCAACATGATTAAGATAAAAATCATTAGGTACAATTAAGAATTCCAAATTGCCATATTCAAGAATTGTCCAAGGTCTAATGCCATAATACTCAAGGTTATAACATGCAAAATCATATTTATTAGAAGTAAAAGGAATAGTAAGTGGTAAAGAAACTCTTTCAAAGGGAAGTTCAAAATTTATGGGTATTTTCGTTTCTTCACAAGGTTTGTTCCAATGCTCTTTTATGCACAACTCTTCATTAGGAGTCAAATCAAAAGGAACTTCATAAAGATGACCACAAGCATCCTCACAAAGAGATTTAAGTGCATTCCTTTCTACATCTTCACACAAGAGATTATCAATTTCCTCTTGGTAGTCATCCTTTGGAACCATACCTAAAAATGTCCTCCAAATAAGAATCAAAAAATTCAAATGAAGGGTTAGTATAAGCAAGTAAAGAATCATTTTTCTCCTTCATTTGTTTTTCTATCAACTCCCATTCTTTAATTTCTTTTACTCTCAATTCCTTTATCATTCTCTCTTTTTCCCTTCTCCAATACTCATCATAATTCCTTTGATTTTCTTCTAACAACCTTCTTTGTTTTTCTTCTCTCATTTCCCTCTTAAAGTCATAATAATCTCTATCACTTCTTTCACTCCCTCTTCTACTCCCCCTATCACTTTCTCTATGGTATTCTCTCCTTTCACCTATATTCCTACTATTCTCTCCATTATGCCTCCTCTCACTCTCCAATCTCCTTTCAATCGACCCAATTCTCTCATCAAGGGTGGTATTCAATCTACTCATCAACACATCCATCATTTTGAGAGTTTTGGGTGACAAATCATTGCCAACACTAGGAGAACTAGCCATCGCTGCAAGAAAAGGTTAGTGTACAAGAAATATAATAGTAATTAAAGGATCTCAACACTCTCTAAGTGTATCCATTCAATCAACTCGTGTTTCACACTTAGTGGCTTTTTCTCCAATGAAACTCTCTTGCCTTTTTCCTTTCTATCTCTTGGTTCTTACTTAGAAATTATTCTCAAATCAATTATCAAGCTCCTACCAAGCCAATGTGAAAGAGGAACAACACCCTAGCTAGGCTTAAGAAGTCCAAAGAGACAAATACTCAAAGACAAAACTAGGAGTCCAAGAAAGACAAGCAAAAAAAAGGCTCAAAATGAAAGAAAGGCTACTCAAATATGGAGTAAACTTTGATGAGACAATGACACATGTATGTACAGCAAAGGAACATGAATTTGCAAGGAAAAACAAGTCCAAACCGAGACTAAGAGTATGAGAATCAAAATGTACAGCCACACACAAATTTAGCCACCGAAATGTCACCAAGATTAGCGACGGATTTCTAGGAATCCAATTAGAGACCGAAAATGAACCTTAATTCTATGATTATGCAACCCTTGAAAAATCAAACCAAATGCAAAATAAGGTTCATATAGTCATAGCATTATCAATTTCAAGCAAGTGTAGTAAAAACTCAAAGTGAAAATTACACCAAAAATCACTACACACTCAAGTCCAAAAACAAGGTACTAGAAATTCAACTTGGGTGATGTGTGCTCAAAACTAAGTCCAAGGGTGTGTCTAATTGCCAATTCTTTTCACTTTTCAAATTTTTCTCTTGCTATTTTGGTTCTTTTGATTTTTCTTTTGTATGGTCCTTAATCAATTTCTACTCTTTTTGGACCCATACATTTCACTTTCACCACTACTTCTTTTTCTTTTGTTTTTCTCACTTGTTTCTTTTCTTTGTTTTGATTTTGTATTTTTTTTTCTACACACTATGTATGGCTGGACCGAAACCAATAATGAAGAAGAGCAACCTCCAATTTCAATTTCTAAAACCCAAAAATACAAATCACAAGGTTCTACACAAATTGGACCTTAAAGAGTGCTCTAAAAGCTAACTAAATGCATGTTCATGTGAAACTTACACTAGAAGCCTCTCTTCTCATGGAAGCCATGTAAAACATGAAACCCAAATCAACAATGGTGCAGCACATACAACATACCCACGGTTATGGAAGACAAAACACAAAGGACTAAACAAAACTACAAGAAAACTAATCAAACAAAGAAGCTTACAAAGGAAATTACTCTAGAACCATGAATCTTGTTATGGAAGCTAAAACAACTATGGGTAAAACTTCAAGACAAGCATGCATGGACACTCAAGCCCACGGTTTGAAGAAGAAAGAAAGAAGAAAAACATGCTTAGACATAAACCAACCGAACAAAATTGGAACAACTCAAAGAAACAAAGACTAGGCTATTGAAAGAAGACATGGAACAAAGAAAACTCAAAGAAAGCTATGGAAACACATGAAACCCATAACTAACCTGTTGAAGATAACCCATTAAAGAAGACAACAAGCTCTGATACCACTTGATATAGGCCTCCTTAGAGATTCTCTAAAGAGTCCTCGTGTTGCCCTCTCTAGCTTCTTCAAGACAAGCAACTTCAACCCAAAATTAAAGGAAGCTTCGGTCAAGCTTCAATGGTGGAGGAAAACCGAGAAAGGAAAAGGTGAAGGGGGTGAGGAATGGAGGAGGGTGGCGCCATGGCAAGCCAATAAGCCTAGGAGGAACCGCCACAATGGGGGATGGAATCCATTGATAAGATTCAAGAAACCTTGCTAAGCAAGACAAGAGAAAACCTCTCTCAAGAAAAGCTCAAAGCTTATTCAATTATCAAATTCATCAAAAGTTCCTTTACAATTTCGTTTTTGGCTTTATATAGGCTTAGGAAGACTTGAAGAGAAAGCTAAACAACTTTAGAGTACTCTACAAGTCAATAAATAAGAGCCACAAGTTTAAAGGTTCAAGTACATGTCACTTTCAAGAGTGTTTCATGTCACTTTCAAAGGTGACATGTCGCTTTCCACTTGATTATCATCCATTGGATGAGTGCATCTAATCAAGGGTTAAGATTTTCTCTTGGATTAGGCATGGATCCTAATCCAAGTGAAAATCTATTTGAACCAAATCCACTTGGATTCACAATTTGAAATTCAAACTTAAATCAAATTAAATTTAAATTTCAAATGTGAATTTAATATGAACTTGAACTTAAATTCATTCACCCTATTAAGCTTCACTCTTTAAGCTTACTAGCCTTTTAAGCACAATGTTAAGCAAACACTTAAAAGAAAATACACTCTTGGCCGAAAACTTACAAGGCCATCAAAATCATTCACAAGTACATTACAACAAAAAATGAAATTCTAACTAAGGTAGCTTGATTGAGTGTGTGCTTTGTCTTGGAGCTTCTAGTAACTCTTCTACTAATGGATGTTCCTACATCACATTGTCTCATTAAATTTTCTCCACAATTTGAGTAGCCTATCATTTCATTTTGAGTTTTTATTGCTTGTCTCCTTTGGAATCTTTGGTTTTGTCTTAGAGTTTTTGTCTTTCTTGGCCTTTTAAGCCTAGCTTTGTTGCTATTATTCTTTCATAATGGTTTGATAAGACCTTCATAATTGATTAGAAGAAAGATTTCTAAGAGGACATAAGAGAAAAGAGTGGTAAAAGGCAAAAGAGAACATTAGAGAAAAAGCCCGATTTTTGTGTGATACATGAGTTGTTTGAGTGGATACACTTAGTAAGCTTGTGAGGTTTATTTCCTTTATATTTTTTTGTGTACTAACCTTTCTTTGCAGCCATGGAAAGTTCTCCAAGTGTGGGTAATGAATACTCACCAAGAACCCAAGCTTTGATGGATAGGATGATGGAAAGAATGAACGAGACACATGAGAGGGAGATAAAAGAGACACATGAGAGGGAGATAAAAGAGACACATGAGAGGGAGAGACAAAATAATGAAGAGGGAGTAATGAGAGGTAGAAGAGGAAATGAGGGGGGAAGTGGTAGAGAAAGTGGGAGAAGAGGTAGTAGAAAAGGAGAACACATGTCTTCCATGGGTAGTGATGGTGGGAACTTCTTTGGACATGGAGCACAAGGAGAGCACCCTTTTGTGAATAATAGGAGTGGTGGAAGAGGTGCTATACATGTTGGAGGGAGAGGAAACCATGGCTATGGAAGGACTAATTGGGAGGAGGATGATCGATTTGATGAGAGAAGTGTGAAGTTCTTCATTCCCAAATTCAATGAAAGTGGTGGTGCAGATGCATACTTGGAATGGTGCATGAAGGTGGATACGTTATTATTTTCATTAATTTCTCTGCATTTAATATATCACATTACAACATTATTAATGGTCAATTAGCATGATTTAGTGCATTTATGAGTTTGGACTCAATTGGGCCTTAAATGCTTATTTTTGTTCTAATTTGCTGAAAATTCCAATTTTGACAAGGTTCACTAAAACGAGCATAATCTCATCACAAAACTCTGTTTGAGCTCAATTATATGTCAAATTAAAGAAGACTCAAAGAGCTACAAAAGCTATGAAGATATGAAGATCTAATTCGGATTGCATATTACGTGAAATGAGGCTCGAAAGTGAAGCACGAAACCTATTGCGGGATTCCAACGTGAAGAATTATTGTAGGACTTTTTAAATCAATGTAAATTGGTCCATTTTGTAAATGTTGTAGGTGGGTTTCGAATTGGGGTGTTCAGCTCATTAAAAGTCATGTGCCTTGCTGATGCAAACCCATGAGGAAATTGGAAGAGATCTTCATGGATAAGCAAATAGTTGCCCCAATCTTCATTCACCAACCTTCAATCACTCTTAAACACTCTTATCTCACAAAAATGCAGCAAGAAGCTCATGATCAAGGTGCTAAATAATGGAACTAAATCAAAGGGAGAAGAAAAGATAAAATGGAGAAGACAAAAATGGTGGGAGCGCCATGAATTAGAAATTCAATAAGCTCTTAGGATGAATCGCCACTTGGATGCAAGGATCCATGATAAGATTCAAGGTTTCAAGAAGAAAACCCTAGGAGAGATTTACTCCTTTCAAGAGAAACAATTCTCAATTTTCATTCATTTTGACAAAAAGTGAGTACAATGAGAAAGTTGAGCAACTTAAATGAAAGTGCAATGGGCCTAAGGTTAGAAATCTGAAATTTTCTTCACCCTAGGATGAAATAAGTGATCAATGGTGAGATGAGAGACACCCTAGGTTGAGCACACTTCACAATTACAAGGCCCAAATCCATGTCTTAAAACAAATACATAATTGAAAGAAACTAATAGACCTAAACAATTAAACAACTCGCTGGAAAATCCTGGTAGCATGCCAACATTAACTTCAAGCTCCATTTCCTCCTAGATGTAGTCCGAACTAGGCTTTGGTGTCTTCATAGCTTTTGTAAACCTTTAAGTCAGCTTTAAAATTCCACCAAGATAAACTTAATTGGAGTTTTGTAGCC